>VXAV01006613.1:108351-136410 GCA_013399715.1 Alectura lathami
GTCACTTACCAGAAGTGTAGTACAGTTATGAAAAAAGAGCTGTCCTCTGGAGCTATGGCCCCCTGGTCTTCTGTTCAAAAGTGAAGACAAACCCCAGGAAGGATCTGCAATAAATCCTCTTAGCACAATCAGCAGCAATTAATGTATTTTAGAAGCTACTATTTATCAACTTGATGATCTTGTTTCTTTTAACTTCTTCCAGACCAAATCTTGCATTAAAAGCAAACATATCTGTCAACTCCTCTTCGTATCTGGCTCCTCCTCAGTAAGATACAATAGCAGGATACAGTAGGATACAACTCAGTGGACTGAAAGCAAAGCCTGGGGCTATGACAACACCAGCAAATACAATAAAGTGCAAGCAACACCATGGCTTACAGCCAAATGGCTGCACTCTTTTTTACTGCCATAGCCTGTGTTATTCCTGCTCATGCCTGAGCAGAGAGCTTTTGGGCATGAATGGACTAAAAGTGTTCCTTGGAGCACACTAGCAATTAAGGAGAATAAATGACTACTGGTAGAGTTTAATCCCAAGCATGAGGTGTGTGTGCTGGTAGAGATGTAGCTGCAGGGTCTAAATTCAGTTTTGGCACCAATATTCCCCTTCCCTGTCCTGAGCATGAGTGCAGCCCACACCAGAGATCACACTCAGTTTCTGGTCTACACCACATTCCCCTGCAGAAAGAAAGACAGACAGTAGAGCAGTATAAGAAGTATATATATGCTAGGGCAGCATATATATTTTTAGGTCTATCACTTTTACGTCTCTGTGTTATTTACAGCAAGGTTTCACTTGCTTCAGGGGAAAAAAAAGTCTTTATGCTGGACTAAGTGAACATGCATGTCCATGCATTGCAATGACATAAAATATCAAGATGATCATTTATAAATTTCAGAAAATTTCCAGAAATGTTAATCAAAATAGAGAACTAAAATTAGCACATAAAGAGAGATTTCAGAATATACACAAAGAAATCTGAATTCTATATTACATTCTTAATTCGAATGATGAATGGCAAAGATCTACAGAGTCTCTTTTGATAGGTTTCTAAACACAATTTGCTTCATGCAACATATCATGAAAAATCCAACTTCTATCCTCTGCCAGTATGGAGAGATGAGACAGTGGAGTTGGTCTGGTTTTATATATGCTCATTTGGTGTACAATGTGCTGTTGAAGTTTGAAAGAGATATCATGAGTACGTGTTTAATGCATGGTAGAGCCGGATCAAGATCTAACAGTACCTTAAGGTCAAAGTACATCGTAGAAGGCAATCAAGAGTGGCACAGTCCCTAAAGGGACTTTAGCTGAAATCTCAGCTGTCTGTAATTCAAGCCCTATGGCCAATCTTATCAATCAGTGTTTGGAGGACTCACTAGAGGTGTTATAACTGGTCTAAATGCCTGCAAAACAGATGCATAACACAAATACAGAATGGACAAAAAAGTAGTTCTTCAGAGAAGATAGGCCACAGCAAAAGTAGAATATACACTTAATTTATTAGCCTAGTAATTTCCGACCAACTGGATGTATCACAGAAGATAATTACAAAGGCGGTGAGGCATATAGATTTTATTACATTTCCTTTTAGCAAAGACAAGCTCCTTCCTTTTCAAGTTGCCAAATTACTGTAGCCTTTGAAGTCCAGGTATTCTCTGCGCCAAGCATTCAGAATGCACAGGCTCAGATATATACCTCCATAAAACTAACCTTCTATCTTACACTCTGATATTCACTGGGAAAAAACAACACAACAACAAAATAACATTAGAACATTTTCAAAACTTCTCTATCTGCCACAGGGACCAATATAGAAAAGCTGAGAAACTCAACAATTTTCTTGGCCAGTGCTTGCTCTTTGCAAAGGTGAACGCTCGCTCAAAAGGATAGTTTATGAACAAGTCTAGACTGTATTCAGAAAGACTTTCATTTTTAGGGCATTTTTCAGCTGCATTTTTTTATACTTTTGAGAAGTTTCAAATACAAGAATAAATAATAATAACCCTGCATGCAACAGATAGGTGTCTGGATTCAAAAATATACTAGGGAATGTAAAACGTTCTGTGTTGTTAATTTTATATTTTAATATTAAGAACTGCCCACATAACGTTCAGTGCTATGATAGACACTGTGTCATTGAAGAGATCTATTATCATTAAAAAGTACACGTAGTGATACATAGCAGTTCTGAACACCATAGTCTGTTGACTTTGATTCAGGATAAGACTGAAGCATACACTCACTTGAACAGTGTAGCCTGCTTTTTTCTTCTTCTTTTTTTTTTTTCCTTGCTTTTTTTTTTTTTTTTCCTTTCCCAAACTTAAGAAGTGTGCTATGAGAATGATTTTCTATCTCTTTAGCTGAATGGAGGAAAAACAACCCTGACCTCTATGGATTACATTATCCCTTTAAGCCTGAATGCATAATGAAGCTAGGATTTTCTTACTTCATATAAATCATACATGAAAATGTAACCTTAATTCATACCATACTCATCTATTCTAACAGAAACATCTACCAGTATATTGTTCTCCCTTGCCTTCCTCTCCTTTTTCTTCCAAATACAATGTTTCATTTAGGAGTTTTTTAAAACCTACCACAAAAAAGTCCCTCGGGGTTGGTGATGATTTGGCATTGGTCAGAGCTCTCCATCTGGTTCAGCCTTGTACAGAAAGCAGGAATGCTCCATTTTTTTTTTTTTTTTTTTTTCTCTTCCAAAGCAGAATCACTACCGTAACTTTCAAGGCCAGTCTATTGCTTCCTGAGAGCACTCTGACAAAGCGTATATGACTAAATGACATATCATACACTTTGCAAATTTCAAACTGCAAGAACTACAGGGATTTAATAGTGTTCATTGCCAGTTTAGAGTCCTCCTCTTCTGTTTGTTCCCTCTCCCTAACCTTCCTTTCAATCCATAAACCTATGTAGAATTGATGGATTGCACAATTTTCCTCAGGATTATATCCATTGTTTTAGGAAAAGGAGTGTTATTTTTCAAAGCACTCATCCAGAAACTTGGCAGAGAGAGGCCTGATCATAATGGTACTCTACATCCCTTAGGATGCTTCTCTTTGTTCTAGGAAAAAAAAAAAAAAAAAAAAGAGCATAGAGAATATAGAAAAAAATGCATTGGAATATTTACTTTGTGAATAATTACGTTCCTCAATTTAGTACAAGTATGCTGAAGAGAGCAGTTGGATGCTTGACTAACTCTAGGTGTTCTGAATCAATGTTTTATTTTAGTTCAGGAGTATACTGCTGAGACAAATCTTCTGATCATCCTCACTTACCAGTCAGATTCATTCAGGGAGCAGGATTTGAGCACTCAGCCTGAATTGACGCAATCATGGAATGGCTGAGGTTGGAAGGGCCCTCTGGGTCCATCTGGTCCAACTCCTGCTCAAGCAGGGACGCCCAGAGCAGGGTGCCCAGGACCATGTCCAGGTGACCTCCTTTCAGATGCAACCATGTGCAGACAGCTTCCTTTCAGATTAGACAAAACCAGATGTCCTCCCAGAGCATGCTCCTCCAAACCAGAAAATATTCAGCCCACTGACTGTAAAGCTATAACGCAAACTTCCCCTAAGATGCGTATGGTATGAATGCCAGGTCCTTAGCACTCATAATTGCTAATAGGAACCTTGCTTCTGTGGCCACTTTAGGGTGTAATTTGTGCACACAATCATCAAATCTGCAAATAAAAGAGGCTTTTGCCTATGGCCATTTAGGGAAATTGAGTTCAGTGAGTGCTTTTTCTCTGAAACTGTTACTCTCCAATTGCCACTCATCGGTATTTCAAAGCATAGGACAGAGGGACTATACATGAGACAAATAAAATCAGAAACTTGCATTTTTAAAAGTCTTAAAATGAAAGTTTTAAGAGTATTTTTTCATTTGTTCAAGAAGATATGTCTAACAGAAATTACTGTGCTGAGATTTCCAAAAGATGTCACCTTTGTCACAGTTTTAAGTGTTGTTATACTGACAGGAGTAGCTGCGTATTTACAACTATCCACAACTGCAATGGGTGAATGGCCTTATCTGCAGCCACCACTAAGCCATTCCATTTAAAAGAGCATTTGCACACCCACATTCACTGTGCTTCCATACGCTTAAGAAGGGTAAATCACAGCAAAATACTGCAAAACCTGATCTGTATCTTCAGAAGCAGTCAAATTCTTGTTTGTTGCCAACACACATTAAGCCAGACATGAGGTATCGGAAGAGCAGCATTACGAACAAGTACATACTAGTGAACCCAGGAGGATGATCAGGGATATCTGGATGAATCGCTCTGCAAAAGCAGCAGCAGCTCATGTAAAGAAAACACAGTCTGACATGCACAAGGATTTCTGTGTACAATACAAGTGGATGGCATGTGAGTGGTCTCAAAGGTTGAGTTTATAATATTTGTATGTCATATTTCAGACATTTTTGTGAATACAAAAGTGTATTTGTGCTGGTCTTGGGGAGAAATAAGAATGTCAGTAAAATTTGAGTCCATATTTTCACTGTCTTTGGGAAACACGCAAGGAACAGCTAAACATAGTTACTAATCAGGAAAGTTTTGTAAAAAAGACTACTTCTCCTCATGACACACAGAGACAGAAGACAGAAGGGTATGGCAGCTTACCAATGTACAGAGTTAATTAGAAGGAATTTTTAGATTGAGAAAGTGTTCTAAGAGTGGGAGGAAAAAGTGTTGCTCTGCTGAAGAGATTTCTCAGAGATGTAAAGCTCCAGACTTTCACGCAATAAATTACGGAGCAAGCAGTTAGAATGTGGTAGATACAAAACTGCATTTTTAAGAGGTTAAGCATGAAATAATCTCTTTTTTTTTTTTTTTCTTTAATTCATATATGGTGGACTTCTCCTTGTAGAAATTCATTGTGTAAAGTAGGTCTATAAACCATTTTCTAACATGCTAGTGTAATGAAGTGCTAAGCACTGTTCCAGAGCCAGAACTGCAAAGCTCAACAAAGAGTATGGTATCAAGTGTAACCAGGGAGCTAGTTTAGAATAAAAGACATGCCTTTTAATGTGACTGGCCTCCCAGCTCCATTTCAGAAGGATACACTCAAATATTTCAGACAAACTATAAAATACAAAGGATGATCATAATACTGAAATACATTTTTAAAAATTCTTTAATTATCTCATTTCAGGCATCTCACACTCCTGACAAACACGACATGGAGAATAGAAAAATCTCACACATATTTCTTCCAGCAAGTACTATAGTCTGAAGTGAGACATTAACTTAAATTACCCCATGTTAGCGTCTTCAGAATATTGCTGTCTTTTTTTTTTTCCCCAGTGAAGCCACTTCACTTGGACTAGAATGCATTTATGATGACTTATCAGGGTTTGAAAACAGAATTGGGGAAATAACAGCTTTAAAAATGCTCCAAGCTTACAATAATCATTAATTAAGACCTTGCGTTAAATCCAGCCTTCCCTGATACTGATGGACACCAGTCTTTATAGAGCTTTTTTATTTTTTTGGCTGGCTTGCAGTTTTTTTTCTTGCAATGCTTTGTTGCTTTTAAGCCAAATACTTGCACTACAAGACCTTCAGTTCATCGCAGCATTCTCGAAGCAGCACTGACAGGGCCAGGGCCAGGGCCATTCGCTAGTTTAATGACAACGTGTTTTGTTGAAAAGTCTTTTGGGATTCTGTAGAAAACAACATCACTTGTATCTGTTTTGCTAAGACCATAAGTTCCTGTGTCCCACAATATGGTACTTTGTCCTTCAGCATGGTAAGGCTTGGTGATGTATTTCCTCTGTAACACAGCAACAGTTCAAAAGTGTAGAGAAAAAACAAACAACAACAACAACAAAAAACACTTTATCAAAGACATTGACATAAATATGACTTTTCAGAAGTGCTCCAGAAAACCTAGGTATAAGAATCAATTTAATTATAATCTTAAACCATATTACTTAGAGCATACATCAATGATCAGTCACATAAAAAGAAAAATACCCATTTTTATTCCGAAAAAAAGTGCAGATTACTTTAATATCTTGGGGGAAAGACAACGGAGCTTTTTAAGTAGCATGTTTCACTGTGTGAAAATAAAATTCACATGAATAAAAAATTTGTCACAGACCCACGAGTACCAATTCCATGCTGGTGATTCACCCTTTTACACTAGACTAATTGTTGCCATCTGACATTTCATGAACATATGTAGATTTAACACTTCATAAGGCCATTTTTCAGGTGATGTTTCCACTGCCCATTCCATTACGTTACTCACTTACTGGCTTTGCAAAGGCAATCTCTAACTGCCGCAGTCGGTACCATTTGGTTCAGGTTTTAACACCAGATTTTCTCTTTGGAATCATTTCTCATGGAACAATTTTTGCTTGTGAGGTCAGAGCAGGATGACTGTGGGTGGCAGAAGGACCGCTCCAGGCACTGTGATGCAGGAGGTCTGCAGATGGGGTGCACAGCGGGGGCAGCCCTGTTGCTTCAGAAGCCCTGCTAGGATGTTCCACAGCTGAAGCAACAACATCAAGGGCTTTGCCGGTGGGGTATGAGAAATCCTGATGCTGGCCACAGGAGCATTGCAGCAGATGACTGCAATGCAGCTCCTGTGCAGGGACCTCCACAACTTGGGAAAAAAAAAAAAAAAATCTCAGTCTTCATTCATATTAAGATGGAACCTTTTATTTTCTGATTCTCCATATTTTCTAGGTTAATTGTTTCAAATTGTTCAGCCAGCATCACCATATTTATAAAAACTGATTAATCATATCTCTAGTAGTTCGGTTCTTTATGAGGTTTGTCCGTGATTTACAGGACAGGAGATTAAACTTGGCATAGCGAGTAAAATTTGGTTGTTGCTATTCCTATCATTAATTGTGTTTCTCACATTTGGAACTGATTGCTTGTAATTTTCATTCTGTCAGAAATATATTCCAGTCTGTAATTAGTTTGATAGCCTTTGTTTATTCCATCACATGAAGTTTCTCCTTACTTTTAAATCAACAAAAGCTATTTTTTGTTGCCTTTTAATACAGAATATTTAGATTTCCTAATCCAAAGACCATAATTTCATGACAGAACTACAAGTACAATGTTGATACTGTTTTCCGAGGAAGTATTTAATTATTTGGGTGGATCAAGCCAAGTGTTCAGGAAGAAAAGTTGAGGACAGAGAATACAGTATTACTTACTTGATATTTTGGTTTCAGTGTGGTGTCAGTCACACATTCTGACACATCCCTATAGATGCAAAACATGCCTGCTCACATACGGCCTGGATATTCCACATGCAGAAAGATAAGTGTAAATGTATCATTCCTTCCACACAAAAGTACACTTCCTATTTTCATCTGCAGTCACTTGCCTGTAACCACATAAGTCTAAATCTATTTAAAATTTCCTTACCTTTTTGTTTTGCCTATGCAGACACACGAAAATGCAACTATAAATGTCCCTTATCACAGTACCATCTATTTTCCCACAACTTTTTTTCCAACTCAATATGAAGTATAACTGTGTTCCTTTAAGAGGCTATACATTTTTCATCCAGATATTGTGCAAATGCAATGGGTACTTCATGATACCCATCTTGAAAACATAAGTGAAATTGGACAGATTACAAAAAAACACACACACAAAAAAAAAAAAGTGAAAATACTGATAAATATCTCAGCCTGTAGCACATAAAATTAATCCAGTCAAAGTGAACAAATTAGGATAGGAACCTGATTCTTATTATCTAATAATTATTAACAAGTTTGTATGATATGTTATGTATAGGGATCCCTAATGCTTTTTAGATATTTATGCAGCCCCTCCAGCAGCTAACATGCTTTATAAGGAGGGGCTATCCCATAGGTGAAGTATTTTTCTCATAGTTCCATTCTGGTGAAAACACAGTTTATTCCACCATATGTCCAAAGTTCAAACCCAGTTAGGTTTTGAGCACTGAAGATTTCCCAGTTATCTCAGGCTTACGTAATAGAAGGAAAAAGATTAACGTTGAAAAAATTAGATCTGAAAAAAGGCTTGTGCACTGGAAAGTTTGTTCATTTCTTCCCTTCCTGCTCCACCAGCTGTTTCAATGAAAGATATTATTTTACCCTATGAACTCACTTTTTCTTTCTAAATAACCTGTAAGATCACACTGGACCTTAATTTCATTTTTATAACAGAAAATACATACAAAAATCTCAGTTTTGCAAATTTAGCTTTATCCTGCATTGAACTGCTTAATTTAATTAATCTAATTGCAAATTGCTTAATTTAATTGCAAATTTAGCACACAAAGGAGCACAATCTTTCCAGAAGAAAAGTTACAAGTTTTTATATAAGAAAGTAGTATTAATGCTCACAGAAGAACACAAACTCCTGGAAATAAGAAGACACTTTCAAATGAACTCCTACCTTTTGCTGACTTATGTGCCTTACGTATCTCCTGTGCAAACTCAACAGGAACTTATGAGCTCATTTAAACGCTGTCCTCAGAATGGTCCAGTAGCACAAATTTCATCAGCTTTGAAGTCAAAGGATGTATACTGTACAGCTTGTTGAAATCCTGCTTTGTACCACACTCTGTCTTTAGGAAGCTGCATACCTTCGAAATCACAATTTTGAAAGTTATTCTTACTTTGTACAACCTTTTGGATAGTTATCCTCAAATACTTACAGTGGGAAGACAGTAGGGTTTTTTTTTCTCAACCAACTACTTTTAACTACTGTTTAACTACCACTAGTACTACTAACTACAGAAATTAACCCTGCAGTTAAAGCTCGTTGTCTAGAGTTGATGCATAAGCCAAACACCTCCGAAGGTGTGATTTATTCCTGCCTGTTTCACACAGTTCTTTTGGGATGAGTTAGGTAAAATGAGTTGTACTTTCATTCTCTTTAATTCAGTGTTATAAGATCTTGGTTGATAATTTCTAACATAAATCATGTGTTTCATTTGCATAGGTTTCTGAATGTAAACAGCCTAAATTTATTTTGACCTCAGCATCTCTCACTCTCATTATAGACCATTGAGACCAATGTGGTTTTATTCAATTATTAAAATATCTTTCAAAAACATTTTGCCAGAGGGATATATAGCCAATGTGTGAATCATCTCACTTCCCTCATTATTTCTCTTTCAACACACACTAGCCTTCTGTTTTCACGTAAACAAGACTGATTGTTAACTGATGTCTGAAATGACTCAATACTGTATCACAACTTCATTTAACACACAGTGATTAGATTAGCAATTATTGTTAAAGAGCCTTCACACAACTATTTGTACTGTTACCTTTGCTGAAAGACATCTTTCGTCAGATCAATTATCAAGTTTAAATCTTAAAAATCTCTGATATTGGACCATGGAACCTGGCAAAGAAGTTAGCTGATGCAGAACAAACACATACATGGATATGATACCTTATTATTATTTTTTTTAATCTCCTTTACCTACAGTTTCATTTAAAACATTCAGTGGGCATACTGATATTCATGTAGGTAGAATATGAATATTTGCTAGACAATTCTTACAGTTTTCATGTTATATACAAGATTGCCCCCAACAACAGTTGTAAAGTGTAATGTAACTACAGGGACTGAAGTGATTGCACAGCTGGGACAATAAGAAGTCGCAGGATCTGTGGGGATATCCCTAAAATTATCATTAAGCAAATGTTCATTATCAAAAAGGCTGACAAATAATTGGAATGGGAAGCAAAATCGAAGTTAAACACTTCCATGTGATCAGATGCAGAACTGACTTTTTTAGGAGTGGCTGTAATTACTTAAGTTTGCCCTTTTGGATCCCTCAGCACGGGTCTATTTAATATCAGCTCAAATACTGCATTCTTGAGCCGGGAGTTTTGATGAAAATAGACTCTGTCTTTCTGAATATTGTGAAACTGTTAGAGCTTGTTTCTATGCCCTGTCTAGTCTCATTCAGCTCACTAGCAGACTGCAAGCATTTGCTTTAGCACAAACCAACCATAAAGACTAGAGAATGGGTGTCTGAAATGCTGAAAAGCATGGAAACCCTACTCAGTTTGCTATTCCTCTTGGTATGTAATCTCCTTAGCACAAAACATCAAATACAACTTTCAAAGTTATCATTCAAAACTATTAGCAAACACTCAATTTTACAAGAAAGAAACATTACAAGGAGACCAAAAGGCAACCATCACTGACATTTTAGCAGCTGTTCCCTGTTTGCTGTGACTGCACAAAGTAGCTAAGAGGGGCCATAAAAGCAGAACTGCTGAAAGCATTATCATTTACTATGTTATCCTATCAGCTTGTTCAAAGTCTCAGTAAGATCTGAGCGTTGTAACTATACTGAGATAAGGCATTATGGAATGTACTTTTACAAGTAATTTAAAACATCTGGGCATTTGTAACTCCCTATTTGAGGCCATGGCAGTAGCCACTGGAGAAGCATGACAGAGTCACCAAACATATTCCGTCTTACTTTTGTTACTGATTTCCTAAGCAATATTGGTCAATTTACTTGCTTTTTCTCTGCTTTGAGTCCTCTTCTACAAAGCATGATAATCATACCTGTAACATGTTGTAAATCACGTAAAAAAATGACAGAGTTGTTGTGATAGATGCAAAATTAAATGAAGCTGTTTCTATATAACTCAAGGCTGACTTGGAGAAGAAAATTTAAGACATTTCAAAAGATAGTCAGAGCATCAGAAAATGCTAAAATACTTCTGACATCCAAAGAAGGTTGCCATCAATTAACCTTTGCTGTATACACAGATAAATTATTCAGTCATGTAATGGAATTTAAATTTAAGTGCAGTCATATAGGTCCCTAGATTGCAGTTAGAGGTGGTTTAAAATGCAGGGTCTGAAATGCACTGAAGTGGTGCATTGAATGGCAATGAAATCTGGAAGGCTGAAACCTTCCAAGAGGGCCCTGCTGATTCGCATGGCTTCAGCAGGCACGCTGGGAGCCGGTAAGCCTGGGGATGCTTTCGTACCTCTAGGCAAGATGTGAGCTGGTTACAGAACGAAATCCCTGCTCTGCCTACTCCAGGAAGAGTAATGAACTCTTCCACAAGCAGAATTCATGGCCAAGAATAAATACAGGGGTATGGAGGGACTCTGCTCTTTTGGCTGCATCTGAAAGACACGAGTATCTCAGTCGCGTAAACAAAAGAAGCATTGTGATGAGAAGAAACAAATCATACTACATACGTACATTGTACATATGTGTTGAAATCACCTCTTTCAGGTGAATGAACACATATTGCCTTGGAATTTATCGTGCTGTTCATGCTTTCCCTCCCATCTGTGAAGTGCAGGAACACAACAGAATGGCGCAGAGCTCAACCAGCCTTTTGCCTGTATATTTTCCCCTGAAACAAATACTCTGTAAATCACAGTCCCTGTTTGCATTGCTGTTTAATGCTAGAATAGCAGATCCTGAATGAAACTCCTATGTTTACATAACAAAATTATGTTTTATTCAGTCACTTCTCTTCGTTTGATTTGTAAAATCTAATGTTAGCCATACCAAGAAAAATTTAAGAGATCAGATATGTAGTTTTGAAAACTAAGCTGAGACTTCTGAGTGGAGAGCTATTCACTTAAGAATGCGGTTGTTTGTCATTTGGCTAAATCAGAACCAGGCAATGTAAGTATCACCAGCTGGAAAGCATTACTATAATTAACAAAAAAAAAAAAAAAAAAAAAAAAAAAAAAAAAAGAAGAAAGCCAGAAAAGTATATTTGAGTATGCACTGGCCTACTCTGCTACTTAAATACTCATATGAAACCCGTGGAACAAAATATTCCTATAGGGTCATCCTGAAGTTTGCAAGGGTATGGAGAAGACTTCGCTGAAAGAGTACAGTTTCTTTTGAAAAATAGTGTGGAAAACTCCAGTCAAGTTTTACAACAGCTGGGTTAAACAGCCACACAGCCACAGTAATTGCATATTTCTCCACCATAAAAGCTAGATGACTTGTAATCCTGTATTACTGCATCGGGACATATGTACTGGATCAGTAAAAAAAGCTAAATTAAACAGATATGTGGGAAATCCAGACTAGCTTTACAAATCTAAAGTGCGATCAGGTACTTCCACAAAGCTCATATAAGTGGCCTGGAGCTTGGCAAGCTGAAGTATTAATAATGTTTATGTGTCATACCCCTAAATTGTCTCTCATAGAATGCTGGGGCCATGGAATCAAAAAGTTTTTGCTTGTAGGTTTGTGACTTTGGGAGAACAAGAATTCTTACATAATAAATATGTATGTTCTTATCTGTTCTTTAAAAAGCTAAATACATGAACGAGAGAATAGGAGCTGTAATTGAAAAAAATAGGGCAGAATGGATGGGTAACACTAAAAATAATGGCAAAAGCAGTGACTGAGTGAGGTGAAAACTGACATCTCTTTCTTGCCCTAAAATTCTTTGAAGGGGGTCATGCAAAACCTGAGCCTATCATTTCTGTAAATCCAGTCATGCCAACCCCACATTACAGCGGTCTACAGATTCAACCTGGCACAGCTGGGAACAACCAGATTATTTCCAGAGTGCTCAACAGCAGAGCAAGGGGCTCCTCCCCAAGCCTGCATCCTCAGACATCCAGGAGCTCTCTACGGCTTCAGATGCCAATGCTGCATGCACAAGTTTCTTCTCAGGAGAGCTGA
Organism: Alectura lathami; assembly: GCA_013399715.1. Taxonomy (NCBI): domain Eukaryota; kingdom Metazoa; phylum Chordata; class Aves; order Galliformes; family Megapodiidae; genus Alectura; species Alectura lathami. The sequence goes on from VXAV01006613.1 coordinate 121,009, forward strand.
GCTACCAAAAAGTTTACAGGCTGACCCTGGGAATCAGCCGCAGAGCCAGAGAGATCAATCCAAAAGGCTGGAGTTAGAGCTTGGTAAAAAACCAACCAACCAACCAAAGTTTGCTTCAATGTTAAATTTTGAAGCTGCTTCTTGGTGTAACAATCTCCCCCAAACTCCATTTCTGGCCCCATTCTCCTTCTCACCCAACTCTGGTGGAAAGCCTTGCTTTGCTGTCTCTGCAGCCACCAAAAAGGGTCTTCAGAAACTGGAACACTCCTCTTCTCATTGCAGGTCATATCTGAAGTGACAGCCCATAAAGATATTTCACCAGATTGCTGCCCAGAGGCTTTATGTTTTATTGCAGCACAGCGTATTCATGGAAATCAATAAATATCAGTACTCTATTTTTTCTGTGTTTTTTTTTTTTTTAATAAGGATATTAATGGAACAAAACTAAAGGAAGAAGAACTATTTAACCCAATTTAAGACGCACTGAGGCAGCTAACTTTTTTAGGCAATAGTTATCCAGAATACGTTTTTGAAAAGAACATGCTAAAATTCTGCTGAAAGCTAAACAAAAACTCTGTAAATTTGAGTCAAAATTCACATTCTGAGGAATAAACAGGTACTACTCTGATTACTTACAAGGCAGATGTTACATACCAGTAATTTTAACTGACGATTCTTATTTATTTTGCTTGTAAGCAAGCCTGTTATTCCATATAGTTTTTGTGTTTGTTGTTGTTTTGTTGTTGTTGTTTTACCAGTTTATGCTATTGGGTAGCATCCATAGATGAGATACAGCCAGAAGAGAGATTTGTGTAACTGCACCTTCAGTGAAGGAGTTAAATGCTCTCTCACACCCACATCGTCTTATTCGTATGCAGTGCCTTATCTCTTGCTGTCTGGCCTGTGAATTATGTGTCTGCTTCTGTGCTTTCTGCCAGTGTTTGCTCATTGCGGGTTGGTCATTTTTCACCGACTGAGATATACAGTCATCACAGTTACCAGTTGTGCTTCCATGATAGCAAATGAAAAGGATGTCCTTTCACTTCACTATTTAACCCTGTTTGTGCTAAAGGAGACCAAGGACTATGCTAGTCACAACATGCTTTCTTTCTAATTGAGATCAGTCTGGAAGCTGGAAAACTAGGCAATGTTTCCTTGGTATTTTGTTTCTAAAGTTACCAGAGCCTGTAGCAGTCTTGGCCTCCATCCATGAAGCACTCATAAATCACTGCGGGGTTCAGTCTGCTCTTCCATATTATGGCACACAGCAGGCTGCGTGGGGGAAGAGACAAGTTAAATGGAGAGGCACAAAAGTGCATGTGAATCAGAGAACACTGCAAGACAGCAAACGGTTTCCTAAAAGGACCAAGAGGCACTTACTCACAGGGACCATATAAGTGGCAGGAATTTCTCCCTAAGATGGGAGATGATAGAATATCTCTGCTGCTAAGGCACCGTAACCACCCAATATGCTGTGAAAAGCATCAGATAACAGGGAGTGACTGTCTTACTGCTATTGCTGCCAAAACACTTCAAGGGCACATGTAAATGGAGGAAAAAACACCAACAGGTTGCTTTTCAGACTGAATTACTGGCACAAAGATACATGTATTTCAACGTCAGTACTGTTCCCAGAAGAGCATTCAAGAACTTCAAATACCTACAGGACTTCCGGTAGCATATCTTAAGGGGATTTCTTTATTTATTGTGACCCTTATTAAGAAATTAATTGCTGACAAATTTATCACATATCATATGCACACATCTTCAATTTTCTTTGGCTGTGTGTTTCTTTGTAGTCCTTCCTTCTTGACAATATCACAAAAGTCTCTAGGGGGTGCCAATAATCGTAATGCTTATGCAAATTGCTTGGCCCCAACTGAACATCAGCAGAAAAAAAGACCAGTTAACGCTTTGCTTGTAAAATACAGGTGTTGCTTTCAAAGGAAAACAAAACAAAACAAAAACAAAACAAAAGCAAAACAAAACCAAAAACAAACCAAAAACAAACAAACAAAACCATAAATAATTATCCAATTATAAAATGGTGAATCATGGACTCAGACATGCCAGAAACCTTGCCAGGTAATTTTTCCTATCCTGTTTGTCTGTTTTTTTTTCAGTGAGTCTTGAGGGACTGATAGAAATTTCTTAAAATCACTGACTCTGGGCAGCAGTTATGAGAAAAGATTTATCACATGATAACAAACCCATCTCCACTTAGGAAATTACAGTTTGCCAGCCCCCACCCTGCAGCAACTCCCTGTCACTCTGCAGAGCTGATAATGCTGCAGTACAGCTCCCAGGGGCAGCAACCCAGCCAGGAGGTAGCTCTGCAAAAAAAAAAAAAACAACACCCTTTGCCCAGCCAGGGCACCTGCAGCCCAGTAATGCAGTGATGTACGATTGTGTGGCCATGTAACACAGTGAACTTGCACATTCCTCAGATAGGTGCTAGGATCTAAAATTATTGCTGCTGGTTTCTGGCAGACACCCAAGGAAGAACAGCACCTGCAGCAAGGTCAGGGAAATACTGGCTAGGACAAAACTTCTGAAACACCTCCAGTTAAAGTTTGCTTTCATGGCACCAAAAACGGAAAAAGTAAAAAGTTACTTTTCTGCAGACGTGAGCTAAATCACAAGTCACTTGGCACTTCTTTTCCCATGAGGGCTCCAGGAACAATCAGTACATTTGCTGCAGGAAAGTATAAAAGGCAACATACTCCCAAATGGTAGCTGTAATTCCCGAAATGGCTCTGCTGTCAGCGTTGCTTTATAACCTCCATTTATCTCGTTTTTAAAGTGCCCTTTCTTTCACATGAGCCAGAATTAGTATGAAAATATTAAGCCTATCTGGTGCCAATTAAAGCCATCAGCAATTAACATTGTTGAAATGCATATCCAAAACTTTCTGTTCCTCTCTTTCTCTGAGGTGTGCAGCAGTGATACCTTACTCTTACCTTGTAAGCCAGAAAATGTAGCAGAAGCTTGTTTGAATGAAACAGCTGTGGTAGAGCATGGGATGGTATCCTGCACTGCTCCAAAAAAGATAGCTGTACTGCTAAATAGTACTGCCCATGGCAGCCGGTTTTACAGAGCCAAAACACAAGACTGGGAGCAACCCGCGGTCAAGATACCTCAGGGTTTGCCTTCTTCAGTTTGACCAGTCCATGCTGCTAACACCGTCGTTACCCAAGGCTCATTGGCTCAATCCTTACAATAAAACCAGGGAATATAGGGGTTTAGAAAGCTGTAGTCTAAACAAAACTGGAAATTTTGATATGGTTTGAATAGTTCAGAGAATGAACTTGGATGCTTTCTGTCCTACTCAGGACCTAAAAGCACCTCCCACAGTAACAGGAAAAGACCTTTGATCCTTTCTAACTCTTTTGGAGTACAGATAGGCCACTTCATATCAATCACATTGTGATGCTTTGATGAAAAAAGGAGGTTCCATTCTTGTCATGTTTGTCAAATAGTCAAGAACAATATCCTCAAATTTGTAAAGTTCACCTCACCTGACAAATGATTTTCCCCAAGGGCAATAAGAACATCGCTTTTAAACTTGTGCTCCTGTGACAACTATCATCTGCTGCCATTTGCAATTTTGGAGGGTGTAGTTGAGTTCCAGTGCCCCTGCAGAGAAGAAAAAATCTGGTTTTCCTTAGTTTCTTAGACAGAAACCATTGAAACTATATGGTTGTCTAACGCAGGAGCCAATTTCTATAATAAACATCTGTGAGAAAAACAACAACAACTTTTCATCACTTTGAATATATTCTAAAATAAGCACACATTTTATTTCACGCTTTTCATTTGGACTTCATAAACATCACGGATTCAAAAAGTGGAGCAGCTAGGATAATTAAAAAAAAAAATACAGAAAAGAAAGAAGAAAAAAAAAAACAGAAAAAGAAGGTGATGAATGTAGAACTGCACAAAGATTTGGAGAAGAGTAGAAACAACCTCTTCCCCACACAAACTGCTGATTCCTGGTGCCTGGAGTTCAGTACCAGTGGTGACCTCTCCAGCCTTGCAGGGAAGGCCAGCACCTCACCCCCTCCCTCTGGGCACCTCTGCCCACTCAGCCCCTCCATGCATCGGATGGATGTAATGACACACTTCCACAATTTATTCTAGTCAGTAGAATTTCAAGTTTTAAAAGAGCTGTAAGTTATCCCAAATCAATAACATGGATATGCTCCTATGAAAAGTGCAAGAAGCCATCATTCCTGACCAACTTAAACACAAAAACTAATTGTGAAAAACAAATTGTGCTAACAGTGCAAAACCAGGCCTGTTGCAATTTAGGACCTTTTCGATTTTTATTACTCAAAACTATACAGTTAAAATGATAGATTTAATAGATTCGTTTTCAGTACTTAGGCTAATCCTTTCTGAGACCATCACAGAAGGTTCTGAACAAATGATCGCTGCTGTGTGTGTGCTACTCAAAATTTCTATTTCAATCTATTTATATAAATTGACCTTTATAATTTTTTTTTTTTTTAAAGCGACTCAGGAGTTATGAATACTCTGAAATAACATGAAATAGAAAGAATAATCTGCTGCAAAACATTTAATTAAAATGTGAAGTTATTTTTTAGAAACACAGAACTGAAAACACTCTTATTGGATAAATATGCTATGGCTTACTATAACATTCTGTGATTCAGCAGATATAAAATAGTGCAGTATAAAATCAACTTCAGGCTGCCAGATAAACTGGCATGTACCATAATCACACTTTACTACATGTTCTGTTACTACAGTTAAGCAAATGTTCCCGTGAAACAAGGTATACTCTGCATTAAAAAAAAAGGATGTACAAATGCATGTATAAATTTTGTGGTGGTATTAGTCATAGCTCTATAATTAAAACTGAGCTGAGTTTTGCATGAAAAGCATGGAAATCCACTTAACCTTCAATATTTTTCACGGATTCAGCTGGCCCACCATTTACTTTCATTTTATTAAAACATCTTTCTTTAATTTGCAGTAGGCATTCAAACAAAGAGATATATTTCCAAACAAAACAATGAAGTCACTTTACACACCATTACCAGCAGTCTTCCTTTTGCTACAAGCAGCAGGCAAGATGGCTTGTTAGCTGAAGATTGTTTTTACCAACAAATTTCATGATACCTAAGAGGTTATTCACCAAATATGTACTTTAGTTTGACAGGCAATGGCTATTGGGTTATTTCTTTAAAATCTCGCCTTCCAATAGCACTCACTAATGTGTATGTCAATGAATTCAAGGCTAGCAAAGAATATTCAGCTTCAGCTTTTATTATTCTTCTAAGCTTTTGCCTATTCATTCTCTTTTATTTCTGAAAACACTCTTCATACATTCCAGAAGAGCCTGTATTCTATTATTTCCTTTTGGAAAAAGCTTGTTTTCCTTACCATTCTTCTATTCAATGCTTTTGATGTTACTGTTGTTGTTTGCTTAAAACTATCTTGAATTATTCATTTCAAATGTTCAGGTTATCTGTATTCAATGTTATTGCCTGCATTCAGTTTTCACATACTTTTATACGTGTCTTTAAGCCAATTTTTAGGAAGTTTCTGATTATATCAACACTACTGGCAGGTGTTGAAGTCCTGTTTGTTAGCCCAATGATTGATGGTAGATCACACCATCCCGGTAAAAAGTCCTGCAAGAAATCCAGATTCTTTTGTTCCTATTCACAGAGTTATAGAGGGGCTTTTCTGTTGTAGATCAAGAGCAGCTTTTGAACACAGTTCACCAGCTTCAATGTCCAGATACAACACTCTCTCATTTCCCTTTCAGCCTTACTTTCTGAAGTTCCATGAGTTAAGATCTGATTTTATGTATGCAGGTACATACAAGTCTTGCTATTTGGTCATTACTACTATATGAAGAAGAAGATAGATTATTTTACTTCATGTCTTAAATCTTTCCTACTTAATACAGCCTTATGTCTCCGCAACATAACTGTTGTTAGCAGGTTTCCCTCCCTGGAAGGGAAATAGAGGTAAATATTTTGTAATTCATCTCTTTTCATACAGGAGTGATATTTTCCCTGTCAAGTAATTTGCTGATTTTCCAGGTCATTGGTAAATAAATCATTAAATGATTTGAATCATTCAAACAACTCTAATTGCTAACAGGCATTGAATTCACACCTTCTCCAAGCACCACCACAAAATCTATTTTCAACCACAAGTATCTTTTTTTTTTTTTTTTTTTTTTTTNTTTTGGATAGGAAAAAATTCTAGTGAGTGAATAGTATTACGAATTTGCTCAAAATTTACCTTGCAATTACTCTGACCTTCCACTAGGTGCCAATATATTACAGCAGATATTACAATGGAAGTCAAACGATACCAATTCAAGTACAGGAGTAATAGCTACAATTAACGTATGATCTTGGTCTGATTTGGATTAAGCCTTCTGACACTCCGTCAGATTTGCATTGGCTGCCAGTCCTTGCCACACTTTTAACTGGAGCCCATTCAGTTCAGTGTCACCTGCACATGCACTGGGTGTCCCTGATTGAGCAGGGGTTGGACCAGAGGCTACAGAGGTCCCTGCCAACGTCAGCCATTCTGTGATCCTGTGACTAGGAACACTTAAGTAGGTCTTGTTCTGTAAATTTTGCAGATACCTAACTACATGATGGTCTGGAGCCTTCTGAACAACCATCAGCTTGGTCACTGAGCCTGGGCAGAGCTGGTACAGGTCATCACTGTCTCCATCCAGCCCTCACACCACTGAGGGAACTTAAGACTTCTGATATTTGGCAGTAATTATAGGCTTTGATTCCACCATATTTCATAGCGTTGGAAGATGTGCAAATTTAAAAACAACTCATAACTTAACTGAGGAGACTCTGCACATGGAAAAAAAAAAAAAAAAAAAAGACTTAAAATACCCTTTGGCAGCTTGAAGCCTCCTGTTTGCCTTATAAAGCCATGGAGATGCTCCTTAGCATTTCTCCATTCTACAGACTGGATTTTATTTCTGCTATGACTAGTGATAGTCAAGCTGGGAACTATGCTTTCATTACAGACCAAGCTTTGAAAGCTAGAATGCAACCCTCATAGTGGCCATGTCTGAGGACCTGAAAGAGCGCAATGCAGGACAAATCTGTGAAGGAATTGCTTGCTGATTCCCCTTGTTTGAGGATGTTGTATTACCATTATTAACAGTTTGCCCAGAGAAGCTGTGGATGTCCCATCCCTGGAGATCATAGAATCATAGAATGGCCTGGGTTGGAAGGGACCTCAAAGATCATCTAGTTCCAACCCCCCTGCCGTGGACAGGGCTGCCAGCCACTAGCTCACCAGATCAAACTGCCCAGGAACCCATCCAGCCTGGCCTTGAACACAGCCAGGGATGGGGCAGCCACAGCTTCTCTGGGCAGCCTGTGCCAGTGCCTCACCACTCTCTCAGGGAAGAATTTCTTCCTGATGTCCAACCTAAACCTCCCCTCTTTCAGTTTTAGCCCATTCCCCCCTGGCCTACCATTATCCACCTGTGTAAAATGTCGGTCCCCCTCCTGCCTGTAAGCTCCTTTTAGGTATTGGAAGGCCACAATGAGGTCTCCATAGAGCCTTCTCTTTTCCAAGCTGAACAGTCCCAACTCCCTCAACCTTTCCTCATAGGAGAGGTGCTCCAGCCCTCTGATCATTTTGGTGGCCCTCCTCTGGACCCGCTCCAACAGCTCCACATCCCCTCTGTACTGGGGGCCCCAGGCCTGGACACAGTACTCCAGGTGAGGCCTTACAAGGGCAGAGGAGAGGGGGACGATCACCTCCCTCTCCCTGCTGGCCACCCCTCTCTTGATGCAGCCCAGGATACCATTGGCCTTCCTGGCTGCAAGAGCGCACTGCCGGCTCATGTCCAGATTTTCGTCAATCACAACGCCCAAGTCCTTCTCTGCAGGGCTGCTCTCAAGGAGTTCTTCTCCCAGTCTGTACACACACCTGGGACTGCCCCAACCCAAGTGCAACACCTTGCACTTGCCCTTGTTGAACCTCATCAGGTTCTCGTGGGCCCACTTTTCCAGCCTGTCCAGGTCCCTCTGCATGGCACCCCTTCCTTCAGGGGTATCAACTGCACCCAGCATGTGTACTGCAGTGATTGCCAGTTATCAGGCATGTGTCACATGGAAAGCTACACAGAAATCAATGGGACACATACCAGAACACTTCAGTTGCTTAACTGGAGTTATTTTTAACTCCACACTTTAACATTGGAATGCGCTGTTTAGCAGGATTTCAAGCTCGGTGTGGGAGAGCTAGGCTACCTTCCCACTTGGTATTCTATCCACCATACTGGAATTTTCAGCACTGCACTTTCATTTTGATATTGATTCAGCAATTTTACTGTGATTTCACAGCTTCATATGTAGTAATGTTCTTCTTCACACTTCAGTTGTACATTAGTTTCATTTAAATTCCTTTGAATGAGAGACCTGCATAACAAAAGATGTCACGGCCTCTTTAATACATTCTTAATGAAAACTTTCACAATCATGGTGTTTTGGCTGGCTCTGCAAGAGAAGCTTTAACAATCAGAAGAGAACTTCTGTAGCCACACAATCCAATGTAAGTCAGACCAAGGAAGCAAGACAAGATGCTAACAGGTAGCTACTCCTCTGGAAATTTTCTCTCTCATGGTATAACATCAGGAGGTCTTTTTCATATTATCTGTTGTTTCTTTTTCTTCATATAAATATGTGCCACACTGCATTTTGGATTCCCAAATTTCATAGGTTAATTACCTATCATACATTACAGTCATCTCATTTACTGGGTGAGCTGCTATAGTGCTATTAACCATACTGTGGCTGCACCTATATCCATCAGAGATTCCCAGTTTTCATTCTGTGTTCTTGCAAACTTTGATTATCTATTAACTATTAGTGATATCCAGATATGTGCTGGGAACCAGAAAACCTTCCTGCAGAAGTAGACAAAAGACTACTTTGAAATGTAATACAATGACTAACAGAGAGCCTTGCAATATAGAGCACATACAGAGATTTATGCAATATAATAAGGAGGATATAATTTGGAGATTATACATATAGCGAGAAAAATAAACATTGAAAGAAAAATATTTTAAACTAAAAGATTACTTTGAAACACTAACAGACATTGAAATTACTAAATAAGATAATTGTAATGTTCCGGCTCTTAAAGGATGTTTTTGATAAAGCAACGTAACTAAAGAAAAATCTGAGTGCAGTTTCAATTGTTGGGTGCTAGTAATTGGATGGATATTTTAAATGGATTTGAATTCTATATAATGTTCCAGTTGTTTACATTACTTGTTAATATTTGATTATAAGTTTTAGCCACATATTACTTTGTTTCTGAGCTCTTAATGATGCACCATGTAAGAATCAGTCATAATTTATCCAGCATGTAAACCTAACTAAGCATCCTGAATTATAACCTTGTTCAGTGTGATTTAAAGTGGCACTGTGTACATGCAAATGTCAATATTACTCTCTATATGCAAATATTCCCTTTGTTTGCATAATCCTCAAGAGTATCACATTTCAGTATTTGGCTGCTTTTAGCAGACCAAAGGGCAAAGTGGTGGAGCGACATGGAGTTACGCATATTACGAAAAACTATGACCAAAAGCTCTTTAACTTTGGCGATACCAAAGTTACCAAATTGAGTGCCTACGTAAGTGTAGCTAGGTTTTACACATATCAAGTAAAATTTTCAAACAAATCAGACACTGTCTGTTGCTGCACCCACCTCCTGCAATACCCCACTGCTCCCAGCACAAACAAGAGGAAGCCCTTCAGCAATTCCACTCTAGGGTGTGATATGGAAAATATTTGCATGTCCACACATGTAGCCTTTCCCTTCAATAAATAAACAATAAGAATTGTCTTAAGTAATTTCTTTCCATTCATTCTCTCACCCAGCCTTTGCTCATGATTCAGGCTGGCTGTGAGGGTGCATCAGTCACCAAGCTCAAGCCAAGACTCATACTGTACACAGGCAAAACGGCCGTGGAGCCTAATGGCGAGGCAGCTTGCTTCACAGACAGTACTAGGCAGACACCAGCCAGCCACTGAGCACAGCAATTTCATTATAGGCAGCTCCAGTAGGGGCACTTTCTCACCTTCATGCATGCATACATGCCAAAACCTGAAATCCTTCCTCCTCATGCCTGAAGCAGAGTGGTTTTCGTTTTGTAATGTTTCCCTGAGGCTCTGGTTTAACAGTTTTCAGTAATTTCACACTCTCATGTATCTATAAGTCTTCATGTGTGCAAACCTCTGCATTTGATGCTGGACTCTTCTCTAACCCAGGAATCTCCCAGGAAATCTGCAACCTTGCTCAGCTATCTTCACATCCCAGGTGTAGGACACAGCTCAAGCTTCATCTGTACAGGCAGCAGTTCCAGATGACCTGCTTTAGGGATACTGACTTGCCAGAGGAAGTAGAGGCTGTCCCATTTTAGCAGTAGCATTTTGTTGTATGCCTGACTCTTCTTTCAAACCAGGTATTTCAGTCTTTCTTTCATTACTGTTGATTGTTGATTAAAAAAAAAAAAAAAAAGGAAACCAAGTAATTCTGAAATCCATTACCAGCCTCTAACAGATTTTATAAATCTGGTTTTATTTCCCATGTAGCATGTATATTCCTACAAGAAGGTCCCAGTTAAAGGCTGTGTTTTGTGTGTATGTGTGTAAGTCGGCAGGAAGCTCTACAGATCCAGTTCAGTGATCCAAAAGCACTCCTACCTTTTATGGCACACCAAGCCGCTGCATATGTTATTTCCAGCTGCCTTGTCGCACCCCCAGTTTGCCTCCTGCCTTTGTTGCCTCAGATATGCACCACAATAAATGCAGGTAAGGAGCTGCATTTTTTGCTAATAATCCAAACAAGGCAGTTAGACACTTGGGTCGTTGCACTGCCATAGCAGAATCTCTTGGCACTGCTAATAATTCCTTGGCATAGGACATAGCAGGTATATAGGAAAAAAAGAAGGGAATTTGTTTCTGCTTGCAGTTGCAGTGGATTAGGGCAGCTCCCGGCAGTTCTGAACAGCGGTCTCCCTGCAGCAGTGGCTGGCACGTAAAGATGCTGCAAGGGCTGCAATGGTACGGTAAGGCTACAGCGTTCGGCAGGCTGCGTTGCTGATATTTCCAGACAGTTCTAGCTCCCTCTCGTGGAGAATTAACCAAAGGAAACGTTTTCCGTACGAACGAGACCAACTGCTCACACATTGGTGTGTTCCTTACCCTTAAATGTACAATTCCTCACTTCCCTACACCGATTTCAGCCCTTCCCCAGCTCTGCCACCATCCACCCCGCTGGCCAGGCTCCAGCTGATGAGATGGAGGATCCCTTCTTCCAATCTCTGCCTTGGCACTGGGACCCAGCCAGACAACAACTTTGGGAGAAACTGAACCCGCCCAGCTCTTCTGAAGGCAGTATTTGTGCTTCTTTCTTACGGTTCCTTTCTGAGCTGTTCCAAATATCTTTTACAGTAGCTGCTGTAAGATAATTGCTGATGCCACGTAGAGAAGTAATACGTATTCCCCTGCCCTTCCTTCATATTTCCATTCAGCTCTCCATGGATGCATAAAGTATGAAGATGACATCATCTTACTAAGTCCTCATGTTTATTTGATGGCCCATCATGATTCCAGGTTCCTTCATCATTAAATAGAGGAAAAAGCAAAGTAAAACAAGAACCAGGGGAAACAAAAAAAAAAAAAAAAAAAAAAAAAAAAGCATAGTTCAGACTTAAACCTTTATAAGATGCTCCCATGTTGTATCTGGCTGGTGAGAAAGCACCTTGCTGCTTAATTTTTATTTGAAGACTTCTACATGCTATTTATGTATTAATTGAGATGGCATATCAAAATAAGCAATATGTTGTTAAGCTCAGAATTCCACCATGTTATGTCACATTAATTGCCACACTTAAAGCACAGACCATGTGAGAGAAGTCAATTCTACGTATGAAAACTGTTTTTCGAAAAGGAAGGTATACAGTCTTACAGATTAACAGGAAAATGATTGCATAACAGTGGTGTGCTGCAGCACTTAAAATGCCATTCACTACTCCTGTTGTTCATTAATAATCTAAACCAAACAATTTTTACATCACGTGTTTCTGGTGATAGACATTCCAACTAAAAAGTGGAAAGAATCACCCACAAGACTGCCATAAGCAAGCTGGATGACTTTACACATGAGCATCCCTCAGTAAAGGGTTCCTTGCCCTTTTCCCAGCCTCCAGTGAAGCCATGAAATGCCTCTGGCACAGCTGGGTCCTGGCTTCACCTCCATGGCTACAAATGGAGCAAACAGGGCAGCTGCTTCCTCAAGAAACTGCAACCAAAATACAAATTCTGGACATTCCTTGAGAAACTGTGGGGGCCTCACACACTTCTCCCATGTGAATACATACGTAGGCTACATTCAGTGCAAAAATAATTCTGGTCTGAAACTTCTGTACTAGCAAAATTTGGCAGAAATAATAATCAGCTTTTAAAAATTTCTGCTTTTTATAAATTGAGGATGTTACAGTGGTAATATATCTTCTCTTTTCTTTGTTATGAATTTTATTTTCACTTCAATTTTCAGAATAACAATTATCCTTTGAAAATAATCTAATCTGTAATAACAGGAATCTGCAGAAGCACAAAGCTTTGTAAATAACAATACAATTTCATTACAGTTCTTGTGACTTGACTTTCCAATGTCCTGTTACAGTATTTTGTGGCAACTCATAGTCAGCAAATGCACATCCACCAGAAATTTACCTTCCTATTCAAATGAACTGAAATAAGTAAGTGGCAGATAACTGATTTTGCCAGTGTCAATGATGCTCGGACAGTCAGAGCTCACAGCAGAAAAGACCTGCACAGATTTTTATCTTACTTTTAATTTTATTCGGCAGAAGGATTTTTAAAATATATTACAGTCAAACCAACTAAATGAACAAAATGTGTCTCCTCATTCTACCCTTGAACATTCACACAAAGGACATCATGCAAATTCTTCCACATGTTAACTGAAATATGCAAGAGGCTTACAGAAACGCCATAGACAATATATGTGTCTTGCTGAAAATCCCACAACTCCAATACAATCGTTACTTTAGACTAAATACCACAATTATGAGTCAAGACAATATTTTATCTGTACACAAGAAATCAAATTATAGCATAATTGCCTGTCACTAGGCAATCATTGATTTTGAGATGAGTAATCAATCCTTGGAGACAAAGAGCAAACTAAACATAACCAGCAGTTACCACTCAGCCTTTTAAATAATCCTTAAAACCAAAGAGTCACTCTTTTCTCTCTTCTTTTTATCTTGCAGTTTCAAAGAACCATGCCAGGTACCTGCATACATATTGTAAGGGGAAAACAGCAGAAAGAGATGGTACAGAAAGAGGTGGTACAGAAAATGTGGTTCTGCTTTAGAGCCACATTCACGCAGTTCTGTGAAATCAATCCCTGCTGCTAATTACATATGGGATATAAGAACGTACATGCCAAAAAAGAAAATGGTGAGCATGTGAGACAGAATTTAATGCATTAAATCTCTTCTAAAGCGCAGGACTGAGAGGTACTATTGGTCCTTTTTACTGTGTCTCCTGCAACCTCCTTGCCAGAGGAGGCTATAGAATATTTTCATACTATTACATCCCTTTTTAGATCTTTTTTATCTCTGCCACACTGTAGTCTAAACCCTTCTTCTTGTGGAACCTCCACCAGGAACTTGTTTTCTCCCTTGATTACCAGCCATCTTCCAGCCTCTGGCCTGCACTTGTTTGTAGCCTATTTTCATGCATTTGTTACAGTATCAATCATTCCTCAGCTTACCCAGCTCTTTCCATTGTGTTTAGCCTCTAGATTTACTTACGAATAACAATACCTTTCTGTCTTAATTTTGTTAGGCAAAAGAGATCAGCCTCTTAACTTCGTTTTGCACCAGAGGATATCTGTCTCTTTAATGCCAAGCGTCTGCGTTGGTCCTTGTCAGCTTTTGTTTCTCCTGTCCCCTTCTTGCAGATCCATGTTTCAACAGTGCCTCACCACTAATATTTCTTCTCTTCACGGGAAAAACCTCTCCTGATGATCTGCCAATTATACCTTCTTTCTCTACTAATATAACAAAGGATGCTTTTCATAAGAAAGAGTAAGATTACCTAGCACCTGTGCCAATACAAACATGCTATAACTGCATGAGCCTGAGGAGAAGTGGAGCAAAGGGAGACATGGGAAGAAGTGAGAGCGACTGCTGACGATGGTTATTCCTCAAAATAAGTCATCCAAGGTGGCAAGAAAACAAAATCAAACAGTCCATCTACAGAACGTTTCAGATGTCTGTATCAGTGAAAGAAATGTGGGAAACTGAATAGAAGAACCTAAACATGTTAAATATTAAGTGTGACTATCTTCCAGCTAGCGTAACAGAATGGATGCGGTAATTCATATAGGTTGGTTGTGCAGCAGAGAACGCCTGGGCAGAAGACAGCTGGGTGTCCTGGTTTCAGCTGGGACAGAGCTGAGTTTCTTCATAGCGTCTGGTATGAAGCTATGTTTTGTCTTTGGGAGAGAAACAATGTTGGTAACACACTGATATTTCAGTTGTCGCTGAGCAGTGCTGCACAGAGCTGAGGACATCTCAGTTTCTCAGCATCTCCTACTGTCCTGCCAGTGAGGGGTGCCAAGGGGGCACAAGTTGCTGGGAAGGGACAGAACCAGGGCAGCTGACCTAAACTGGCCAAAGGGATATTCCATAACATGCGACATCATGTGAGAAGAACCTATAAAACTGTGAGGAGTTGGCCAGGGGGCAGCAGTGCTCGGGGACTGGCTGGGCATCAGTCAGCAGGTGATGAGCAATTATGTTGTGTACCAGTTGATCTGTAAATACACACATTTATATCTATATAGAGATATACAGTTATCATCGTTACTGTTATTCCTCTCTTTTCTGCCTTGCTAAATAGTTTTTATTTCAAAACACGAGTTCTACTTTCCCCCCCCTTATTCTCCCTTCTGTTCCACTGGGAAGATGGAGAGCGATCGAAAGGCTGTGTGGTGCTTAGCTGCTTACTGGGCTAAAGGTAAAGGTGCACAGCATAAACATAAACAGATGAACAGCACACTGTCACAGATGTTGTCCGAAAATCAGTCTCCTAGAGTTGGGAAAGAAAAGCAAATTCTATTAATGACTTGGGAAAGCTAGATTTGAAAGGGAAGGTGGAGAAACCAGCTAGAGGAGGAGACCTCCAACATTCAGCAACAATTGCAGGAGAACCAGATGTGCATGCAAAAGCAAGTCAAGCCACAGAATCATTGCATGACAGTTCAGTATTTCTGTTAAAAAAAAAAAAAAGAAAAAAAAAAAAAAAAAAAAAAAAACAAAGG
>VXAV01006613.1:139542-154149 GCA_013399715.1 Alectura lathami
TTTTTTTTGAGGAGAGAGCCTTGAGTGGTTGTATTTCTACTGAGGGTAGGGGATTGCCCTTACTTAATATTAGAATGAAAGTGCTCAGATGCTTTTATCACAGGGGCTGTATCTCAGCAGAGCTCACCACTTCCATCTGCAGTCACACAAGATCTGTATCTGCCCTGTAGAACCGCATGAGGTACCATTCTGCAAGCACTTAGTATCTGGAGCAGCATCTGCACAACATGATCTGTCAGCTGTCTTAAGACCACCAACAAGTGCTCTGCAGACCTGCGATTCCAAAACCCTTCAGCGAGCAAAAATTTACATTTGTGTCTACAAAGATGCTTTCTTAGTACATTTTTCAAACCTACATAATAACCTTTTTGAGAGAGACCTAAAAGCTTAAAAAGGGCTCCAGAAAAGCCTGTCTCCGCAGCAGGACTCCCTTTAAGTTCTGTGACACTCATACATGCATTACCCACACATACACATCCATACGGATACATGCTTGTAAATATAACTTACCGTAATTCCTCAGCGCAACACCGACCTGGACACAAAACCACAAGAGTCATTCAATTTTAACCTTTCCTGGTTAGAAAAGGGCAAATGACTTCTTGTTCTGCTCTGTCAGGTGGAACCATTATGAGCTTGTGAACAGCAAGAATTGTGCAATTCTGCAAGGACACTTCGGACATACCACTGTGCCCTCCTCCTTCATACAATGGTAGTACAACACCACATGCAGAACCCAGAAGCAGATGCACCAGAATTACAACACACGTGGTTTTCTTTGCTTATCAGGTTGGCTGTAAACAGCCAGGTTTCATCATTCTCTCTCGCAGATTGATTATCTGGTGCACAACAAAGTGCAATTTCATATTCAAGCCTATCCTTCAGTCATGGTATTGGGTCTCTTCCACCCAGCTGCCCATGTTCACAAAACTTGCAAGGATTTCCTATCTTCATGATTGCTGACTTGCTGCTTGCATCAGTCAAGTAAACCTCCCCAGATGCTGGAGTATGAAGATGAAAAAGCACTGCTGCACACAGTGGTAGGCTAGGAACAGGAGGTTGCAGTGGCCATGTAGTTTGTAGGGAAGGACCCTTTGCACAATGTATCTGCTTAAAAGCCAAGTACTAACTGGCTCCAAATAAGCTTGCTTTAGTAAAGTACTGTGAACTACCAAACATTTCCAAAATTGGTTTGATTACAGTTCTAAGGTTTGGAAATTTTGGTTCTAACTAATCTTATTTATTCTATTGAGCCCTTGATTTTTTTTCTCCTGACCACAACAACTAATATTTATTTTTGGCAGAGAAAGGGTAATGGGAATTTTTTGATTTCTTATATAATCCTGTTACCAAAAATGTAAAAGCTTTAAGGGTAAAAGGAAATATTATAGATGCTTTATAGCCTGAGACTATACACAAAACATTGCTAGTACTCTGGCAGTATTGATTGCATATTGGCAATTGGTTTAAAACTAACTGTAGAATAACTTAAAAATATTTATTATATGAGAAGCATGACAGAATACTATCAAATCAGAAAGTAAAACCTGTGTTTTTTATAAGACACTGAAGTTCAGCTTTGTGATATTCCATGAAAGAAACTTCCCAGACCTACATCTAATAACTACCACATTATTACATGGCCTAGTGCTACAAGAAAGTAAACTATTTTATAAATGTCGGAATAATGCTTGGCACATTGGGGAAGTCTGGTACATTTGGAAGGAATTCATAGATGTCAAACTAATATGAAAAGCCATCTAATCCATTTATGAAGGACAT
Source organism: Alectura lathami (assembly GCA_013399715.1). Classification (NCBI taxonomy): domain Eukaryota; kingdom Metazoa; phylum Chordata; class Aves; order Galliformes; family Megapodiidae; genus Alectura; species Alectura lathami. The sequence goes on from VXAV01006613.1 coordinate 141,325, forward strand.
AATATTTCAGAATACAAGTTAAGAAGCTCCATGAAACAGGAAGCCACAGTGTTATAACCTCAAATACACAGCAATAGCCATAGTTCCTAAAACTTCTGAAAGTACACAGTACATGCTTTATCATGACCATATTAAACTGGGCATCCATTAAAGACAGTCTCGGCCAATTACCTGATACGGGGGAAGTTTCATACCTGCTTTAGTGTACAAATTCGATGTGTAAAATGTCAGCTACTTAGATTTCCAAATCAGAGAGAGAATGCAGCTGCTTTTATCAGAGCACAGTATTTGATGTAATCCCCTGAACATGTTTTGTAGCTAACAAAAAGGTAAACAAGTCTACACAGAATTTATCTTTGCAGTCTCCCTAGACTGCCAAGTTTCAGCTGGGATGTATTGACCAAAATCTGTTACACTAAGCAAGCATTATGTAACACGTCTCTCCCAGCTGCTGAGCGGGGCTCCTCCTACCTAAAATAGGAGATCCAAGATAAGGACTGGCAGGCTTTCATGGTTTTAGAGGTGGAATAAGGATATATTCCCTTTTTTGCAAGTTGCTCAATTTCGGCAGCATTCTTTAAGATCTATTCAGAATTTCAATATACTGAACAATATATTTAAGGCACCCCGAATGTGATTTTAGGTAAGATTAAAACTGCATTCTGTGGAAGACTTGGTGGTCAAAAAGCTAAAAATCCGTTTATTAAATCTTTTTTCTTCTGACCCCGAACAGTTTGTGTTCTACCAAAGCATCTGAAATAATATGGGGTGTTGAGACGCACAACTATTCCCTTCAGTTCGAACATATCACCTTTTTTATGACTCTCAGTATTACTCAATACCTAAGTGGCAGAGTTCAGAAGTTTTTGGCTTACTGACCTGTTTGACTTGAACTTCCACCAGAAATTATACACAAGTATCATAAATAATCCTGGTTTCTAGTAGGTCATATCCCATTATTACCTTTTACTTTGTGAAACAGTGGGGTATTACTCTGAAAAACATTAGAGCATTACTTTGAGGTCAGTTTCTTTAGGGTAAGAGGCAAATGACCTCTTAGCTAAAAAATAATTGAGCTAAAATGTGCTCTTTTTTTCATGTCAAAGGAGGACACTTAGCAGTGGTAGCTCTGTGTGGGTGGCAACCATATTAATTGTGATGACAGCACTGAGCGACATCGGCACTCAGCCAAAGCAGTTAACTGTATACATGCCACTGGATTCAGTTACCATTACACTTCCCAGTTTACTAGTTTATCACTCTGCACATCAAATAAACTATGTTCCAACATTGGCCCTCCTACCGATACCACTTTTTTTGCATATTTTATTCAGAGCTATCTATCCCCGAAATCAATCTCTATTCATGCCCCTACAAGGATAAAAACTTGGTTGTATTCCAGATTGCACAAAAAGGGGAAAAAAAACTCTTCACTGGTTATTGAAAAGGAGGAAAGGTGATCAGATTGCTTTTTGACACAGGACAAAATACTTATTACATGAGAAACAGCATGCAAGTGCTTTCATAACAAGCAACACCTTTTCTTTGGCCCTACGTCTGCAGACTAATGAAGCACCTTTCCACGAGCAGTGATCATGTGCGTTTCACGGTGGCCCTTCCTTCCCATCTTTCTGCAAGCACCCTCAAGCAGCAAGGGAATGACACCCTTTGACATCCGCACTCATATGCAAAAAGTGTCAAACACGGACAAAAATCTGCAAAAGCCAGCACTAACATATTCTACTGCAGACAGATCATGTCAGGTTTTAACTGGAACACCAGAAATGCTTGGTGGGGAAGCATGCCAATTTTCCTCCCACCGGTGGGCAGGCAAAGTGAACAAGTTACATACATCTTAACAAGAATTTGCCTTCACCACTTGTTGTCCTTTTAGAAACCAACCAGCCTCTTGTTTTTTTTAAAAAACTTTTCCTAAACTAATCTATCAATAATATTGTCAGTCTGGGAACAGACATGCCTTTCTTCAGTATAACAGTTGAGAGACACAAGAATAAGGCAGAAGCCAAGAAGCTGCTGGATCATCAGTTTTACATTAAATTTAAACTAAACACTACTGCTGTCCAGCATGATGTGCTCTAGCCCATTTCCTCCCCTCCATATACCCTTGGACAGGAGTCAAAGCCCTTTAATCTTTTTAATCTTTTTTTTTTTTTTTTTGTAAAGATAGCTTTTACTAGATAATGTTTTGCCAGATACACTGATAATAGAAGCTAGAACCATCAATCTTAGTGAAACATGCTTTATTTACTTTTCTAATACGTGTAGCATGTAGATTTTGATTTATCTTCTCTAACTCTTCAGTGGTTATTACACAGATTTCCTTGAACAATAAAAGTTGTTATGATTCCCAGTCCTCAGTTCCAGGAGTACTTCCAAATTTCAAGAAATTGAAAATTTATTTTTAAAAAGCATGAACACTGCTGGGACAACAAGCAGCCAGGTCTTCCATAGTGACCAAGGTATCCTATAATTTGATTCTTTTGGGACCAAAATATCTTACAGTCTTGTGCCAGAAAACACCACATGATCCATAAAAGTGTGCAGCAGAAGCAGCACCTTCTCATGCTAGCAACTCCTTCCCAGCCTGCCTCTTCTTCAGGTACATCTCACACCTGACTTTCCATTTTGTTTAGCTGCTGTTCTGCCAACAACGCTGCCGACAATCAGTAGCTTGGCACTCACCTTTGGTCACAGCATGACCAAAGCCTGTCTCAGCTCCAGAGCAGCACACAGGGAAATACCTGGGTGAGAGACAAGGGTGACTGCCCACCTACTGCTCCTTTCCTCCTGTTAGCAGACAAATGTGGAGATGTAACTTTCAAGCAAAAACCTATGTGGGAACTGGCGGGGGCTGACACCCATGATGGCAGCCAGCACGGCATGTTTATGTTGTCTCAAACAGCTGCTTTACTTGTTTGCTCTGAGCTTGCAATGCCAATATACGGCAGGAGGGCAAGGTGCTGAGCAGTGACTCAGTCACCTGCTAGACACACTCAGTGCCAGCTGTTACCCCTGGGGTTGTCAGCACAGGAGGGTCATGAACTGACCCCACCTCTGCTCCACCCAGCCACCAGCACATCTCCTGCCACCACAGCCAGGCTCTCATCTGTGTCTCACTCTTTCTCTGCAGAAGTATTTTGTCACCAGACTACTTATCTGGCAGGCTACTTAGGGAAAACTAGGAGAACTGGCTAAAACAAAAGAAAGTTGATTCAAAGAGGACCTCCAACCTCTAAGTGGTGTTGCATGGGGAAAATCAGGCCCACTTCACCTTCTTGCTATTTGTTGTTTTTATTTTTTGTTTGATTGGTCGTTGTTTTTTTAAAAAACTATTTTAAAGGAAATATAAATCGTTCATATTTATGATCTTCAGTGTTGTAGCCTTCTACTCCCCCGTGCCCAGACATTCTGACAACTAGGATGGGAAAGCTGCCACACCCCTGTTCCCTGTGAACACCAGCCACCTTATGACTTACATTGAACCACTTCATTCTCCGCACTCTCAGGCTGGCATATCAGGGCATGCATCACTCGTGCACGCCCTGGGTGCAAGGCTGAAGAGGGATGGAAGGAATCCCTAAGTAATTAATCAGTTTGTTTTCCAGCTGCTCTGGCCCTGTCCTGTCTTTGCATACTCTATGGCTCTTCCTATGGCATTCACCCAAGCTTTGCTCCAGCAACTCCAACCTTGAAAACCTTGATGCTTTTTGAAGTGCTTCTAGGAAAGGGAGAAGAACAGATTTCATCTGCACCAGGAGGATCTGGGAGGTAGGTATCCCACTGAAGGCATCCCATTCGATTCTCTACAGATGTGTCTTGGGGAAAATGCCTTGATCACTTTCTGAAGTTCACATTGTAAACACCTCCTGGGCAGGGATCAGAAGGTTCTTCTCCTTTTCCCCTCAATTTCTGGTGTCCTGGGTAGCAGATATCCATCTTGGATTCAGATAAGCTTTAAAGTTCGCTGGAGGATGAAGAAACTCCTCATTGGCAGGCTCCTAGGCAGTCTGCCTTCCAAAAGTTACTGACAATGGAAGGACTCTTTGCAGGTCAATGGCTAGTAAGGTGTCTTACGACAGAGTTAACAAGAGGCAGGTTTCCAGCAATGTAAGCTTGATTCCAGCTCTGTAATCTTGATTCCAGCACCTGCTTTCAGATCATTCCAGGATCTTTCTTCAGGTGGCTTATAGATTAATGGGGAACGTGGGGAGCATGGACTCCAACCACTGTGAATATGAAGGACAGAACAGGCAGAGGCTGATAATCTTTCAGTGAGTAAAAGTGGAAAAGATTGCCACCACTTTGCATATAGTAGACCACTGCTGGTAACTTACACCGACATGACAAAGTCCATGGAGAACCTAGCCCAACAGAGATCAGTCTCTGAGAGAGAGTCCAGCTGGTGGTGATGACAGCAGTGCCCATGCACCATTATACCATCCTACTGTTCTTTATGTAGTCCAGTTTCAAGGGAAAAATCTCCTGATATTTCAGTCCAAACGTACTTACTAGTGTTAGATTTGCAGTTACATAGGCACTGCTCTATCAACTAAAATACTGTCCTGTGAGACAGACTTGGCTTTTTAACAATTTTGTAATTTGGTCACGTAGCACAAGGCTTGTTTCTGCTGTTTTACTCTGCTGTGGTGAGGCAGCAGGAGAGGCATGCTGCAGATAAGGGGTTCCAAGTCATGGTCTGCTATGGGTCAGTGGAGTTCTCCATAACACACAAAGACCTTAAGTGCTGTTCTTATGGGTACATTCTCTGTTTAACATCTCCAAGTGCTAAGAGCCAAGGCATCTTGGTTTATTCAGTTCATATCAGTAAAGATTTCTCTATTCTTTTTCCAGAGTTGGAACATTTGGTCCTTCTTCTGTATCTTGTCCCCTGACTCACTACCCTAGAACATCTTTTCTTGAAAACACAAACCCAGAGAGTTCCCATATCTTCTGCTTGCCAAACTAGGAATAATGGTGATCTCTGCTTATAGCCCAAAGGCTCTTACTAGAGAGGAGGAGAGGTTTACAGATCAGGGAAATAGTGGGGACAGCAGTTCTAGCTGCTGCCCCAAGATCTGCAGCTAAACAAAGCTGTCCACTCCAAACCCATGAAAGAATATGCTTGAGGTTTTGATCTGCCTGTATACCAGGGGTGCCAGAAAAATGTATACATATTTTAAGAGATATTATCTCACTGTGACATTTTTTGAAGTACTGGTTTTCCACTCAAGTGACTACAAGAATTTAAAGGTTCTGGTTTATATGTTCTTTGACTGATTTTTCTGTTAGGTGTGTATACACCTCTGTATACGCCAGTGAGCACTGGGGAAAACTTTTTGCCCAGGTTCACATGCTGTGTTAAAGCACCATTGGGTAAGGCTTACATTCAGACAAGACCCTTTTAAGTAGAAAAGGGGACAAGGAATCTTGAGTTGCAACAGAATAATTGCAAGAATGTTGCAATGTAGATTTGAGACTGGTGTTTTGCCCAGGTATAGGTGCACCAGAAGTACCAGAAATGCCTGAAGGGATCTTAACAGAAATATGAAAACACTGCGGCACTGGGATCACTTTCTAGGGTGCTCCTCAGAAGCAGCTGAAGACATTGCACACGGTGCCATGATATCTACAGGACTCTGCCTCCATGGAATAAGATGCATCGGTTCCACAGGTTTCTAAAACTACTCCAGAGTTAGGGGCACCAGTTGCCAGCAATGGAGAAAAACTCCCAGAGGCCCATGTTCACCCACTGCAACACCCACTCGTCCCCTTAAACGTCACAGTCACGTGTTCTTACCTAGGCATGTCTTTAGCTGGCTTGCTCACAGCCATGCCCTAATCTTAGCTATACACAGGAAAAAAAGGCACTAAACTGCATCATCTGCTTCAGACAAGATAACAGACAGCACTGGGCGTGACACACATTGGAAGTGGCACAGTTTCTCATGACCCATATAAAAATACATCAAATTAAAGAGAAGGCAAAGTGTAATTCTGTCTGAGAAACGACCTGTGAATTAACAGGAAGGTATTTTTCATCCCAAAACTGCATGACTCAGAAACCAAGCAAATAAACCAGGGATGAGAGATAAGAGGTTTATAGTGTGTTTCTTCAATATTTCCAGAAAAGCAGGGTCCAAAAACTGCTGAGTCAGGAAACCTGTTTTGTAGGACTCTACCTTCAAAGAGACTCAAATCTTCAAAGAAAAGTGGTGCATTCTGGAACGTTTCCAAAGTCTTACTAAAATTGACATTCTTGTGGTGCAAGGAAAAGAGAGCTTAGGCAATCCTGTTCAGCTTTGGTCCTTCACCATCATTTAGAAAAATGCAGCTGCTGAGTATGTTGATAACAATTTCTGAATGTCATGTGAAAGGGGAAAAAAAAAAAAAAAAAAAAGCTGCTATTGGTCACTCAGTTTTCCTTCTTAGTTTCTGAGTTTACATCAGAAATTAATCTATTTTTGTAGGTTAGAATAATTTAAAGCTCTTTGCATATTTTCATTTCAGGGCACTTGATATCTTTGAGAACCTGTGTTACTACCTCTGCCGAAGAAGAGAACATAAATCAAAGACATCAAAGGTCTCAAACTCCACAGAACAAGCATGCACACATCCATTCACTGTTTCAAAGTGAGCCATTTAAAATGCTTCAAATGAACCAAAAAAATGCAGTATCTGTCTGCACACTGCTCTTATTATGAAATGTGTTTGCTACATCTTCAGGTGATATTTAAATGTACTTTCTCTGTTAAAAAAAAGAAAAAAAAGAAAAAAAGAAAAAGAAAAAAAAGAGTTGTTCATGTCTCAGCATGTACCACTGGCTTTGATTTGCCAAGTGACATTTATTGGATAAATTGCATTAGCACACCATATGTTGATTGTAATTTTGCTTCCTCCTTAACACTCCCCTCCGTTCTATGCACATATCTACCTCCCAGTCACTACAAATGAAGAAGAAAGGCACATTTGTAATCAGGATATTCAAAAAGAAATATGTATTCACAATTATTTCAGGGTAATTGCAGGCAAAAACAAACAAAAAAAATGTCAGGAATATGTCAAAGCTTCAAAGTGGAGATGTTCTGTTTTCAGCTGAGATTCAAACCCGCAAATTTATGTTTTGCTCAAAAATTAGCAAGTAAGTTAGGCATGCTAAAATGAGGGCTAAACAAGTAAGTTTGCAGGATTAGTCTCACAAAGTCCATGTTCACAATAAGTAATCACCCTTTTTAAAAACTGATTTGTATTCTTTGATTTCTTATATTAACCTGAAAAGCAAACTTCCCCTTCAAGATCATTTACTACCATGTAATAAAAGTAGCTGCTTGGTAGTAAAGAGCACATTTTGTAAGAATTTTTAAGTACGTGGATTTAAACATGTTGTTGGACTAAACAAAAACTCAAGTAAAATCTCTCAAGACTGGGAAGGTGCAGTTGTATAGTTAGTAAAAGAAATAAACACTGAAGTTTACAGAAGTAATTGCATTTAAATTTATTTTCACCCTTGGAGAAGTTAATTAGAAGTTAGCTTTTTGTTATGTGTTAAAAACACAGAAAAACCTCTCCTAAAATTAGCATTATTCAGAGAAGGGATTCAACAAAATAATAATAATAATAAACCTTTCAGCTGGGAAAAAAAAAAAAAAAAAGATTTATCAGAATTCTTTTAATGAGACACATATTTATTAATATACACTCAAAGCAAAAAAATAATCATCAGTGCCTTGCAATATATTCCCATAATTTAATGCCTGAAAGGTTTTCCTAGGGAAGACTCCTGTTGCATTTGCAGATATATAATCTTATCTCCCTTGCAGTGGCTCCCCTGAAGTTGCTGTCATGTCCTAGTGTAAGTCCCTGCCTTCTTTCAACAGCAGCAGGAATAATCCGTTCCCTTTGAAAAAAAAAAAAAAAAAAAAAAGAAAAAAAAAAAAAAAAAGTGAAAAACAAATACAAAAAAAATAAATCAAGTAACGTTTCAGGGACAGGTTGACAGGTTGTCGTGGGTATTACTCAACAACATTTTCTAAAAGTAAATAATAAGCAATGAAGGCAAGGCAAGGCAAGGAGACAATGGAAAATCGAAAAGAAAAGCCAAATAAGTGCCTTTATGTATATATATAATATTGTAAAAAGAGACATCACTAGAAGACGTGTAAGTTTGCACAAATAGTAAAATATAACTGACTATATTGTTAAGAAAATACTCTTAAAACCACAAAACCAAAGCCACATGAAATCCCCAAACCCCAAAATCTTCTGCAAAGACCAGTGCTGCTACCAAAAATAAAGAAAAACACACACACACACAAAAAAAAAAAAAACTGTACTTTTTAAAACAGGAAAAAGCAAGTGAGAAAGGATTAACAAAGCACTCCCTCCCCAGTCCCTTCTTTCTTCTACGGCTCATTGAAGCAGAAGCAGGATTTCTATCATTTATCCCAGCTACCATATTTTTCTCTCTGACTTTCAGCACTCTCCTCTGAGGCACCAAAACAGCCAGCAAGCAGCTCTGAAACATGCCTACAGGTGAAGCCAGTGCTGGACTGAGAGCGCACCCAAGTGCCCATATGTGGGCCTCAAAAACGCCATCCTGCCCCGGGAGCAGGCACACATCCTGCCCCGGGACCCGGCCACCTCGGTTGCATGACTGGGTGAGTGGGGAACGGGAACACTAAGGGAAAGTCTTGAGGCTGGTCCGTTTGGAGAAGGTTCAGAGTGTATTTCTGAGGTGTTTGGATAATGCCCTCAGCGATATGCTTTAACTTTTGGTGAGTCCCGAAGTGGTCAGGAACTTGATGATCTTTATATGTCCCTTCCAACTGAAGTATTCTAAACAAATTAAGGATGCTAGGCGAGTTCACCTCGCACCCCTCTTCCTACCTGCCATCAAATAGCAACCACAGGAACTTCAGAGCAAAGTGAAGAGCTTCAGCGGAGAGGCCGGCAGAGCCCAGAGCCCAGCATGGGTTTGAAGCTACCGACTCCCACCCCAGCAGGCAGTCAGCCCTGGGATTTCAGGGCATTTCTTGCATGTGGGGTGAGGATGCCAACAGCCAGGCCAGCAGCCTGAGGGGCACCAGTGCCCCCACACCTGCCCGATGCCCGGGACAGGTGCACCCCTGGGGCTGCAGCAGGGTGCAGTGCCTCGGCAGCCCCTTCCCACTGGTTCTGCCCTTTGCAGTGCTGCCTTCAGGAAACTCCCCATCCCACTGGGGGCTTATTAACATCCCATCATTTGGCATTTTGTTCTTGGTGCTTTATAGGCACCCTCCTCTCCTGCGGGACAAAATAATCGCTGGTTTCTATTGAAGAATTAAGGTTTTCCACAACTTTATAACACAAAATTCCTGCGAGCTTCCCAATCCCTATCTTAATAGTTTTCCAGGAGTATTTTATTTTATTTCCTAGTTTCCATTGATAAAACTAATTCAAATTCTCACCCCCCAAAAAACAAAGAGATGGACACCCTACAGCTGAGTGAGCGTAACATACAGCTCTGCATTAAAGCACCATTTGTCAGCCATGACACTTGTTTTTCGAGCACACACTCCAACGACAACGATTTGTGCAGAGAAAGCAGCAACTGCAGTTCAACAAAATGGGTGTTCTGGCGCAACAAAATTAAGTTCTTCTTCTTGTTTTAATAAAATGGAAGATTAGAACTTCCCAGACATGAATACCAGGGGCAGTTTTGGGTGCACAATAAACTTAACTCCACATGGCAGTTCAGCCGGGATCCTTTTGTGGTTTGGGGTTTTTCTGGAGAATGGGAGGAGGAGGGAATATGTCTCTGCTTCTCCTTGACCCCCACAGTGAAATGAGGGCAATTTAAGTATCAGACAGATTTATTCTTAAAAATAAGAGTGTTAACTATAGTGGTCATACTTTCCTGAGTTACACCAGTTTGTGACAAATTCAGCAATTACATTTTATTCCAAAATAAAATCATTATTTTCTAACTTTTCAACTAATTTTATCCAATAATAAAATCATTCGCTAATGATAATGCAAGTTTGTAAGCAGCCTAAAGTTATGAGCAGAAGATCTCAAGCTGACAAGCAACAGCTGCAGAAAGACAGGAACGTTCTCAGAAGTATTTAGCATTTTGAAAACTATATCTTCACAAGAAACCACGTGCTTTGCAATCATGTAGCTATCCATGAATATTCTGGTGGATATTAACATATCATGTCAAAATAGCTGATTTTCTAAAAAGCAGATTTTACCAAGTCAGGAGACAATTACATCTCCCTTAAATTAAAACTGGTTTAGAGAAAATATCCTCAGAAAATGTACTGAACTTCTGTTCTTCAATGAACTGATAAAATTTCTGGTGCCTTTTAGTTGTTAGCTATGCAATTTGAAGGTTTTTTTTTTTTTTTTTTAATGGTTTTAAAAGTTATTCCTGAGTGCTAGGTGAACTAAAAAAAAAACTTCACTAATGTGTTAGATTGTATCTTTACAGAAGTTACTTTTTTGTACTGTTACTCAGTCAAATTATTTATGTAGCAAAGGTAGCACATATATTAAAACAGACAGCTATGTAAACAGCTCTGTTAAAAAGAAGTGGGACGCTTAACACCTGATAAACTCAAGAGGAGTCTTTCAGCTTGACACTGCATGGGAAGACTTCAGTCCTGGCCAAGCCACAGCTCCGTTCTGCTCCAGGTTGATTGCTCGCTACCTGCAGCTCGGCACCACGGGCATTTTGCACAACAGGCAAACTGGTATGAGTTAGTTAGACTAGGCTTCAGGTGAGGTAAGCTTTTACTGCAGTTCTTCAAGAATCCTTTCACAAACTGGCTATTAAGATGATATTCATATCATCAGTCTTAAATGCTTTCTGTTAATATTGCAACTGTGTGGTGTCCGTTAGTTCTTCAAAAAACAGGCAACTATGTTTGCTGAACATACTCGTCTGAAGATTTGTATTCTATCTTTTTGCAGGTAATCTTTTTTGAGAAAAATCCTCACTGTTATCACTAAAAGAAGTGCTTTCAAAACAAAATACATCTAATGTTTAAAAATATAAAAAATATGTAGAGGTTAGTCAAACCTTGGATATTTAAGCACTCTCCACAGGTGAATACATTAAATAACATCTGCATCATTAAGTGTACACCACAGTCCAGAGTTAGGTCACACAACAGGGATTTGTTTGGATCTAAGTACATGATTAGGGCCAAGACACAGATAACGCCACGTATTTGTCATTTTGACTAAAGGAAAAATTCCACATACATTCAATACACAGACTCTTCATCTCTTACTAAGCAGCAAGACAAGACCCTGCCGCTACCAAAGAAAACAAAGAAACTCCTATTATGCTCCAGTGTGATCCCATTAATACGTGAAGCTACTACGCTGACTTCTTCCATGAATCGTGACAAGACTTTTTAAAAATTGAAACAAATATCAGACTTCCTAATGTTCCAGATAGCCAGAAAACTAGCACAACCAAGCCAGCTAAAGAAGTCTTCCTATTTTACAGCCTTGTAATTTACTAGCATCTGCACAAAATACTTCATTTTGTGAGCACGCATGTAAGAAATCAGAAGGACCACATGTCTGGAAGGAAAGTTGATCTCGTGGATATGTTTTTGCATGATTTGAGCTTTATACTGAAGCTTTTTCATAACCTTTGAGTTTGAAAGTGTTAGACCCCAAAACAGTGACTCACAAATTGTATTAAACAGCAAATTTAAATGTGCATGGAGGATTGTTTTCAGGCAGCATTTGGTGGAAGAGGCAACAGAAGACAAGAAATACTAATAAAAAACAGTGACAACTTAAGAAACTTATAAGAACTAGATCAGGTACCTATTAGTGAGGCAAAATCCTCATTCAACTTCAAGACGTGAGTCATCTGTCAAATACAGCCTGCCACACATTAAGCAGACAAGCAAAAACAGGCGCTTGTGCTCTGTACAGAGCTATGTTGGTATTGATCACCGCACCTTGCCCAAACAGCACCTTAATGACGTGAAATTGTTGCTCAAGTCAAATTGCTCAAAGCTGAAGAGGAGGAAAACATCCTCTTTCTTGATTCTAGCTATAGTACAAGACGGATCAAAAAGTTTCCAATGAAAACCTCATGGGAAATGCACACTCAACCCAAAGCAGAGTGCAATCCAGAGACAAGTCTCCTGGAAGCAAGAGGTGCCAAGTACCGCCAAGGCACCGGCACCTGAACGAAGTGGCACAATTCCAGGGTGAGAGAATGAGTGGAAACCATCCTGAGTAGCCCACACCATAGCTAAGTCCCTACGATTGTTCCCTGATGTTCACGCCCCAGTACCTCTTGCCTTAGGTAAGCAGTCTTGGGAGAAGGGCGAGGGGTTTAGGAGTTGTTTTCTGTGCTGATGCAGCTGGAAAACGTATACTGGGCGGGAGGAGGTGGGGAGGGGATGCTACAAGGACATTTCATGCCCGATTTTATTCCAAGCCTTTTCGCGTGCAGTGAAGCATCAATTTTTGCATTCTGAATTTACCTAGGAAAAAATCTGGGTACACCCGCGTCTGTTAGAACTTGAGCTGCTTCTACGCTAAATCACCTTCCCATGCCATTCAGCGCTTTTAGCCATCCCTTCCACATTTCTCACGACGTGGGAGAAGCAGAAAGCCCGAAGGAAACCATCGCCTTGCTCCTCTGACCTGGCACCAGGCAGCCCGGGTAACCCGGGACCTGAGCGGGGGCAGCCCCGCCTCCCACGCCCCACCCGGGGACAACCGAGCGAGCGCTCGGGCTCCACAGCACCGTCGTTTTGTTTTTCTTTTTTCCCTCAATCTCTTTTTTTTTTT
>VXAV01006615.1:0-12895 GCA_013399715.1 Alectura lathami
ACAGAGGGATCTGGACACACTAGATAGATGGGCTGAGGCCAACTGCATGGAGTTCAGCAAGACCAAGTGTCGGGTACTGCACTTTGGTCAAACAACCCCAAGCAATGCCGCAGGCTTCAGGCACAGTATCTGGAAAGCTGTGCAGATGAAAAGGACCTGAGTGTGTTAGTTGGCAGCCATCTGAAATGAGCCAACAATTTGCCCAGGTGGCCAGGAAGGCCAATGGCATCCTGGCTGGCATTAACAATAGTGTGGCCAGCAGGACTAGGGAGGTGATCGTCCGCCTTTATTCGGCACGGGTGAGGCCGCATCTCGAGTGCTCTGTTCAGTTTTGGGCCCCTCACTACAAGAAGGACACTGAAGCCCTGGAGTGCATCCAAAGAAGGGCAACAAAGTTGGTGAAGGGCCTGGAGCACAAGTCTTAAGAGTAGCAGCTGAGGGAACTGGGGCTGTTCAGTCTGGAGAAGAGGAGGCTCAGGGGAGACCTTATTGCTCTCTACAGCTACCTGAAAGGAGGCTGGAGTGAGGTGGGGGTCGGCCTCTTCTCCCAGGTAACAGTGATAGGACAAGAGGTAACGGCCTCAAGCTGCACCAGGGGAGGTTCAGGTTGAATGTTAGGAAAAATTTCTTCTCTGAGAGAGTGGTCAGGCATTGGAACAGGCTGCCCAGGGAGGTGGTGGAGTCTCCTTCCCTGGATGTGTTCAAGCAATGTTTAGATGTGGCACTTAGGGACATGATTTAGTGGGCATAGTGGTTTAGGTTAATGTTTGTACTAGATGTTTTAGAGTTTTTTCCAACTTTTATGATTCTATGATTCTGTGATTCTACACAACATGTTTTGTCCCATAGATTCCACACGAATAAAATGAAAACATGTGTTTAACGTTTTTCCTGGATCAGGCCCAGACTGTTCAGTCTTTTTAAAATCTACACCCATTTTCTTTTATTTTTTAGTCATGCTCCTAATAGGTCCAGACTTAAACTACAATGATCTTCAGATCTGGCATGAGTCACTGAGAGGATGATGTGGACTTAGGAAAGTCAGTCCTCTGGAAGGATACTTGCACTTAATTCCTCTGCCTGTATGACACTGATCAGCGTTATGTTTGGACCCACACACGAGTTTTGCACAGGCTGCAAGTTAGTCAGAAAAATGCAATGGTCATGGCTGACCTTTCTCCAGCTGTGGTTCTGAACGACATGAAGTCCTGCTGCCATCCCCTTGAGTTGCACTACCGCATGGCCAGGAAGTGCATCTCCTTGCTCCGTGGGGTGAAGCACCATATGTGCCATTTTATTTCACGGCAACAAAGAGATTTTCTCACTGAGGAGAAAAGGGCTGGAAGATCCACAGACTGACATGTGACAAATGCACTTTTGCAGCCTCTCTCCATTTGTTTCTTATTTTATAGTAGGATGGCCAGACAACAATTTAAGAATACTTTTTTTTCAAGTGCAAATATAATCTGCAAACACAGATTTCTGACTGAAGAGGTCTGTGCACTTCAAACTTCCCCATATCTGCCAGCGATAACTCTTTTTCCTATTTCACTTTTCCTATTTCACTAGGAAATACTGTGTATCAGGGCAGCTGAAACTCAGACTCCTTGTCCCTTACAGCTTCTGGTTTTCAGATACAGATGAAGGACGTTGGTCAACCCAGATCTTGCCACAGAAGTTAAACATCTGAATCCTCTTTTGCTCCCTATTTTCTCTCCAATATTGGAGGTTCTTGTACTGAATTGAAGAAACTAGATTACTTTGATATCTAGGATCCAAGCTCCACAGGTTATGGAGGGATGTGGAGTTAAACCACTCTGCTTGAAAGGAGTCTTGGGAAATAAATATCTGCATACCCCAAGACAAAATGGAGTCTGATACTAATGAAGGCAGTATTGAGTATAACTGAATGTAAATTGTATTCAAAAACTCTGTCAAGGAGATATCCTAGAAAACAATGGCAGAAGTACAAAATATCCCATTTGGTCATTAGTAGAAGTTTGGTTGACAGAGCAACCTAAGCATAGTCCCAGGAGTGGCTAAAGTGCTTTTAAAATCTCCCATCTCTGGCATGGCTTGGAGGTGCAATACAAATAGACTTCTGGAAATGAGAAAGTGATCTGTATTAAGCTTGCTTTGAAAGTCTGGTGCAATAGGAGTTCACTTACTGAAAATATGTTTTAAACAGATCCTACCCCTAAATTCGTCTTTCCTGGTAAAGTAAAACCTGCAGAATTGAGTGGGATTTACAGCAAAGTTGTGTGTTAATGCATTTTAAGCTCCTGAGGGCAAAACTGTCTGTGGCAGAAACCACTTCTTAGTGCTCCATTGCTGCTGTTAAAGTGCGATTGCCCTATATGTGGTTAGAAAAGTTTCAGAAAGTTACAATAGTCATGTAGATCACCAGACAAGAAAGAAACAGTTGTGTGTTTGCTTGTGCATGAAAGTGTTCCTTTCTGAAAACCTTGCTAGTAATCTTTTTAGACATGGCAGAAATAGGCAGAACTGTAGCCTTGAATCAATACCTGTGGGAGATGATGACTAACAGACTCAACAGAGTTTTTTGTTTGGAGGGGAACACAAACTTTTGGAGTTGGTACCAGCTGTTCCTTTGAACAATGCTGTACTTATGATTCAGAGCAGGGAGGTTGTGTTGTAAGCAAGCAAAACTGATTATTTCCCTCCGTATGCTTACTAAAAAAAATATTTTAAAAAATTGAAAGAAACTTTAGGTGGGCCTGAAAGATAGAGGAGCCTCTAAAGTACTTGTGAATCAGTTTTTCTGGTGTAACTGCATCCACATGTGAATTTATTAAAAACACATGTGACTTTGATAAAAGATTACATTTAAAGAAGGGGCTAGAACTGGGCTACAGACAACAGGGTACTGTGTTTCATCAAACACTGAGCTACACATTTTCAAATGTTTCATGTTAAGAGAAAATGTTTAGATGATTTTAAACAGTGCACTACTCCATTTCCATTGGCTTGCTTATCACAGACCCCTTATGAGTGTTTCTGTTACAGAATAATCCACCAAGGCCATTCATCTGGTTGCTTGCTTGGGGGAAGAAAATCGAGTTACAAAATGTTTACTCTAAGGAACGGTATTATGTATTTGTAAGGTTTAGGGCTGGGTGAGCCATCTGGGGAGAAGAAAGAGCAAACACAAAACTTGCCTGATATTCATTATCATCATTATCTTGCCCTTAATTTTCAGTGTATGAACTGATGATAACTAGTATGTGGTGCGTTTCACATTAACCAAATCTCTAAGAGGAGCTGATATGAATTCAGGCAATTATGTATTTAAAAACAGATGAGATACTTTCAAATTAATTAATAGACAATACAGAACATGATCCAGTTCTGGGGGGAAAAAAAAAAAAAAAAGATGTTTCAGATAACCAAAACTCAGGTCATGGAAACTGCACTGTAAATTGTATATTAGTGTTTATGCTGCACTGTACTTTTAAGACACAAATAGAAATACACTTGGGGCTGAGTTCACCTTTCCCTGTGTACACAGAGTGCTTTAAGTGTGTTATATATAGCTAGATTCCTCCTGGCTTTAATCCTCTGTAAATTAAAAGACTCTCTCCTGACAATCTGAATTTCATAATGAAGTTTAAAGTCAAAGCCTACCGAAGACCTTTGAGCTATTATTAGTCCAGACAGGTCAGGTTCTGTAACTAATGGCTGCAGGAATAAAGCTTGAAATACATCTTTGCCTTTGACTTTTGCACCCTAGTCATGAAGTACTTCTTGCTGGGGGCAGTTGTACTGAGCAGCATCTGCAACAAGGCCTGAACTGCTGATTTTAGCAATGCTATTTTGCTGCTGTGCCCTACTGATTGTCATGTGTGGAGGTATTTTTCTCCATAAATGCAAGATTATTTTAGATTCATGACCTACAGTAAATGCCCAACAAAATCAATAGGAAATTTCATGATTTTCAGTACTGTTTTTGACTATTTATTCTATCACCAGGAATGGAGTTTCACAATCTGAGAAAACTCCAATGATTATAAGATGCAGCAGCACTTAAATATCCTAGGCAGCCTGTTCTTCATTTAATGGAGATCAGCCATTATCCAAAGTCCTCATCAGTGGAGAATTTTTGCTACCTTTAAATACTGCTAGATGCAGCTATAAGCAGCAACCCTCTGTCTGAACAGAGAAGCTATTTACAATGCAGGGATATCTTTAAGCCACAGGTAACAGTCCTGGAATGACTAGAATATAACTGGAACTTTTTTTCTTTGACTTAGTTCTTTCTTTATAGTCAAGCACTCTGTAAACCAACCATGCTATTTTTCAAAAAGGAAAGAACTAAGCAATGAAGACTAGTTTTGTCTTTATAGATTCAGAAGAGATCAGATCCATGAAAAGATTATGCAAGCATCTTGACAGGGCTCTAGACTGCTGAGAAATCAAGCAGGTATCATTCAATTGCCTCTTTATTTTCAGCCAGTTACATGCCCATCTACCATGTGAAGAAAGCTGAGGTCTACTACCGATGGTGATTCTTCAACGAGATGACTGGTTAGTCAGAGAGAAATCATAAGATGAAGAGCACAGCCTCTGTTATGCAATGGGCTATAAAAAAGGCAGCTCTAATACACATCTTCTGCTCTAAGCACTTCAGTCAATCAACTGTTATTGCCACCTGACACAGTAATATGAAGGTCGGACTGCTCTCTATGATTATCAAATAGCAGTAGGTCAAGTGACACTGTTGTGAGAGCTCCATGAAGGCTGGGTATCTGCTCCATGGAATTACTGTCTCATCAAGCTGGGGGTAAATATCTTCCTCTGAAGCAGACCTGCCTGGATTCCATAATCCACAAAGTAATGCCATGAATGGCACAACCAGAGTAGCTTCATTTCCTAAGACTTTTTGTTTTGAGAGTAAGTGTAGATGTAAATTCTCTTAGTAAGGCTGGATCTCATAATGATACCTTTTTCATAGTGGGAGCTTGTTTCAATAGGCCTGTCTGTCTATTCCCATGAATATTGTAGGAATGTAAAGGTTCTAAGACCTCGTCCCTTCTGTGCAATTTGACTTATGGGCTCAGAAGTTATTAAGGAGAATGATGATGATATCATAGCATAAATCAGTCTAAAATAATTGTTGCCTATATTAGATGAAATACAATGAACAATGTTGCAACGTTGTTTGATAGCTGGTTTGTAAAGGTTTGATTTCAAATAAGAACTGTTACAAAAACATAGTTGGTAGAGATTTGCAGCAAGGAAAAGATAAACTCCAAATCCTGAATTTCCACTTCCTTCTGAGCTGGAGAAAGAGAATCATCCATGTATGCAACATCAGATAAATTACTGTCTGTTTATCTTATTGGTTTTCTTTTCAAAAAATGTGGCTTATGATTATTTGTTTTGGATAACTGTGTAATCCCTGGTTCTTGAAAGCCTCCAAAGTGTTTACCATTATATATTTACCAAACATAATGCTCATTATAGATCTTTCTTCAAACGCAAAATGAACATTGCTGTTTTCCATTTCCAAGTGAAGGTACTGCCTTCAGGTCTCCTGTTTCTTTCACAGTGTGTTTCTTTGATTCAGTGGTCTTGGGGAGAGTTAATTTTCATACCTAAATAAATAACTCATGTATAATAACAGGCACTCTGCAAAGACACAGAAACAATAAAAACTGTGTTTGATATTGCTGTTCTGCCCTTTTCCTTAAAGAATGAAAATAATGAGAAAGACTTGTATGCCATTTCCATTACCGTTGTGCCTGTCAACATCATATCTACCAGTCCTGACTTTGCCCCATCAGCTGCTGAGCATCAAGTCTTGCATCTTTGTCTGCTAAATTAAAGGAGTTTCTGTTGCCCATTACTTGTCCCACTGGTACATTTTGACTGTGACATTCCCATTAGCATCAGTCAATGTTAGGCATGTTTCCATATCAAGAGATATAGCTGTGCAGTGTCCTGTGTGGACTTGGCTACACAGTTGGCTCAGATGCAAGGGCATATTTGTTTGACAAGAACAGAATGAAGAAAAAGAAAATTCATCCTTTTGTCTGGGCTCTGAGGAACCACAGGAGTGCTCTTTGGTGGCTGACAAGCTTGGTGTGCCTGCCCAGAGCACATGCTGTGGAGGGATTTTTCTTCATCAGGCTCAGGGCTAGGCAGATCTGGGCAAGCAGAATCAGGACAGAGAGCCATGTTTTAGCACTGCCTGCTTTTTCCCCACCAGCATGTGCTGCTCCTGTTATTTCTAAGTTTCAACTGCCTTTCTGGTGCCTGTTGCTAGGGAATGTTAAAGATCTTGCAAGTAATGTATTCTATCAACAGATGCTGTGTTGAATTTTCCAGCTTTTAATTTCAGGGAAAATCCTTGCCTTATATTCTGGCTATTTTGGTGATGTCTATACTAATAGCTAAACTAAACAAGACTAGGGCATAGGGTGAGCACTGCCCTACAATAGCCTGCATTGTGTAATTTCTGGCTTGCTTGTTGGCATGGTGTTGGCCCATGCCAGCTAATATTCTCCCAGATGGAGCCATGGTATGGTTCAGAAACAGGTCAGGGACTCTTTCTAATAGGAAATTTAGATTAATTTGTCTCTCTTTTTTTTTTTTTTTTTTTTTAAGTAAAAAAGTAGTGTAGACACATGGATGCAAACTGTGCTGTGCTACTGCATGCATTGCCAAAAAATAGTCCTTGTCCATTGTTTTAACTTGGATACACGTAACTTTTGACGCCTAATAAGCAGAGAGTTGTAATCCACGGAGCTTGGACCAAGATCTTCTTTGACTTCACTAATCACAGTGCAACGTGGTTCCAACTGGAACTATGCTGAGCATCACATTTTTCATCAAACACTCTTGGCGCAAGTTCTATTGCTAAGATATTCCCACATGTGATGAGGAGCTCAGTGTAATTAAATTTGTACCTGAAGCAGAACTCCGTCAATACTAGCGCATGATCTATGTTTCAGCAGCAGATGAATCTAATCAGTAGTGCTGCCCACTTAACTTGTGGTGGCTAAAATTAAACTGTTGCTATACCATAAACACACGTCCACGTAGGTCCCCTAATGGTGTAAATGGAAGAGGGAAGATGCTGTTTTACACCAATCCAGCTTTTGACTGAAAAGTGTAAAAAGAGTAGCATGTTAAAGATGTTAGATAGATCTACAATTTCCAATGCATCTGCATACATGTAAATTTGGTCACCTAAGTTGTAGGTACTCAGCCTAACCTAATTTGGCAGACACTTCTAGAGGCTGATTTGTGCAATGCCCAGGGAGACATTAGTGGCAGGAGGAGTGAATCATGTGCTGCAGAGCTCTCTGCTGACCCAGCTGTCTGCCCCGAAGCTGCTAGCAGTTTGGTTTAATTTTATCTGGGCATAATTTATCAGACAACTCTTTGCTATTTTTGTTTTGTTTTGTTTTGTTTCCTCAACTCTTTATGTCTTTTTGTTTAATAATTTTCTCTTGAATTGCTGTCACGAGCTCAGCTATTTCTTTTCTGTCTTTGTTACTATTTATCTTGCATGACTTCCTACTGACTCTCTCAGAGTTCAAGAATTTGTTTCAATAAAGCTGAGTCAAGGCCACACCAAAGTATTTGATGAAATTCTGCCCTGAGTTGCACAGCACTGAATCACATGGGCCTCTATAAGTGTAGCTTGTAGAGTGAACCTAGAGAACTAACTCAATCATACCTCTAACATTCTCACGGCTAAAATATCCACATGTGACCTCTTTCCATTTTCACTTAGTTTGGTTAGTGCTACCCCGAATGCTGGACCATTAGCAATTCCTTGTTAAAAGCAACCCATGCCTTCTATTCTGCTACAAACTGCTGTTGTTGACTGTATAATGAAAATAAAAGCTTCCTTCAGGGTCAGTGGAGAAAGGAAATGGTCTTTCCCAATTAATTTTTTTGGATTTAGAAACTCACGGTTGATTATCAATCATCAGTCCATAGGCAGAGTTGTGCTTTGAAGTGGGCACTTGAAAATGCTTTGAAAAAGCAGTATTTTAAATCAGCTGAAAATATTTATCTTGAGCTGGGCATAAGCTTCCAGGGTCTCCTGGACAGTGTGATATGACACTTCCAGCACATGGAAGTAGGAAATCTGAAATCTCGGAATCCAAAAGGACATAAGTGGAAACATCTAAACTGCTAGAAACAAAATGCATCAAAGAGAGAAAATAAGCACTGTATGGCAGGGTTAAGAAAGAAATCTCTAATATAATCTCATTTTTTTTTTCCATAGCTATAAGGCAGGACAGTGAATGAAATAAGGCCGTAAGAGAATTGACTAAACTGCTATGGCAATTGCTATAGCAAGCCCATAATGAAACTCTGTAAAGTGAAACTAGAGCGGGTCTCAATACTATTTGGCATTCCCTTTGCTGATTGCCTGCATTTGTTATTCATTTCAGAAAACTCTCTGAATGGAAATAAAAAAAATAAAACCAACAAAAAAATGAACAAACCCTGCTGTTTGTTCTGGATAATATATAGAAAGTTAGCTAAAGATTTAGGATGCCAAATTAGACATCAAATTTGTAATTTAGTTGGCATTAGCATTTTGGAAAATGACATTTGAATGTCACATTAATTTAGGATAGGGAGCCTATGTTTACAAGAAGGTCTCAAATAGAACGTTTATTTTAAATGTAGTTAGATCTCTCTCTCTTTTTTTTTTTTTTTTTTTAAGGAAATAAAACAAAGCACTGACAACAAACTTCTACAACCTTCTATTGAATGTGTTCTGTTACTTCTCGTTTTGCTAATACCCACTCTTATAACTGCTTCTTCTACCGCAGGTTTTGAAAAGGGGTAGAGGAGAGCCACAAAGCTTTAATTCCTCAAAAGGCAGCCACCTAAATTTCATCTTTTTTACCAGAACAGAAAGGTTAAAATGGAAGACTGATGACAGTCCTCACTTTTATGATCTCTTTGCTAACTCCTGGGAGAGATGGACACATTTTGCTTTGCTTACGCAGGTGAGCAGATCTCCATGACGAGCTCTGGGCAAGACCCAACGGTGACCAGTAAAGAGTTAAGGCAGCATGAGAAGCAGCAGAGCTGGGCTCCCGGCACACTGAAATCCACCCGCCTAGCACCAGGCTTTTGCTTTAAATGTGAGCTCTACCTTAAAATCAGTATCTGAAGAGTGGGAAAAAAACCCTTCCGCTTGTAAAGCAACAAGCTTGGCTGGAGACGAAATCCAAGCTGCTTCAGTAGGCCTGGTTCAGTTACTCTGAATCATCAAGTCAAAACAAGCCATTTGCCATCTGGTAATTACCTCAGGGACCGAGGTGTAAATCCCTGTTCCTTAATCTTCCCCTCTTTAAGAAAACATTTTCTCACAGGTGGTCCAGATGGTGAGAGGCCTCCAGATGAGGCATGGAGGTGACCAGTGATGGGCTGCTCCAGCACAGCAGGAGGTCCCTTGCAGAAAGGATGCAGAGGGAGAGCTCGCCTGTGCAAACAGCTCGGCAGGGTGTGGGAGTGTGAGTGAGTGTGTCTCTGTGTGTGTGCGTGTGTTTGTGTGTGCTTGTGTGCGTGTGTGTGTGTGAAAGCTGTGTGTAGCACCCGCTTAAGTCACCTGCTGGAGACAGGTGGTGAGGATGGGACTGGGCATCCCAACCAATACAGCTGATATTCTTTCCCTCCCTCTTTCTGTGTGCTTAGGCATCTCCACCGCAGTTGAAGTGCCTCACCAATGGTACTGATTACATGAGAGCCATATTAATCCCTCCTCACTTGGTTCAAAGAGAAACACCCTGTTTTCTTTAGAAATCTAGGTTGAAGAGGCCTCACCGGGCATCCTAGCCAGCCATTGCAAGAGAGAAGAAAAAACATTATTTTAGAGGCTCTTTAGTTACGCTATCCACAGCGCTCCCCTCTGAGAGGAGAATCCTTCTCCTCTTGTGACTTCAAAGGCTGCGAAGGACTGAATTAGGCCACTTGAAGAAACAGCTGCTGCTTCTCAGGCTCTGATCGGGTTGCTCACACAGTCCTTGGGAGGTATCACATGGCTCAGTGCCAGTTTGAGCTCCCTTGTAATGGCAGTTCACTGTGCTGCATGCACAGGGCTTTACCAAGAGAATACCTGCTCTGCTGTCACTCCGACTATTGGTTATTTCATCTGCTCCAAAAATGAGGAGAGGAAGCAGATGGAGCAGGGATCATTTTTTCCTATGCTGATCTGCCTTGTACACTCATGGCTTGCATTCCCCCTTCCTATTTTCTGACCTGGAGACAGGCACTATACAAGCAGCAAAGGTGCAACATTGATATTAGTCAACAAGTGAACTAATAGGGATGAAGATAAAAGTATTTTGGAGGGCTGCTGCCACCAGATAGGAAATCAAATCTCATTGACTTCACCAGGGTGTGGATCAGGCCTGTGACACTGTGGATGACCCAGCCCTCAGATAATCCACCCTCTTCTAAAGGGACTAGGATTGAAAAGAAGTCATCAAATAACCTGCCCCTGCAGATAACCTCTGCAACACCCTCTCCTCTGGAGATGCTGCACAACATCACAGGCAGGAGAAATGGGGCATCTTGGGGCCAGGGGAGCCCAAAGGGAGCAACAAGGTTGACCTGGAAAAGAGAAGGAAAAGAGAGGAGAGAGCAGGCTGAGGGATGAATTTCCCCTTCCGTTCCCCCAATAAAGATATAACCTGCATGATGCAGAAGAGCATGCTTTCTTACAGATCTTAGGCTAACAGACACAAAAGATTTATTTACAAGAATTGCCTAAAAGGAGAGTTATGGCCCAAGGTTACCTGTCTACTTCTGAGGTCCCAACAGCTTCTTTGGAGATGTTGTGTTGTGGTTACACACCAAGAGTCATCGGAATGGTATTATTTTTGGAGCTCTTAAATGAGTTACTATTGGCTGATTTTGAAACATACATTTCATGCTTAAATAACATTTTGCTCATGCATAGGACCGTTTATTTACAGTAAGCAAGTCCATTTATTTCAATAGGGCAATCAACACCATTCTGGGGAAATTATTGATCAACACACATTTGAAAAAAATAATTAAAGATCAGCTATTCTGACCTTGTAAGTTGAATTACAACAGGTTATTGTCATCTGTTACTATATCTGAAAGTAAATTAACAAGTTACAATAACATCAACCATCTTTATATCTGCCAGAAGTACAGTGTACAAAATTTTTAAATTCTATTCTGCATCAGTTGATGTTTAACTTGAATGATCTAAAAACCAAAGCTATTTTGTTAGAAGTAGGAACCAGAAGGCAAAAATAAAGCTCTGCTTTCATCTTGAAATCTGACGATATCCTGACTTATCAGTATTCCCCTTTTTTCTTTCAATCTGAAGTAGTCTCATTTACTGTTTTTCCATATGTGATTTACCTGGAAGAAAAAGAATAATTATATTGCCAAACTATACTTGTGAAACTTCATCATACTTTTGCTAAAATCAATAAAGGTACCTATCAGTACTTGCAAATAGCAAAGGAACTCAATCTCCTGAACCTAATTTTAGTTTCTAATTATTTTTCTTTTAAAGCAAATTTCTTGAGTGTGTATATGCTAAAGAATGTATTATACTAATTAAAACTGCTTAAGACTACAGTTATACTTCTGGTTAGACATTGACAACTGAGCCCCTAAGTGACAATTTTGCTATTGACCAAAATATATGTGTGTCTGAATTTTGACTTTCTGAAAAATTCTGAAAAATTAGTTATTTTTAAGGAAATTAATATGCAATATATGAAATCTTTATTATTCCTCCCCCCCCCAAAAAAAAAAAAGGCTATTAATGGAATGATATTAATAATATTAATGGAACCAAAGGTTTAAAAAGTCTAATCNACATTAGAAGTCTAACATTTGCCACAAACACACTGTTGACTTGACTGTCTATTCCAACAGCATATATGAAAATGGGTTTTTCCCTGTGGAATATCAGACTCTAATTTGGGCTGATCAGTGCTAAGCCTCATTCTCTGGCACTTGCAGTATCTTTGATTTTGAAATATCACAGTGATGTTACTGGTGTAACACTGGATGCATGGTGGGTTTACAGGAAGGGAGCTTTAAATCATGGGTATCAGGAGGTGTTTCACCTTCATGGAACCCCAGTTTCCCCAATGGGATGATGTTTTTTCTCTACTCAGGATGGTAAAGCTCTGATATACTACAAGTTATGGTTATGATTCTGCTGAAGTCTACCTGCTTTCCATGTGGTGTTTGCTGGCACGTCCTCTTCTTCCTCCTTCAGTTTCTTGCAACATTCATCAATGTGACTTCTAACTCAAATATATTCTCCCTGATCTCAGGATCCATCATGTGAAAATTATTACCAAAATTGGTGTAATTTTAAAAAGACTTCTAAATCTGAAGTGAAAAAATACTTTCTGCTGATATCACATACCCTCTGTCTCAATTTTCAGCAGTGTTCCAGCACGACAAACAGCATGGTCTAGACTTGCTCTTCCCACACTGCGTTTTGTTGATGTGAAGCAGCAGTTTTCTCGCTTAAAGCCTGTGCCTTTGGAAGGGTGGGAACGCCGCACACATTCACTTAGGTACACTAAAGTTACATTACAGAGAGTAAGGCAAAGTTTACCACATGGTGTATGAACAATCTTAATATTTCTACAGAATTTTTTGCAAATCATTCATCCCTCTTGAAGGGAGCATACAGTCTGAGCTGAAGGGAGGGAATATGATATTAACCTGAAGACTTGTTAAACTGCACTGTGGTTATAAATTCTGTTGGATTCCTTTGTATTTACAGTAACTGCCAAAACAGATTTAATCCGTTAAGGCTTCAAGATGTACATTTCTTGGCTTGTCTACAGGGATTTTCTCATATTGGAAAATGATGTGCATTTTCCATATACAC
>VXAV01006616.1:12850-26964 GCA_013399715.1 Alectura lathami
GAGCAGCGGTCGGCGGTCGAGCAGAGCTCGCTGGAGGAGTTCCTGGCCACGGCCGAGCTCGCCGGCACCCGCTTCGTGGCCGGTGAGGGCAGGGTGCGGAGGGGAGGGGGCTTCGGGGGCGTGGGGGTCGGGCCGGCGCTGGAGCTGCAGGGGTGGGAGCGGAGCCAGGGGCAGGCGGTGGGGTTCTGCCCCAGGGAGGGGGGCGGCGGAGGTGAGGGGCGGTGGGGCTGAAGGGGCAGCCGGCCCTGGGTGACTGTCTCGGTGTCTCCCACCCATTGCGCAGAGCGCCTGAACATCCAGTTTGTGTCTGCCCAGACCCGCACCGGCCTCCTCACGGCCCAGGAGGCCCAGCAAGTCCGGCAGCTGCAGGAGGAGAACCGTCAGTTCTTGCGCATCCCTCGGAGGTGAGTCCTGCAGGGCTGGGCTGGGACCTCCTGCGCCAGTGGGCTCAGCTGTGAGCCTGGGGGCACCTCTCTGCTTTGCCAGTACTCTGGTTTTGGGGAAGCCGCTTCCCAGCTTTCACGAACCTGCTGTAATCTGCCATGCAGCTGCCTGCCTGCTGTGCAGGTGCTGCCAGCCCCAACACGTCTGTCCTGGGTGTGTGGGTTTCTTGCTCGAATCCTGGTGTCAAGGCTGCAGGCTGTCCCCAGCTAGCAGGCCGTTCCAGAGCGCTTTGCATGGGGGACAGAGAGATGAATCCCTTGTCTTAAACACCCTGCAAACGTTAGCTGTTGAAACCAGCTGTTGAAACCAGGTTGTGTGTATGAGAGTGTCCTGTCGCTTCAGCTCCAAGGAAATAGAGAGTTCTTACAGCTGCAGAAGAGAGATGTATGCATGTGTCAACTACAGCCACGTGGTGCCTGTGTTCTTTGTGGGTACTTACTGCAGTTATGTGTCTGGTATACGTTACTGCTAGAACTTCTGATCATGCACTCCAAAATGTGCTTGTTGCAGGCCACATTGGGACAGGACAACCAGTGCAGAGGACTTGAAGCAGGCTGAGAGAGAGAGCTTTCTCGAATGGAGGCGGCAGCTGGCCCAGTGAGTATGCCCCTTGTGCCTGTGGGAAGTGGCTGGTAGGAATCTGAGGCACGGGAAGCAGTGGCTTGTGTTACCTGGTTTACTGAAGGTACTGCATTCACTTTGCTCCTGTGATTCCCTGATGTTTAAAGTGAAGAGTGATGTTCTGCTCTTGCCTATGGAGTGATGAATGTGTTGTCTAAAAGCAGCAATGCTACCCTGAATTTCTAGAGCACGGGGTTGCCAGCCCTGTCCACAGCAGATTGTGCTGGTCCCACGCAGCCTGTGCTGGCCTGGCCTGGTGAGTTAGGTTGTGTTGCCTGCAATGAACCCACTGTGCCCTGAGCAAAGTCACTCAGGCTCTGATTACAGGGAGTTAAAGATTGCATCGACCTATTTCAAGTACCGTTCCAAAGTACAATATTTTCTCAAAGTGAAACTGTGGCTCTGAAATGTCGCAAGCGATCTTTTTATAAGTTTTTGTCATTTCCATCATTTACCACTTCCTCGTTGGTACAGTCAGGAGCTCGTTTCCCTGTTGAACCAGTGCCGCTGACATGAGTTTACCTGGATGCCTGATCTATCTGCAAAACTATCGGAAATAGTACCTGCTGTTTGAGTCTGATAGCTCTCCCTGCAACTAAAGCTTCCTGGGTCTAAGGAGGAAGTGGTTGCTTGTTGTCTGGCATGAGCCAAATACGATGTATTTTCTCTGTTTTGCCATAGCCTTGAGGAAGAGAAAAAGTTAATTCTAACCCCATTTGAACGAAACTTGGAATTTTGGCGTCAGCTGTGGAGAGTCATTGAGAGAAGGTAAAAAACAAACTATCTGCTTCATAAAGGTATGGTGAATGGTTTTATTTTTTTTTCACCTAAACTGAAGTCTTTGAGTCGAGTACCGAGAGTCTCTGAGCACAGGAAAAACAATGACAGTAAGTAGTGTTTTGTTGTAGGCTCTGAAGTGATTTACTTTTGAAGTGATCTAAAGATGATGCCAAGATGAGCAGCTGATAGCAGTGCTCGCTAGCTCTCAGCAAGGCAGTGCTGCAGACAGTTTGTTGCGAGTCTGCAGTGAGTCTTCAGTTGGTGCTGCTGGTGGCCTCTCCCAGTATCTCTGTGTGGGAGGCATCTTTTGAGACTGTTTCTCTGAGGTCTTTTACCAAGATTAACCCTTGCCCCGCTCTCTCAACCACACAGCTGTATCGTGACTTTCAGGGGCGGGAGGCAAGGAAGAACAGCAAAGTAGCATTTGGAAAGAAAGAGCCTTTTGGTCTTTGGTTTCTTGTCATGTGGAGAAATTGCAACAGTGCACAAAAGACAGCAGCCTGTCATGTCACAGAAATAGCTTTGTTTGCTCTGCAGAGCTGTAATACAATAGGGGTGCTATCTCCTGAGTTAATCTGACTGAGGCATTTAATTTCACTGGCAATTAAGTTTGAGAGCATCTTTTCTGATTTCTTCAAATTGAAAAATACTTCACCAGTGAGGTCATGGTGAGCTGATCCCTTCACAGAAGTGGCTTTGTGCAGGGTGCTGCTGGGGCTTTGAGTGTGTGAGAGCTGAGTCGAGAGCATCCGCTGCGGTGTGTCACGACATGCGCTGTGAGCATGTGTTCTGAGGTGGCTGGAATGTGTTATTAATGCCTTTCCACTCGTATTGCAACTTTTTACTTCAAGTAGGGTGAGGATGTATGCCATCTAATGTGGAAGTCATCCAGTCCCTTACCCTGCCAGTTAAATTTGATTAATTGTCAGCCTTTTCTCATTACTGTCTCAAGCTAGCTCCCAGCTGTGTGATTCAGTAGTTTTTCTGTATCCCATTGCAGTACCTAGTGTCAGCTTTCTTTCAAACTGATCTTTGAATTTCTGTCACTGTTCAGTACTTCTTTGTACCTGTGTAGCTTATTTAATGACCCCCTTGGGGGAAGTCGTTTGTTTTTAATCCACTGCCCAGTGCGACTTAATTCCTCCACTCAACCTGTAGTGCTCTGAAGCTATCTTGAGCCAACAGAAATCAACAAATAGAATTATCAGATAACAGTCAGCATGTGCTAACAGGTATTTTAAATCATGTACCTGGGAAAACTCTGGTGGAAGATGATGTAGCTAAGTATTCCCATCCTTCTGGAAAAAAAGAATGTGAATGCCTCGAATTGAAGGCAGCGCATCTGATTGGCATGTAGAACTTTTGCAGGTAGAACTGATGGGTCTTGCGTGGGTGTGATGGCTGAACTTCTTAAAAGCAGACTTGCTGGACTCTTCCTGTGTGGGGGAGCAGCATGTTTTATTGATATCTAAGACTTTTCTTTCACTGTTCTATGCTTTTTGTGATGAGAAAAGTCCAAAAAAGAATTCTGCAGATACCTGATGACACATGCTCAGTATCTGCAGGTCACCTGTGGGCGATCTTGAACATCTGCCTCCATCTCCATGCAGAGGGGACAACAGGGTTCTGGAATATCTCATGGTGTATGAAAGCCACCTCTTCTTCCTTTCTGTCACACATGGCTGCAGCTTGGGGATGAGCTTTATTTCTAAATAAACACAGCTTTCTAAATACATTTTGAAATGAAGCTGTGTTATCACAGTTTTCAGTAACATTCTCAGTGACAGAATACCAGTACTCTGGTTCTTGCCTGCTGAGCATTTCCAAAGGGTAGATGGCAAAACATCCGCGCTTGCTGTCTCTTTGTTTACTGTGCAGGAGAATTAGCTGAGTGAGACAAGCAGATATACAGTACAGCAGTGCTGGCTCGTGGCGTAAACATGGCTGTGTTGGGGCATATGGGATGCTGAGGTGCTTTGTTAATTCAGTGAGGGTGCTTAATAGGATGATACAATTAAAAGAAGTGAAATTAATAACCTCAGAGCTAGTAAAGTGTTGTTGCTTTCTTTGTGGCAATATAAAGAGGAGTATTTCATGGGGCTTCCTTTTATTTTTGCAGTGATATTGTAGTCCAGATTGTGGATGCTAGAAACCCTCTTCTGTTTAGATGCCAAGACCTGGTAAGTAAACCACTTTCTTTATAGTTTTCATTTTTATTTCTGAGAGTTTATGCATGTGACTTTTTTTTTCTCTTTTAATACATTAAGCCATGTAATACCTCAAAGCTGTTCTGTTGCGCTTAACTCGTTACCTTACTTATGCAAGTATTCTAGCATCAAATTATTTTTAAGTTCTTTTTGGTATTTCACACAAAACATAGTCAATTTAGTGGCAGTTCTGCAGACATTACAGTGCAGGTGTTACATTGCTCCTCACTACCCACCAGAAGTGTCCACACTTAACCACCCATTTTAATTCCATTGTGCAGTGGATGATGGAATAAAAATGGGTGGTTATCACTGTATTGAAAAAAGGGATCAAGCATTTTTGAAGGGACAACTTTATAATGGAAAAATATAAAACATTGCATCAGTGCAATACAAAATTGCTCAAACAATTGATCTTGGATGTCCCTGCTGCAATGTCCTGGATAATGTCTTGCCATCAGTCCAAGCAGACAAGATGTTCATAAGTGTGGCCAGAAACAACATGCATTGCAGTAGCTGCATGCTTCAGTTTGTGCTTGTAGCTGTCTGCACAGCGCCAGATCTATCTAGTCCAAGGGACAGTAAGCTTAGCTGCGCTGACATGGAGCTGCGTGGTGTAACTTGTCCTGCTGCTTTTACATTGCCGTGGGGGAGGAGTTGAAACCACATCGAGAACTAACTCTTCTCTTATTTTCTTCAGGAAAGTTATGTTAAGGAAGTCAGCAAGGACAAGGAGAACATGATCCTGATAAACAAAGCGGATTTGCTGAGTGAAGAGCAGCGGGCTGCTTGGGCACAGTTCTTTGAGAAAGAGGGTGTTAAAGTGGTGTTCTGGTCCGCTTTAGCGGAGTGCAGACGGCTGTCTGGGGAAGCAAAGGTACTATAGGCGACCAGTTGAAACTGGGTATGTGCTGGCTGCCCCTGATGACTTGCTTGTGATATACCTGAGCTCCTTTCTAGGAAAGGCACAGTCCTTGTCTCAGGAGGGATTTCTCTGAGCACCTGTATGGCTGTAAAACAGCGTTTTAAGAGTTGGTTCAGAGATGAAAGTAAGTAGAGGAAAATGGGGAATGAAGTGGTACACCTTTCAGTCACAGCTCGTAGTGCTTGCAGTTTCAAAGCTAATGAAAGTACAGATAATGCTGAACTAGAATGTAAATCTGTTCCTTGGGGCTACAGGCCAATATCTACAGAAACAGCCCTCGTACATCTGTCTGCAAGCGCTACCTCCTTTCCAGGAGGGGTGCTGTGAGGGACAGCGTTATCTGTACAGGGATTTTTCTCCGCTGGGGAATGGTGGTGTTTTATAGAACATGGAGTAGCTGAGAACCTTTCTTTGCCCAGTGGAGGCAGCAGCATGTTTGTTCGAGTTATCAGTCAATGCCACTTTGGGGTTTTACTGGGTTCATCTACTACAGCCATGACTATCCAGCTATGGAATGTCCTGTAGCCTTCAGAAATGCCTGGTCTGTTCAGCTGGTTCACAGTTCCTGGGAAAAGTGTTTTTACAGATTGATACAGAATGTGTTGGTTCTGTTGCTTTTTTCAGAAGGAAGGGTCAAAATACTGTTATGGAAAGTGTTTTAGGTGTGAACTGTTCACGGGGAAGAAATGTAAGGGGTTGGACTTGAAGACAAAACAGCTTGAAGTTACTTTATTGAAATATTTAGACCTGAAACAAAATGTTTTTGTGTTCAGGACATTTTGAAAGTTGTTCATTTCTAGTAGCAGGAACACTTGACAGTTTTCAAGGATGCAGTGTAAGTGTGCTCACGTTCAGAACTGTGCTCCTGGAGTCAGAGACCTCTAATAACTTCACAAAGAAGCTAACAACACCCCCTGCAATATATATTTTTTTTTTTCAGTCTCTTAAAATGGGCTAGTTGCTTCTATATCCTACTTAAGACCCCGAAAAACCTGTGTGACAGTGAATGAGTTGCCAGTCCTTGGGATCTGGGTAACGAAAAAATAGTCGATGACACTGCAGCAAGTGCAGTAAACATCAAGGCTGTTTATGCTGTCTTTAAATTTCACCTCTGAAACACTGTTCACACAGGAACTAGATAATGAAGGTGTAGCAGCAGACCTGAGTAATTCTGAGGAAGAAAGTCAAGAAGATGATGCAGCAGAAGATGGTGCAGAAAGCACATCCAGAGGCAGTGCTTCACCGGGTGTAAACCAAGTTCTGGTTAGTGATGATGACAGCAGTGATGAATATGAAGACTGTGAAGATGATGAAGAGGATGCCTGGCAGACCTGTTCTGAAGATGAAGGTGGGGACAAAGTAAATGTTATTGCCCCAAAGAGGATGGAAGGCAGAAATGGTGCTGCAGTGCAGCATGTAGTGCAGGAGCAGAACAGGAACGTCAGGAACTTCAGCCATCTGGTACAGAGAAATGAACTGCTGGAGATATTCAGAACCCTGCACAGTGGACCAGGGGTGAAGGCTGGAGAAGTAAATGTTGGACTGGTGAGTTGGACTTGTGTTTAAAATGGAACTGGCTAAATCTAGGGTTTAAATCCATACAGTTTCCATGGGGAACATTCATCCTGTAGCCTGGCTTCGTGTAATGGTAAGAAAACTAGCAAGTGCAAATCACTAAGGGTTTTGTGGAAAGATTGATTGTGAAGTTGCTAGCATGCAGAGTTCCACACCACTTGCCTTGGTTTTCAGTACTTGTTATTAAAGTGCTTTTATGTCAGAGCAGGATCCTGCCTAGTATGACCATTACCATTCACTTTGTTGTCTAGGTGGGTTACCCTAATGTTGGCAAAAGTTCGACGATCAACACAATTCTTGGAGACAAGAAGGTGTCAGTGTCTGCTACGCCAGGCCGTACGAAGCACTTCCAGGTATTGCTGAGAGAGTGTGGCTGTATTTACTTGGCAACCTGGTAGAAGAGAGCTTCCTGATGAAATAGTGACCACCTCGCGAACTCACTGAGAACTCTTTGTCAACCTGGACTCTGCCCAGCAGAGTTTAGGTTAGAGAGGGTGGGGTCGATGTGTACTGTTTTGCAACTTCAGTCCTTGCTTCCAAACTCTTGCTACACTTTGACAGTCTCTCAAGACAGCTGCTGTGCAGTGGGAGATATTTTTCCATGTGTTGATTTTATTTAGGTAGCTTGACCCATCTGTTTTCAACGCTGGCCTTGAGGGGTGAACCTCCTAAAACTAAGTGCTCTGCTGAATAGCTGAAGGTCAAACTTCAAACAATCCTTCTTGTCCACAGTTATTGCTGTGAACAAGCTGAGTTATGCTGCCTTTCTCATATTGATCAAGCTCATAATATTGGGATGCCAGCTCTAATGGTACGGTGAGCATTGTGGTGTTTGTACTTCTGCAGTTTCCCACCTATTTCTAAAGGTCCAGCACAGTTAAAGATTTCTGGAGTGCTTTCTCCTCTGACAGTGACTCACCAGATTGCAAAGCTGAAGATCTTGCTGCCCCCATCTGGACACCTTGTTTATGAACCTTGGAAGTGCTGCTGTCTCCTGCATAGGATTTTCTTAATTCATGGGCTGGGGCCAGCAGGGCAGACAGCTGTGTTAGTAAAGTTTCTGCTTATTCTCATTTGCCTCTCTGTTTCATCAGTGCATTTGATATCGTTCCTTTTTCCTCCATGGACACTGACTTGCCTTGGTGACCTCATCTGTTATTTATTGTGTAGACCCTGTATGTGGAGCCTGGCCTGTGCCTCTGTGATTGCCCTGGTCTGGTGATGCCATCCTTCATCTCCACAAAGGCAGAGATGATTTGTTCTGGAATTCTGCCTATAGACCAGATGAGGGACCACGTCCCACCCATTTCTTTAATATCCTTTGCATGGGGTTTGTGCAAGTGGCTGCACTTGGATCTGGATTATGGGATGCAGCATGTTTCAGCCCTGCTAGGAGTATGCGTGCTCGTGCGTTGAGAGCAGTGGGGATGCATGCTGGGTCAAACAGCCCTGCTGTGTTTGTCTTTCCCTGTCTCACTTCAAGTTTATCTATTATCAGACTTGCATCGCTTTTCTGGCTTGCAGCAAAATCCAAAGCAATTTTTAATGTGTGCTTTTGGAGTGGCATGGGCAAAAATTACTTTTGTAGCCAAAATCACAAAGTGGTTTCCTTCACTAGCTTACGTTTGCCAGCATATCCCACGAAACATTTTGGAAGCAACCTATGGAATAAATATCATAAGGCCAAGGGAAGATGAGGATCCAGATCGAAAACCAACAGCTGAAGAGCTGCTAACAGCATATGGATGTGAGTGATGATCCCTTTACAACCTATGGTATATGTGCATGGTCCTGAACAGCAGCCTTGGGAGAACATTTTCGTGTCAGGTTTGTTATGCATTGAGCCTCCCCATCAGGATTTACCCTTCTCTCATGAAGGGCCTCTGTTAACAGCTAGTCTCATGTGCAGTAGTGGTGCTTTGCCAGTTCCATCCAACAGATGCAGTGGTTGTGTTGAGGAGGTTCGTGAGGTGTGCTGCCAGTCTGTGTGGTACAGTGCTGTATCCTTGAAGCTGCGGGTTGTTCTGTGGCACTCTCTCATCCTTTCAAATACTTCCCATCAACTGTCTTGAATTAGACTGTGAAGAATGCAGTGAAGGTTTATCTCCCTGGTCTGATTCTTTGATGTGGTTAATCTTCTCTGGCCTTAAAACAAAAATAAAAAAAAACAAACAGGTTTTCTAGTGGTAGGGAGATGTCAGCTCACATCTTTCCTGTCACATTAGGATGCGTCTACATCTCCTCTACAGTCAGCAGTGTTCCCTTTTCCTCCATTTCCCCAACAGAAGCCTCTTTCAGAGGCTTTTTTTTTTTTTTTTTTTTTGNTTTTTTTTTTTTTTTTTTTTTTGAGGAAGGACACAAATGTGCAGTTAGGCAGCTGAGAGGAATGTGTTAATTCTCTTGTACTGACATTCTCTTGTCTTCCAGATATGAGAGGCTTTATGACAGCCCATGGACAGCCTGACCAGCCAAGATCAGCTCGATACATATTGAAAGACTATGTCAATGTGAGTTCTTCCTGAATCTGGGCTTTCTTTCCTGCTGGGAAGTGAACTGAAAGTTTCACTGGAGCATGAAGGATCACAATAAAATGAATTCTATTTCTTTGGATAAAATTGATGTATATTAAGATATTCTTTAAATCAGGCTATTTTAATGTTTTAAATAAATGGAATCATCATTTTTCTAAAACAGACAGCAGCTATTCAGGAAGTGAAACCATTTTATTGAGTTGGTCAGTATTTGGCACAGAGGACTGCAGTTCTGAGTGTTGTAGTCCTGCATGCATGTACAGCACCTCTCAGCAGCTTCTGGCTGAGTGTTTTAGGACCCTCTAGTACTCCTCTGAGAGATCTGCACTGCATTGTTTGAGGCTGGATGTTGGGGCTGAAAGTGGTGCGTTGAAGCAGAAGGGTGCTTTAACTTAGAAGTTGAGCGAGTGGTTACCTGGAAAGAGAGACACAGTGTGCTGACAGTCTGCCACCATGAGCCCCTGGACTTCCAGTACTCTTCTTAGCTTTGGAGTTTTTCTTTCCTCTCTGTGTCTCTCTGATTATTTTTTGATCAACTCTATGCCATTGTTTTCACAGGGGAAGCTGTTATATTGCCATCCACCTCCTGGCATTGACCCAGATGATTTTCAGCACCAGCATGAAAGGTGCCCAGAGAACAGAACTGTCCAGGCTGGTGGCCGGGAGAGGCCTGAGAGGAATACCAAAGCAAAACAAATTGAAAATGTGGTAGACAAAACATTTTTCCACCAGGTAAATTTTG
Organism: Alectura lathami; assembly: GCA_013399715.1. NCBI lineage: Eukaryota > Metazoa > Chordata > Aves > Galliformes > Megapodiidae > Alectura > Alectura lathami. The sequence continues at coordinate 22,676 of VXAV01006616.1, forward strand.
GGAAGGGGTGGTGGGGAGGAGATTTTGTAGGAGCTTTTTACAGCAGCATTGGTGTGTCACAGTTACTGGAAAAAATAGCTTTGAGGGTGGAGGGTGAGTTGAGTTAATGGTGTTACATGCTATGAGATCTGCACATAGCTTCTACCCAGGATCTCTGTTCTTTTTATTATCTCATAAATCACCGCAAATGTCTTAGGCGACTGAAAGGTAGCTAATGAAGTGCACCTAAGCTGATTTTTAAAAGGCCAGCAGGGTTGCCCTTGTCATTATTGGCCTAACGTCAGTCTTGAGCAAACTGGAGAATGACTGGGGAAAAAGACAAAGGAAGGAGGTGATACGACACAGCAACCAACCAGGAATGTGGGAATTTCTTTTAACTTACATGCTTTTTGTTAGGTCCCACAGGGATCCGTTTTGCTTCTACCCTACTGAAAAGAATTATTAATGGCTTGGAATGAAATGTCCAATCCATAACTGATTAAGTCTGCATACCTGACAAAGATTAGAAGGAGTGTTTAGCAGCGAAGAGGATGTGTCAGATAGTGTGATCCATTCTGCTTCATTAGCTGGGTATGAGCAGTGTTCGTTCCAGCACAGCTAATGATAGTCATGCGTTTTGAAACCAAGAACTCAGATCCTTTTCAAAAACAGCAAGCTGTTTTGGAAAGCTATGACCTGAAAAGGATTTTTGGGATTACTAGGCTCTTCCTCTGTCTGCTGGCACGTCTGGCTGCGAGCCCCAGCAGTGCTACCCACGCTCCAGACTTGAGCAAGTTATTTTAGTCTCTGACTTTCACAGGCGCCAGATTTGTTTGCAAAGACAATGTGTTGTGTGCAAAGCAGAGGCTGCGAGGATTGATCCTAGCGCCGTAGCCAGTGTCTGCCGGAGCTCTGTGTCTGGTAAACACTTCGCCTCTGCTCGCGGAGGTGAGCGCTGGGGACCTAGCTCAGCGAGGCCCGGCTGCAGGCAGAACTGGAGAGGGCTGGCAGGCTTCGCTCAGCTGCATGGCTTGACCTTTCCAGCAGCCCTGGAGCTGGGGACTGAGCAGGTCTTGTAGGGTTTGAGCTTGCCTGTGTCTGGTTTTATTAACATATGGCGTTCCTTGTGGTTATGTATCTTCTCATCGGTCACTGGTGACTGTGTCTCTCCTTCCAGGAGAACGTTCGTGCCCTGATGAAGGGCATCCGGGCTACCATGGGTTACCGACCTGGCAGCGGCCTTGTGTCCGCACCTGCACCCGGTGCTGGGAATGTGGTAGGAAAGCCCTGGAAAAAACACGGGAACAGGAACAAGAAAGAGAAAGTTCGCAGGATCACTAAGCACCTGGAGAATTAGCGGTGGCACTGATGCCTGCCTTCCCAGGGCAGGGTCTGCCCAGTCCTGCAGGCAGGAACTAAGGGAAGAATTACAAGTGGGCATCGCTAGCTCACCTGGGAGCTCTGTGCTGTGGATTGGCCTGGGCAGGGGACAACAATGGGCTCTGAAATAGAGCTGTCCTTCCTGAGAACAAGAGACCCGGCCACTCGTGTTACCTGGAAGCCAGCCCAGCCGTTTGACCGCTGCTGAGAAGTCCCTTCAATGGAAGCAGATGGAGCTGTGCAGGGGTGTTTTTTCCTTCATAAAGGATGTATTTTATAGCTGTTGGGATCAAAGCAAGCTCTGTAAAACTGACTAAAAATCTTTAAACAGATGAATCTTAGTGATGTTTGTTATGTCGTGAGACACTATTGCTCATCTCCTGTTTTTTTTTAACCTTTGTTTATTGATTTGACAGAATCACTGTACAAACACACTGTAGTGTGTTGAAAAATTACTTTAAAATATTTTTATTGCCTTCTTCGTTTTCTGCTCTGCCAGCCCCATTCTACGAAATCCTGCAGTGAAACCACTTCCTATCCCAGCCTAAGGCAGAGCAGAGCATGGAACACCATGTGAGGAAAATGCTGCTTTTATGTCCTTCACACTGAGCTGGTATCAGTTGTTTTCTCTTTGTGATTTCCCATTGGTATTTAAAAATGCTAGTTTTCATGTGACTGGCAAAAAACCTGGTGCTCACTTGTCCTAAAACAAGTTTAGGATTTTACTTCCTGTGTTGTTGTGTTCTGTCTTGCTGCTGTGTTACACATTGACCTAGTCTCAGAAGTGTCATAGTCGCAGTATTTGATGCTAAAAAGACTCTGCTTATTTGGGGTCAGACTTGAGGAAGATTTGCACCTTGGTTGCCCTGCTGAGAAAATACTTCTGTACGTGGTCAGTGCTTTTCATCCCTGTTCCAGCACAGGGAGTAATGATAGGACTGGAAATACCAAGTCAATTTGTGCTTTGCTTTTAGGTGGTGAAGCACAGGAACAGATGTAGACACTGGTCTCTGATACTAAAAAAAGGGAATGCTGTCTTGTAATTTTGTCCTTTCCAGGCCTTAAGCATGGATGGAGGTACAAAAGCAAATGCTGAGTAGAGCCACAGCAGATGTGGGGCATGCAAACCAACTGCTTTTGCCTTTGTGATCCTTTGTGTGCTTGTCCTGTGCAACCAATTTCACTGCACTGTGTATGCAAAGGGTCCCCTGACAGCAGAGCTCTCACCTTGGCTTTTTCCCTTGGGTCTCTGCTGTCAAGTTCTTAATTACATCAGAAAGGCGAAGATATGTCCCTGCCAGCTGCAGAATTGGAGCATAATTACACTGAGTGAATATGGTCAATGGCATTTTAAGTCCATGTCCCGTAAAGGACACTGGATTCTCAGAAGACGCTGTTATATCTGGCTCTGCTGGAGATGATGATTTTTGCCTTTGTTTCCTGAAGGGAGCGTGGCTTAGCCAAACTGGTCCCTTGCCAATTTTCTCCACCCTGGTAGGGATTGTTTGTGCTTTCATCCCTAGTGCTATTCTAGGGGACCCAGTTGCTCATAAAAACCCCTTTCTTTTTGTCTTGTCTTAAACTATTGCTTGTTGAATTACCCTTTATTTATTTATTTATTTTGTCCACTCTCCTTTCAAAGCATTTTGAATTCCTAGTTCATGTTGCATTTACCTGAGGGTTCTGTTGCATTCTCAGCCCTTTACTGTCAGTAGGGTTAGGTCTCTGTGAGCCTCCTTGCTGGACAGGCCCTCCAAATCTCGGTGAGTAACTGAACTCCCCAGGCCCTGCTGCTTTGGACAATTCTGCTTGTTGCTCACAGGAACCCTTTGCTACAAGACCTGCTGAACCACTTCTGGTGTTTGCATGAGTGAACGGAGGATAATGTAAATACGACTGAGCCAGTAGTGTTTGCTCAAGTTCGCTGCATGCAGACTGCTACTTGCTGTGCTAAAAGGCTCTTGCCTCAAAAGGAGAAGGATCGTAAAAGAAGAGTTCTGGACCCAAAAGCCTGTTAATATTTTATGCTGCTATTGAGCAGTGGGCAAACTAAATAATAGGCAAGGGCTGTGGTTAAATTAATGCTTTAATGCTTTCCTGTGGTGGTTTGGTCTGTTGCTGAACCTCATCTGCTCTGCCCTGCCCTACCCTTGCTGGGGAATGCTGGGCCAGCCGTGCTGACAGCTCGGCATAGCATCCTGCAGCTGCCAGGCGTGAGGCAATGCAGATTGCTCTGCTGTCACGAGCCTGCACAAAGCAGGCATTGTGCTTTGCTGCAGCCACCTGCTGAATGAGCCTCTTTCTGCTTCTCTCATTGCTTTCTGCAGGAGTCAGGTTTCCATTTCTGAGTGCTGTTTTCTTAAAATGCCTTGTGCATGCAGAGGGAGCGTGCGAGCTGTAACCAGCTCCAGGCTGTTCTGTGGATCTGCAGCACCCAGAGCTCTGCCTCTCCTCCTAGGGACTTTGCTATACCAGCAGCTCGTTTTCCAAGCTGATGTGTTACCTGTTGTGCTGATACCTGGGTAGCTGGTTTGGGATTGGGGTATGGTTTGAAGATTGGGGTGGAGAAACAGCACAGGAGCAATGCCAGCACTTCAGTGACTGTTCGTTCCTGTATGAGAGGGCAAAAGTGGAATTTGGTGCCCTGGGGTGTGGTGCTGGGTGCTGTATCCGGTGATGGTGCTGGCAGCCTGTGAAGCACTGCCTGTGGACGGAGCCTGCCTTGCAGAGGACACCGGGGTCTTGCCAGGCTGCCTGCATGTCCTGGGGGGGCTCCAGCTGCACCGTGCCTGATCACTGCCTGCCTGCAGCTCCCCAGCTGGGCTGGTGTTGGGTGTGAAGCTCTTCTAACACTGTGGTAGGCAACAGGTGATGGAGGAGCCATGCTTCTAATCATAGAATTATAGAATGGCTTGGGTTGGAAGGGACCT
>VXAV01006624.1:0-10413 GCA_013399715.1 Alectura lathami
GTTGTGCCTTCTCTTTCTTTTCCTGCTGCTTTACCTTCTCCTTTCCTTTCTTTTCCTTCATTCCTCTCTTCCTCCTTTTCCTCCTCCTCTTCTCCTTTCTCTTTTCCTTCTTTTCCTTCCCTTTTGCCTCCTTTCCCTTTCTCCTCCTTTCTCCTCCTCTCCCCTTCTCCCCTCCCTCTCCTCTCCTTTTCCTCCTCTTCCCTTCCTCATCTCCCCAACCCTGACAACACCTGGGGACACACAGCATGTCACCATGACCTGTATTCAGGGGACGCCACTTGTTCCCCTCCAGCAGCTGTGTCCCCACTGCTCACCCCAGTGCGTGTGTATTTATGTCAGAGCAACACAAGCATGCATGCGTGTCTGCATCCCATACTGGGAGCAAGGCCGATGGGATGCCCTGAGAGGATGCCCATGTCCCACCCCAGAGCTGTGCTAGTGCCCCCCAAGCAGCCACCCTGGCCCTGGGCTCTCCATGGCGTTAACAGAGACTTTGGCCACTTCTTTCAGTGAGAGCAAGGGCGGGGCACTGTGAAGAGGAAGCAGTGCCATCGTCATCTCCCTCTCCCTGCAGCCCACTGCAGCTGAAGTAGAGGATGGACACAGAGTTAGACAGCCACTGCCCTGTCGACACTGTGCCGGGGCCATATAGCTGGAAAGAACCTCGGAGTCCTGCTGGACATCAGGGGGAACCAGTAAGGAGCCCTGTCCACAAAGGCAAATGGTGTCCTGGGCTGAAGGAGTGACAGTGCTTATTTTTAGAAGCAATTACTCACAATCAGTAGGTTTTCCTGGTCATATCCGCTGATAGAAATGTCTGTATTGCAGATGGCAGCATTTCCAATCCTCATGAGACAAATTTCCTGGAACTGAACAGAAGAGAAAGTGTGAATATCACGGTATCGTTTAAGTAGCTATGCCTGTTTAGTAGAAATCTGTCAGCAATACAAAACAGTTATTTAAAAATGCACTGCCTCGGACATCCATTTTAAGTTTCACGTAAACAGCTCAATCTTTCCCAAGCTAGTTCTGGCTGCAAAAGCAGAACAGGGTAATGAGAACATTGTTTGGAACTGGGTATTAATGACCGAGTTCCTCAGTGATCACGGACAAGTTTCTTCCCTGGCACAGCTCAACACCCTCTAATACCTTTCCCTTCTTGAACCACTACAGTAATGAGACAAAATAAGAAATATTGTTTTGTTGGGAATTACTGCTTCAGAACAAGCTTTCAAGCCAGGGAACAAAAGAAGAACGGGGTCTTGAAGGGCCTCCTGTCAGCTTCCTCCTTGTTTAAGCTGAGAAGACTGGCCACAAGCTTTCATAGATGAGGAATCACACAACTAGAGAGAAACACTACAGCTCCAACGGGACGTGCTGATTAGAGAAAGGCAATGCCTGATGAGCAGAAGTTTTTCAGATTAGCCTTTGCTATGGAAGGTTACTGTAGGGAAAAATATTGTACAAACAAATGGAGAAAAAAAAAAAAAGTAGCAGAGAAATAAAAATGAGAAGAATTTGTATTTTAAGCATTAATCCCTCTTCTCAATGTTTTCTGTCACCAGAATATCCCACTATCTCCTCTGATGGGTGAAAGCTAGACAAGGGGGACAACAGAAAAATCCTTCTGTGCCTGAGGAAAGCACGGCCTGCAGCCACTGACATGAAGGATGCCTGTATTTGTTTCTGCACATTGTCTTTCCTTCAAGAGGAATATTAAGGCAGAAACCAGTGGCTCTCAAGGCTCACTGCCAGCTTACACCTTTATGATTGGTCCAGAAAATATTCCATCCAGCCCTTCTCAATTTCATATATGGAAGACGATCTCATCTGGCCATCTTCCCAATACAATCCATCCCCATCAGAAAGAATATATATCAAATCTTAACTGGGCACAAGCACTTTTTAAAACTTCTCTGTGTGGCAAAATGAGGAAATAACCACTTTCCTGTCTCTCCTGTCATGCTAGCTCTGTCTCTTTCCCAGGCATTCATTCATCCTCCAGAGAAGCTGGCATAACTCAGCATTGCCTCCGCTCACCTACACAGAACTATGTGGCAGGCAAGCTCTAGGAAAGAGTTGCTAACTTTCAGTAAAAATTAGTGGAAAGAAGGGGAAACCACTTTTCATACTTATCTGCCCACCTCAGGGAAGACTAAAATAATTTATTTTTCACCTGCATTTATCTCTTCCCCTATGTGCATGATAAATCTGTTTGCATGTTCTTACAGCCATTTTCAATGAGGCTCCCCTCTTTACTTCCCAAAAGGCAGAAACAGGCCGACAGGCTGATGTCTGCCGAGAATATTTTCTTTGCCAGTTCAGACCTACTTACAGGCAAAGCAGACAGCGTGCCCACAGCCCCACCTCTGTGGACCTACACAGTCTCCTCCCGGGGGCGTTGCTCTGTATTTTGCCTACGGTGCTGAGAAGCCTCATGCCCACCCCCCATAACATTTTGTTATGACAATGGTGAACTCGAACTGTGGCACTTCCAGGCCAGAGTATCTCACTGCTCTTATGTAAACGAGCTATTACAAGGCACTCTTTCCACAGGAATAGCAGCCCTGCTAGTCCAAGGGTTACCTTACATTAATCATCTGTGCTTAAATTCCCCTGGCAGCTTTTATCACCATGTGACAGTCTCTGGAAATAAAACCTTTGGTGTCAAAACAGCTCCGAACAGCCCACCGCACGCCTCCGGTGAGCGAATCGAAGTGTCGAGCAAGGGAAGTGACCGCAGCATTTCTCCCTGACTCCCAAGCCCCAGCTGCAGGGGCAGAAATGGAATCGGCAGCAAGAAAGACCCACAGCTAATGCTGCACATAACTGCCGTGAGGATGATAGCTGGCATTTGAGGCCTGTTGGCCGGCTGAGGATAGCGCCCATGGCTGCTGAGAGGTTGCCGTGCCTCTCGGATGGATACAGGTGAAGCCGAGGGTATAAAAATAAAACGCAGCTGAACTCCACCTTCCTTGCAGGCTGTAACCCACTTCAGCAGCAGCTCATGCTGGAAGCAGCAGCTGTGGCACCCCAACCCGCTGTGCTGCGTTTGGGGGGGCTTGGGTGCATTTTACTCAGCCCCGTGAGGTGCGGCCCTGGCTGCCGCTGCTTCATGGCGCTCCTGGGGAACGTGTGCTGCGTGTTCGGGGCTCCGGGGTCAGGACAGCTGCCCCTGCAGAAAGGCTTTGTTTGGAAGCGGGGAATAAATAGCTGTGAGCAGTGTTTGGAGCAAGGAGAAAAGGCGTTTAGTTTTGGTTTAATGTCAGTGTCATTTTTTTCTGTAGGGAAAATCTGTGTAACTTGCAGTTTGGGGAAAAACAACTAGCATCTTGCTTCCAGCCTCCTCTTTGTAGGGGAATAGAGCGGAGCTGGACCGCTCCGCACCTGAGCTGATCCCACCACCTCTGCAAGGCTGAAAATCCTGCCATATGGGCAGGGCAGGCATAGCTTATTTTGACAAAAATAAAAATGCAGCTGTCACAATGGAAATACAAATTAAATTATTAAAAAATAGCTGATTCTGCTATGCCTTCATGCGGGTAAGCTGTTTGCTTTAGAGCATAAAAAATTGTTGCTGTTTCTACAAGCTGTCTCTGTATGAAGTAATGAGAACCGAACAGAAAACTTGGCAGACAGTCTCCAAAACCTTAATCCCAAGAAAGGACACTATTAAACACTGCTTCTAATTTCTGCAGTATATTATTAAACATTTATTAACATGGCATTTGTTTAGAAAAAAACAGATTATTCAAACCAACATAGCACAAAAATTTATCTTTTAATAAAAAACATTTTCTGCCCATGAACATATCTGAACGCCATAATCAAGTTGCGCAGTGAAGCATTTATTGTTGGCCCTCAACATTTGAAATTCTGTGCTGCCCTCTTAATTCTATACTTCGGCCAGCAATGCTGCGCTTTGTTCATCAGCGGGTACCACTGCTAAGCACACAAGACAGCATGCTGATACATGCCTTCTTCAAACCCAGACAAGAAGCTAGAACGATTATGAATATCTAAAAGGAATCGTTTTCAGGAAGGGACCAAGCAGTGAAAAACCTCTATTCCCCAAAGTGGCTGTATCCGAAAGTCACAAGGCCCTCAGAGCTGTGGACTTTAATGGAAACTTCCTCAGCGACAGATGCCTGAGGTGTTTTATGTACGACCTGATCATCTGCCTTGAAAACATCACCACTAGTCATAAGTCATAAATATTTAACTGTATAACTGGTGAGGGCTGTTTTTTAGAGAACTCAATTAATTATTACCAGATTTCTAGGTAATTGACTGTCTTTTAGCTGGCGCTTAAGTAATCTATTAAAACAAAACTGGCAGGATTGTGTCAGGTAATTAACAGAATGATATTTAAATTCTCATGTGGTTCAGTCCTTATGCTGGCCTTCATTTACTTCACTTCTTCTGAAAAGTCATCAAATCTCTAGTTCCCAGTTTTAAAGATATGTGAACTGACACAGCTGAAGTTATGTATCTGATCATTCTGTAACAGTCTGGCGGCCTCTGCTCTGTCATTGTTGGACAGCCACATACAAACCTCCTGTAATCTCTAGAAGTAGCAGAAAGCTTTGCGGAGCGTGTGTTCATCTTTGGTCTGAACCGTCACAACAAGCAGCGAATCAGACGGAAAGCAAAATGAATTCCTCAAGCGTGAGGAGTCTCAGTCACTTCATTCTTCATAGGCTCTAGCTTGCCTGTAAATTAGATTTACCAGAGTGTATATAAAATATACATGAAAGGTCTCCTAACTTGATCAGCAGTTGTAATCTTCCTTATTCTCTTATTGCTCTCAACTAGTTGGAAAATGGCAGCTAGAAGAACATGACAATTACTAGAGGGCCAGCAGCTCTGTTGCACTCTCTTCGGCCTTTCCACTAATGATATAATGTCTCTGGAGAGGTGTTGTTGCAAAGCAACAGGGGATGAAAATGTGCCTTCCATTACTTCGGTCCCTGCTCAATTCAATGGCCTTGTGCAGTTTGAGCAGAATGAAAATCTGTTTGTTTTGTATGCACGGCATGTACAAAAAGTGTATCATGAACCAGCTGAACTGCCCAGGTTTGATTACCACTTGCATATTTATGTAAATCACTTTGATGATTTCTGTGGAAGTGACACAAAGCAGAAAGGTTCCTCACAGTTCATCTTGGAAGGAGGGGGTCCTTGTCTAATCAAACTGAATAGGTGAAGACATCGAGGCACTTGCTGACAGTGGGCCATTGCATCTTTCCCACTGGTCTGTGCCTGGCCTAATGCATGCCAGCACTCTCTTTCCCTGCAGAAAATGGACTTCCCTGTCCTAAACAGCACATTTAGCACCAGCACTTGTTCAGCATCTAGGGAATGTCAGCTGTATGCTCTGTCTCAGATCCTTTCCTTCCAGGGAGACCTTTGTATGTGATCAAGACTGCATCTTAAAATAGCCTGCTGGAGACAGTGCCGCTCAGCACACCCCAAACGTTAGCTAATTGCCACGGCAGCCAGGCACAGCACACGCCTGGGACCTGTGTTCTGCACTGACTGAAAATTCTCACGTGGTGAAGGGTGGGGGAGAAGGATGGCAAGAGGCAGCGATAAAGAAAAGGAAGATCAAATCAGGCAGGCAAACAGAGAGAACAACTGGTAGATACAGTTAGGAAGGGCGGGGATGAAGGCAGCAGCACCCAGAGGTTGCACGACTGTTACAAACTGGAGGAGAGGAGACAGAGGGCTTGATTTATCTGTTCTGAACACTGCTCACACCAGGTACTGCTGCAGCCTGATGCTCCTGCCAGTGCCAATGCGCATGGTAGCCATTGAAGAAAAAGACCAGGAGGTGACAAGACCAGCCTGACAAAGAAGACAAAGCAGGCAACCCAGGCTGGGGGAAGAAACCAGGAAAAATGACAAATGCATCTGCAGAGCCCCAGTGGGAGTCAAACTTGGACACACAGCTGTGACCAGTCACCTGCCACCATGCCGTGCCTTCCTATTTGGGCAGAGAGGCAGCTGTTAAGCCTTCAGACACACCCTGCTTTGGATATGAGTCCCTCCTAGGCTCAGGAATCAGGGGGCATACAGCTTGCAGGTTTTGATTGCCCAGGATTCAGGGCCGTAGTAAGTTGAGTACAGGGTTGCTAGACCTCCCACAGCCCCGTGATCTCCTGCTCATCCATCCCGTACTCAGCACAGCATGTTCAAAGCATCTTGTTTGAGCATCTGTTCTCACCTGCCTGGTTAAATACACTCATGATGTTTCACACCGATGTAACCTGACTCCCACTAATAAGTGTTAAAATTGGGCACATGGCTAGTATTGAAAGGGACATAAGTCCCAGCTTCAGTCCATTTCTGTTTCATAATATTTGGATTTTTATGCTCTTGAAAAGCATAATCACAAAACTCCTGTTACCTTTTCACTGAGGAAGCCACCATTTTGTTCAAATACAGGCAGCGGAGCAGCTGATGAAGATGTCTGTGTTTCCAAGGAGTTCGCTCTTGAATCAGTGTCTAAAAGAGGCAAGAGGCCTGCACAGATAGAACTACTCCCCTAAAATCACACTTTCAGGAGTCCTGGCTAATTTTGCATTATTACAGTGTTCTGCAAGAGCAAAATTAAGCTGCACCAGGATGATGGAGCAGTTCTAACTTACTGAAAGGCTCCCCCACGCACCTGTTCCTGTAGAAATTGAGAGAAAACTCTTTTAAAAAAGATGAAATACGCATGACATCACCAGACTTCTCTCACTAGCTCCCATGAGCTAGGAGTACAGTTACCTAGCAACTCCTGCGAGCAGCTCACTTCAGTGGCAAAGCATTAGGGTTTAAGTGGTAGACGCGTACCTGGCTCTAAAGCCCTGCTCTATCCGTCAGCCGAGCCTGGTGTTCAGAAATAGAGAGAAGCCAGAAATATTAACGACCTCCACCACAGTCTCCAAAGCTAACCTGGCTGGGAGCCCACCCTGGAGTGGTGCCGCACGGTAGTGACAGGCTTCTCTAAAAGACAAGCTAGGACACGCTGGTGAGACAAACAGGACAGTAAGAGAGTGCAGTGTCTCACAGAGCTACAAGCGTTGCTTTTAGACCACTCTGGATGTTGATGTCTGTAAATTTCCCTCTGCAGCTCTGTATAGATCCTAACAGTGTATGTCCAGCTAACGCACAGGTTCTAGGAAAGCAGCTGGTTTTCAGTCAAAGGCACCAAAAGCAGAGGATCTGGCCATTCCCCGTGTTCTGCAGCAGGGTGTATGAGCTTCCCCAGGAATGACTGAGCACAGTCACCACAAAAACTGGTGCAGAAAAGCCCAGACAAAGCAATTACTGGGAAAACCACTCCGTGCACTTCAAACCTGTGGCCACCAATGCGATCAAGTGAATTGCATCCTTGTCTTCACCTTTGCAAAGAAGAACTGCATCTCTACTTGTGTTTTGCACCCCAGTTTGGCATATCCTGAACTATTCATGCAGTCAGGATTTCACCCAGATTTGTCACAGACATTGCAATCCGCAGAGAAATGAGACACACCCTGTTTCTCCATGTCTGTGTCCAAACTATCTCATTTATGAGGGCACGGAGAGATAGACAAAGTCTGCAGCACAGAAGTGGTGAGCTGACAGCAGTTCGTATGGAATAGCTGAGGAAACACGAATTGCAGGAGCGTGGTGTAATGCAATACATGATTTTATTTATAATCTCATCAGGCTTTTCATGCCTTCAACTGCTTCCTCTTCCAATTGTCGCAGATTTCTGCATGACATTCACAGCTTCTGTTTAATATTAAGGCACTTTTTTGTTTTTCGTGTCGAAACATTATGATTCTGGGAAATTCTTCTATCACTTAGGTGTCTAGGCCCTTTGATGGAAGGTTCTCGTCAGTGTTCTCATTAAAAAAGAGGTGAGCCATGAGTCCCTTCTGTGCAGTATTTTCATCACACTCTCCTCTCCTGCAAGCCTATCCTCTGTTACAGGATATTGCAGTCTAGATTACGACAGGACCTGTGTTGATAAATACAGATGTAGATAAGCTCCCCAGAGCAGGGCAGAGCAGTGCAGAAGAGGAGCCCTGTGCCAGGAGCACCCACTGACTCCACTCCTGCCTGCCCACAGGTCTCTGAGAACCGTGCAAGGCTGATGTGTATTGGTGTAGTCCCATGTAAAAGGAAGGACTTTTGGTAATGGAGCTATATAAGGATATGCTGTATCATTAAAGGGCTTTGGTGGGTGAATTTGGGGTCATACTAAAGAAGTGGATGATGGTGAGGCACTGGCACAGGTTGCCCAGAGAAGCCGTGGATGCTCCATTCCTGGAAGTGTCCAAAGTCAGGCTGGATGGGGCTTCGGGCATCCTGGGCTACTGGAAGGTGTCCCTGCCCATGGTAGGGGGGTTGAACTAGACGGTCTTTAAATGTCCCTTCCAACGCAAATCGTTCTATGATTCTGAGCTCAGCTATTCATGAATGCACTGGCTAACCTTTGCCTCTTTTCTTCTCATTGGTAGCATATATGACAATGCAGGGACTGCGTCAAGGAGCAGGTGAACAGTCCACCCGCTGCAGTGTCACGGACTGCTTGCATCCCCCAACACTGCAGAGGGAGATGATGGAAAACCTAATAGTAAACAAACAGGAGATTTGCCTGCTAGCAGGAAAGGAGACTTCTTCTTACCCAGACACTGACTGGTAACTTGCCTTTTTTAGAAATACAGAAGCTTATAAGCTTACAAAATATGGAAATAGAAAAAAGAAAAAAGAAAATATTAAATACTTGAATCATTTATACAAGCATCCAACCCGTTTTAGAACCTTGCTGAGTTCTTGGCTCCAGTAGTAGAAGGTTAATTGTACTCTTTATAAAATTGATTTCCTTTTATCTGATTTCAGTTTGTTGCCTTTAACTTAACATCTTGTTCTTGTGTCATATGAGAAACTAAAGAGGATCACCCGATTTGCATTCTCCATGAAGCGTGCTGGGGCTGCTATGACTCTGTCACGTCCTTTTTATCCATGCCTTCTCAGACTCAGTGTTGCTAATTGTTCCAGCAGTGTTTTCCTACGAACACTGTTCTTGTGCACCGAGGCAGTTTTTCAAGGTACAAACTCCAAGATGTCTGCCGTGTTTCTTCGCAGTGCAGTGATCAGAGCTGCAGGGCACTGAGGGGGGATGTGCAGGGGGAGGCTGCGTGCCGTTTGAGTGTTGCAGTTTAATGCCATTGGGGCATCTAGCTCTGCTTCTCAGGGACGACTGACTTCACCTGGTGAGGCTGGCAGAAAGTTTGCTTCATTGAAGAGCCTATGGTTGGGTTCCCCTAACAAAGAATAAAGTCAAAATGAATGCTGCAGTCCTATCTAGAGGCTTCAGCAATCCTAGAGAGGAAAAGGACTGATTGTTCTATAGCCTTCCCTTTTCTTCTCAACAAACTGCTAGGAAAGAGTAGGAGCTGCTAGAGAGATAACAAGAATAACAAAAATCCCTGCAGTGCAAGATGTGTGGAGGCTCGGAGAGTCGTGGTACCATCTGTGCCTGTCTATTTACAGCCAGAACAACTAACGCCCAACTAATGGTGAAGAGAAGCAGAGCATCATGTCATGGAGACAGCTCTCTAATCTTACATAAAAGCAACTTTCTGCAAAGCTTGATGTGTTCAGATGGAGAGTGGAATGGTCACAGTCTACGCTTAGGAGGGTTTATTTATGGAACGGTGTATACCTCTGTTTCAGCCCCATCCTTTGAATAATTGCCATCCAAGACTCACAGGCAAGTTTGTTCAGCAATTTTTCAGCAATACAAGGTTCAATACACACAGAACTTAGCATTACAGGTAGATCCATGGTTACAGCAAATTTCAGGGAAAAGCAGCTAAACTGTGAAAGCCATCTGCTTGCTTTGATTCAAACAATAGTTTTGCATTTGGTACAGCTGCTGTGTGAAAAGAATAGGTGTTAGTCAAAAGGAACAAACAAGATCTTCTGTTCATACTTTTCAATTACAATACATTTTCAAAACAAATATGTTCAAGCTGAGATTTTTGAAAAATCATCTTTGAAACATAAAGAAAACACAGAGTTAAATCCACCGTATTTACCTCAGTGGATTTGTCCTCTGGGATAATTTCAGACCTTATGACTCAATTTGACTCCAGCAGGGATAAGAGATTGGATTGGAAGAAAGTATCATCTTCAGGTGAGATGGCTGCAGGCAATTATCTGTGTAATGAATGGGCAGAGATGCGGTATATTCTGAAGCAGGAGACACACCCAGGGAACAGGACAATCTGGGGACAGAGAAACTCACAGATGGAGGAAATAAAAAGCAGAAGGGAAGAGAAAAGCTTTTGAACTCGAAATGTCCCTGCACACATGAAGAAAAGTTCTGTGTCTCTGGTCAAAAAAAAAAAAAAAAAAAAAAAGATAAATGCA
>VXAV01006624.1:10447-22634 GCA_013399715.1 Alectura lathami
AAAAAAAAAAAAGTTGTTAGGAAAACCAATTAGGTTTCACTCAACCTCAGCTTCAGAAGAACTGATACATGTAAAGAAGTCTCAATATCAAAGACTTCTTTTTGCATTCATATAAGGCATGGATTTAGAATCGTAGAATCATTTGAGTTGGAAGGGACCTTTAAAGGCCACCTAGTCCACCTCCCCTGCAGTGAACAGGGACACCTAGACAGCTAGATCAGGATGCCCAGAGCCCTGTCCAGCCTGACCTTGAAGGTCTCCAGTGAGGAGGAATCCAACACCTCTCTGGGCAACCTGTTCCAGTGCTTCACCAGCCTTATTGTAAAAAACTTTTTCCTTATATCCAGTCTAAATCTCCCCTCTCTCAATTTGAAACCATTTCCCCTAGTCCTATCACAACAGACCCTGCTAAAGAGTCTGTCCCCTTCTTTCTTGTAGCCCCCCTTTAGATACTGAAAGGCTGCCATCAGGTCTCCTTAGAGCCTTCTCTTCTCCAGACTGAACAGCCTCATCTCCTCACAGGGGAGGTGTTCCATCCCTTGAATCATTTTTGTGGCTCTCCTCTGCACGCGCTCCCACAGGTCCATGTCCCTCCTGTACTGAGGACTCCACATCAGGACACAGTACCCCAGGTGGTGTCTCACCAGTGCAGAGCAGAGGGGCAGGATCACCTCCCTTGCCCTGCTGGCCACGCTTCTTTGGATGCAGCCCAGGATGCGGTATGCCCTGGGCTGCGAGGGCACACTGTTGGCTCATGTCCAGCTTGTCATTCCCCAGTACCCCCAAGTCCAGTTCGGCAGGGCTCTGCTCAGTCCTTGCATCCCCCAGCTTGTATTGATAGCAGGGATTGCCGCAACCCAGGTGCAAGACCTTGCATTTGGCTTTGTTGAAGCTCATGAGGTTCTCCTGGGCCCACTGCTCCAGCCTGTCCAGGTCCCTCTGGATGGCATCCCGTCCCTCAGGCGTATCGATTGCACCACTCAGCTTGGTGTCATCCGCAAACTTGCTGAGGGTGCACTCGATCCCACTGTCGATGTCATTGATGAAGATATTGAAGAGTATTGATCCCAGAACAGACCCCTGAGGGACACCACTTGTCACGGATCTCCATCGGGACACTGAGCCGTTGACCACCACTCTCTGGGTGCGATCTAGCAACCAGTTCCTCATCCGTCAAAGAGTCCACCCATCAAATCCATATCTTTCCACTTTAGAGAGAGAGTTTAAGTGCTCAGCTTTTGCCATTGGAGATTTTAGGTGCTAATGATAAATAAAGATCAATCCAAACAACAGCTAAAGTGATAAACAGTGTCAGAAGGTCCACAAAATTTGCTGCTGTTCTGCCTTCATTGACTTCTCTGAAGCAGGGAATTACTCCCTCTGTCCCTTTATGCATTATTCATTTATTTACTTACTTCAGAACAGACTCTAGACCTCTAAACAATCTTAAAAGTAAAATAGAAAAGGAATAAAAAACCACAATACATGAGAAGAACAAATGGTCACAGCTAAAACTAGGTGCACCCAAATATAGTCACACCCCAGTGAACAGAGGTATGCCATTACTATCATCTTACCAAAAGATGGGCTTTCCAGTACTGTGTTTGCTCAGAGAAACAGGCTCCTGCAAGAGGTTGGTCTTTTTTCCTTTTGACTGTTGAGTTTCAAGTGATGAACGAAAAATAACTCATTTTGCTGATAAATTATGAGGCTATAGAAATGTTCTGTGGATATCCAAATTGCTGCCTAGAAACATCTCATGAGACTTGCACCAGGCTCTGAGTGCTGTAATATGTACCGCCCAAACCTGCTAATTAACAAAAGTGCCTCTGAAGATTACACCACCAAATAGATGCAAATTACTCTTCTAATTTCTTTCTTCATTACATTCCTTGTTTCCTTTGATGCTATAACACCTTTTTCTCCCCATAACAACAGAGAAGCGATGGCTGATAACATCTTGAAAGTAATTGCTAATATTTGAAATTTTATTTTTCAGCTTGTCTCTTGTAGGGACTTCTCTTTGACCGTATCTGTGATTTCTTCCCACTCCTTCCTCTGCAGCTTTCTCCAGTCTTCCAAGAATTGCTTCCTCTTATCTTTGGCATTTAAGCACCCTTTGCTCTTGATCTCTGCTTTCTCTTCTCCTTGCCTTTTTTTCTTTTTTCTTTTTTCCTTTTTTTTTTTTTTTTTTTCCCACTATGACAAACAGTTATCAGTTTACAAATAGTGGAATGCCACCAAATCTAGTGTAGCTGAAGCATGGCTGCATGGCTTCAGCCTGTGTGTTTTAAGAGGAGTTTATTTCCAGATCCTCTAGTGTATTTTAGGTAACAAATTCCCATTGACATTAGATTTGCCTAAATACATTTGAGAAACTGGACCTCTGACAAGGATGTCAATGCAGCATGCTTGCATTGTGTAAGAAAATGTCTGTCTGTTCAAAAAGGAATGGAAATAGAATGAAATGCCCCAGCTGCGAGTCAAAGACTAATTTTGTTTGACATATATAATAAGGATATTTATGTCAATATGTAGGTATGGATACTACACAGCACTATCAAAACAATAAGAATATTTTATCTTCATATATGTCCTAAAGCTGTGGAGTAGTGACAACATTTTTCACTCTTACATTATTTAACAAAGCCAAGCTCCTAATAATATACAAATTAAGACATTTGGAACGATTTGTTTACTCTATGAGCCATTAAAAGATATCCCTGACTATTCAGTTGTCTACTTGTTACATATCTGGGTTATTGGCAGCAATACATCTGGCATCTGCACGTGTTCCTGCTTTTGGTGCTTCTTGGCTGTTTCTCCTTTTGCAAGCCAAAGATAAGGATAGTAAGCACAGGAAAAGATTTGCACCTTTATTTTGTTAAAGTTCAAAATTAAGCACGAGATGAACCACTGTGGCATAGCTACCCAGATTCTACATGGGTGTGTGATGAGTGGAACTGAATGTCCTACGTGGGCTGAAGCTAAAGATACTCACAGTGCTATAATTTGTCCATGGAAGAGGATGCAAAGACATTCCTTTGTTTAATGGACCAGAATATATCAAGGATATGTTACAAATTAAGTAACACCAACCTAAGTTTCAGCATACTGCCAAAAATAAATATACCAAATATTCTTAGAACGGAGAATAAAAATAAAAGCAGAACTTAATCTGATGGCAAAATGAGATATTACTGAATCCATCCAGCTTAACAATTTAATCACTGAGTAAAACCAAAGTAATTTGTGACATGTGCTTCAAATATCTTCTTATCCATACCACAGAAGAAGTCAAGGCAAAAGGAAAGATGTCTTATTGCAAGAATCAACATAAAAAGCAATAGCTGGACTGCAGAAAATGATCAGGAAATTGTAAAAGAGATCTATTAAGTGCTCAGCAAATCCCCTTAAATATTGGCAAACATTTCTGAGTCATGCAGGTTTCCCTGAGTATAGTCATAAACATGCAATATGGTATAACTGCAAATCACTCTCTTTTGGAGAAGTATAGAAAACTTGTTGCCCTACAGCACTGAAATCATAAAGGAAGGCTCTCACCTTAGGACACAGCTAGAGGAAAACAGACATCCTGTAAGAAAGACATTGGAAGGGGAATCATTCCTACAGGGAAGATGTTTGTTTTGAGTTAGAATAACAGAATAAACTCCTTAACCCTTCTGCATATACACATAGATGTTTCTCCTGCAAACAGCTATACAACCTGGAGACAGTACCATTCCCCTCTGCCTGTCACCACACCATGTTGGAGGTTACTACTGCCCCAGCTCTGGCAGTGGAAGTGGTTTTGTGAATGCTCCCTCACCTGCTTCAGGAAAAGATGTTGGTGGGGTCTTCCTGTTATCGAAGATGAGTATGAGCCAACGCGCACAGCTGGTCAGAAAAGCTGACTGAGCAGAGCTGGGGGCAGACGAATGGATGCCTCCAGGCAGCGGGTGACTGACAGCCCCACAGCAGCCGTGAGCAGAAGCAATGGAGAAACAGGAGAGAACAAATGCCCAAAGCTGCAAGAAGATATTTGGTCTCCCCAACACAGCAGATGACTGTGAGCTCCCAGTACAGCTGACAGCGACTTGATCACCCTACAGTAAGGATTTTTTGGAAAACTATTCCAAGTCAGACTTGGAGTATCCATAGTGATCCACTAAATCAAGCTGCTGGTCGGTCTGTGAACAGAGACTGAGATCTTGCACTCATCTCACCACTGGTTCCAAGAAAAAGAGGCAGTATCTAATATGATACTCCACTCAGAAAGAAGCATGTTATGTAACTATAGACATGTATTTTTATTTCAGAACTAAGGTCTACCTATAGTGAACACACAGGCTGGCATTGATTTCAAGCCTTTCATATTTTCCCTTCAACCAAAACCAATGTAATTTTAGATTGGATTCCTCTGTTTTGTTGTTTGTGTTTTTAAAAATCTGCTGTTGAATTACAACACGTTACCATATAATTTCCGATTTACTGTACTATAAATAGAGAGATTTCCTTGCTGTGTCCTGTGCAGTTACTGTAACTGCTCAAGGCTGAATGATTGATGGTATTAATGGGAACTCCACAGGATGGTATAAATACACAACAGGAGAATTACAATGTGGAAAAAATCTAGATGTGCCCATCAAAAAGTGCACAAATGTAGGCATGTTTTGGATTAGATTATTTCTTCTGAATTTGTGTGTACTATAGATACTGTTTCCTGCCCTGAAGAAAGGGTCTGAAGTTTAGGAGGGGATCTGTTGTGGTTTAAACTGGCAGCAGCTCAGCACCACCCAGCCACTCACTCTCCCCAGGTAGAATGGGGGAGAGAATCAGAGAGGTAGAAGGGTGAGAACTCCTGGGCTGAGATAAAGGCAGTTTACTAAAAGCCACGCATGCAAACAAAGCAAAACACAGAACTCACTGGCAGGCAGACGTTCAGCCACTTCCAGGAAAGCGGGGAGACAAACGCCATAACTCTGAATGTCCCCCCACCTCTCACCATTATATTGTTCAGCACAACACCACATGCTGTGGGACATCCCAGTCTGGGCCAGCTGTCCTGGCTCTGTCCCCTCCCAGCTCCTTGTGCACCCCCAGCCCCTCGCTGGCAGGGCAGCACAAGGAGCAGAAAAGTCCTTGGCTCTGTGCAGCACTGCTCTGCAACAACTAAAACATCGGTGTGTAATCAACACTATTTTCATCAAAAATCCAAAACTCAGCACCATACAAGCCTCTGTGAAGAAAATGAACTCTATTCCACCTGACAGGGTCTAAAGAAAAATATCAATGAGTGGTGGGGCTTCATGCCCCTAGAAACCTTGCTGAAACATACGCGCCCCAGCTGCATTTTGTCATTTAATGGCCCAAGACATGCCTCATATGACTTGAAGTCTCTGTGTGTTCCCTTAACACAATCCAACACGGCAGTGCCCTCCGCAGTGACTTAATAGGCTTATTTCTCCAGGAGGGAAGAAAGACTTCGAACATCAAGGGAACAAAAGCCATTCAGGTCCAATCATCGTGACAGCTTAAGTAGGTAGGTAACTCTAAGCACTTGAACAGCAAGTCATGCTGTAAATGTGTTCATCTACTGTGCTAAATTGGGGGCTTCATATTGTTGAACTTCATGTGAAATTAAAAACAAACTAACTAAAACCACAACAAATGGCAGCCCCATGAAAAAGGGTAAGCTATAGAAGTGCTAAAATTTTATGCTCCTAAACCAGAATTTAGTGTTGACTCTATTTTCTGGTAAGATCATGTAGCTGGGCACTGTCATATTTTAACCTTCCTTCTGCCATGAAACGCCCCTGACTGCAGTAGAAGTTCTGAGTCATTAACAGGAAAATAATTCTGCTCTCCAGGGGCACCTCTCCTGCCTGTGGGCACAAGACGAGCTCTTCCAACCACGAGCCTTATTCTCCATCAGAGCCCTGATTTGGTCTTGGGAGCACTCTGCCCCACAGGGGTGCCTCCAGCCCTGTGGACCCTCCTGATGCCCCATGCCACCCCATGGCAAGGGCAGGGCAGGTCTAAGCCACGACTGTTGGCTCAGCAAACGGAAAGCTGAGCTGCAGTGTATCAGGCACGCAGCAGGAGACCACAAGTATTTAAACAATCCTGGGAAATCAGCTACCAGGTCTTTTATTTTTAGTAGGGAGAGAATTATACACTGTTATGTTCTTCCTCCTCTCATGCTCACAGCGTGACATGAGAATGCCTACTGGTGCCTCACCTGATTTATGCTGGGACAAGTGGAGAAGACCTAGTCCAAATACATATAGTAACTGGCAACAGTGTAGGCTGGTTTACTTCTTACCTCCTCAGCCACCTCAGCTTTCCTGTTCCGTTTTTGATTCTGGTTTCTTTCAAGAAGGAAAAAGCCCTAGTCGCAGCCTAGTGCCTGCTGAAAGGCTGCAAGTCCCATGCCCCAGATAGCTCATTCTTGATGGGCAAAAATACAGGAGACTCTTCCGCTCCCCTGATTTTTTGGCAGATTTTTTTTTCATCTGACCCCACTGCAGCAGCAAAGCAATCAAGGAAAACAAGGCAAAGGGAACTAATTTAGATTGTGAGAGTTGATTAGGAAGTTTAGGAGTGAGAAATAATTTGTCAGGGGGAACAATTTGATTGGATTTAAAATTCTGCACTGTAATGGGCTGTGTGTGGGTGTTAATTAATCCTGAACAGTGGGGAAATAGCCAAGCAAGGAGAGAAAATGCAGCACAGAGACAGGTATTTCTGCTTTCCATGTCTCCTGTGAGGTGCCTGAAAGGGAAGCCTCTTCAGCTGCTCACAGGGAGCACACACATGCTGCAACTCATGGCTACTCTGACAAGGAGCTCCTCTTGCAGAAAGGAGGGAGCACACATCTCACTGACTCCATGTGCCATAACTGCACCTGCGCATCTTCCATCCAATTTTAGATATGTTCAACAAATATTGACTAAATGCCACAATGCTCCTGATGTCTTTATTTCTGCCTAAGACCTAAGTAGTTGGAGAAAACAAGCTTGCCTTTCCAGTCAGCTCAAAATACTGTTGTTTCTAGCAGAAATTCCCAGTCTGTGCTAACTCCCAAGCTCCAAAATGTAACAAGAAATAGCTCACAATGACCAGTTTTTTGAAGTCACTAGTTCATTATTTACTTGCCTGGGGCAGAGGATTGATGAAAGAAAGAAAAGATCCAGATATTTTCTGGATTCTTCTCTGGAACAAGGTATGACTTTAATTAAAAATGCTGCTTGGGGGGATGGCTGAATTGCAAATGCCCTGTTGGTGCCCCGAACCAAAAAACCTTTCTCCTTGAAGAGGTTTACATATTGCTTTCCCAGTCTTTATTTGGAACTGTAAACTGGAATTATGTTTATTTGTTTTAAGGAGAAATTCAGGATTGTGCTTCCCATTCAGAGAAAAACATTGCTGAAAAAAAAACAAGGAGTCCATTTACTCTCAGCCAGCCACTGTGGGTATCTCAGGTGCTGGCAGGAAGCCGTGCTCCTCTACAAACAGTCCCTCCTACATCACCAAGTGGCTCTACCTACACAGCCCTCTTCTGCTCCGCAGCAGTTTGCAGCTGGATTGAAGGGCTTGTGCAGTCTCAAACGTCCTTTTGAGACAGGTTGGCTCCTGCAAAGAAAGCAACACCTGGCTCTGGGATAAACTCGCTGTTCTGGGAGATTGTGCCTGTGCTGCAAGGAGCACCTAGTGATATAATTTCAGTGAAACTCCCCATTTAAGCCATGTGCAACATATACATTGAGTTGGTTTTCTTTTTTTTTTGGTGGTGGGGTGGTAATTTTCTTCACTTATAAATGTGATATTTCAGGGTAGTACAAGCATCTGTCTGGGAATGGAGAATGGGGAACACACTCCTGCTCACTTGGAGTGCTCGTTCAACAGAACCAAGCAGTGCTGTCACCCAAAAGACGTCTGAAGAAATTAAATAAAATGTATGAGATGACAACTGCTACATAGTTTTTCTTTCAAGAAAGTCAAATGCATTGTAGACTTCTTAGTCCCCCTAAACATTCTTGGTGATTTCTGTCCTAAATCTGCTTTGCAGCTATCAACTGTTTCTCTATAGCTAAGGTAAACAGTCACAACTCCTTTCTACTGGCACACAGTTGCTGGTAATCTTTCAGGTCTTTCAGGATGTGACACTGATTCCTAGATAGATTCCCTCTGCTTATCTATGTTATAAAGTTTCGTCCCTGTGGGCAGCAGTGATTATGCTTGTGGTAAGAATGCTTATTGCATTCATTCTTTTTTGGCTAGGAATATATGTGTTAGTGACATGGATGTGCAGGAATACCCATGATCGCCTTCACTTCATGAGGAGACAGCTACCTTCACAAGCCCTCCCAGCTCTCGAGGCTCACTGGTTCCACATCCAGCAGAACATTGCTATCACAGAAGGTACCATCTTGGTTTCACAAGCAACCTGGTTGGACCAGTCCAATGGAGACTTGAAAAATAGGACTTAGAATGTTGAGTTCATGTCTCTTCTCATGAGGTGTCATGAGTGAGTGCTGCAGTTGGATTGCACTCAGTTGCGTGGTGTGACACGTAAGCTACAAGTATGCAGACTTCTGGATCTTCACAAGCTCAGGAGTTTCATTCACATTCAGTTCACTCTACTAAACATGCTACAAGGACACAAATATGTGACTTACAACCAAATCCAGGAGACGGGGGTACTGTCACGGATGCTTGTGTGTATCAGTGGTGATGAGGTCTCCAGAACAAGCTTTCTTCTGAAGGCCATGTCAGCAGGTGGGTGACAGATGCCTCTAGAGAAGAAGCAGTGTTGTTAGAACTGGTAAATCCCTAACACAAGCACTAATGTTATATACTGCAATCAAATTACCAACAGATCTGCTTTACTGGGATGTCTTACAAAAACTAACTTGGCTTTCTTACAGATACCGGTGCAGACTACTGCTTAATTTGGTTGTCATTAGCAGCTTAGTGAGGAGTCTCTCAGGTGGCTGTAGGTTACCTAGCACCGAGTGTTTAAATAATTACAAAATCACAAGTTCTTTATTGCAAATACAGAAAGCTCCACAGATTAAAAAGGGTAGAACTGCAGGAAATTTCAATTCAGTAAAATGTGACCTTCCAGGAACAGACTTTATCTTGCATAATGCTCAGTACAGTATTTCCACTTCATTTGCTGACTTTTCACACTACTTAAAGACAAAGAAATGGGAGGTACTCATCTTCGAGGTATTGGGTTAACCACAAGGAAATTTAAGCTAATAGAGTCTTTTATACTCCATCAGACACAACTATTCCAGCATAATATTGTTCTTTCTTGTTCCGTAAGTCAATAGAAACCAAACACAATGGATTCTCTGACTTCTTTTCAAAACACTGACATAATTCATGCTATTTCCTTGTGACAACAAATAATAAAAATAAGAAGATGCCAAAATTCTTGAATGAGGTAAATTAGCTCAGGCTACAAAAGTTACAAAGGCTTTTAGTGTCCAGGATTACTCAGTTAATAAATACAGCACTGGACCAAATTAGAGACAGTGAACTAATACAAGATGAGCAAAGTCTGGGTTCAGATTCTTGTAAGACTCCTCACTCAGTCTCCAGAGTTCAGCTCCCATAAGCTCAGCCAGGAAAGGGGCTAACTAACTGAATGTTATGGAGTAACGTAAAAAGCTCTGTTCATGACAAGCCTCCTCTGTGTCACAGACAGCTTTAATGTGGTGTGGGGCACAGATGGTGCTGCAGAACTGTAGAAATACAGTTTGGAAAAATTCAAGACTGAAGGGTCAAATTCTTTTCCTGGGATATGAATTCAAATTTTGTCATAAACCTGTTGAAGTGGTAGAGCTATATGTTATCATTAAAAGACCACATAGCTTGAACTGTAGTTTGAATTTTTGGGAGAAAAGTCAGGAGCAGAGAGAAAAGACTTCTTATTTCATGGGAACAAAAGTTTCCATGCCTTCCTAATTGCGTCTTGCAAAGACGCTCTTCCCCTTTCTGGTCAGACACCTGCGACTTTGCTGAAAGATGCAAGTATCAAAGGCTATTCCACACCTTCCCATCGGGCTCCAACCTTTGAACAAAGCTTCACCTCACAACACACACCACAGTGGAATAAATATCACATGATAAAATGTTCCATTTTGTGTGGGAACCAAATGGGCACCATTTTGCAGCCTCTACTGGGATAACAGCTCAGTTGCTAGTTACATAATTCATTTCTATCCTGCCCAGATGCATGCAAAGGTTAAAAAAGATATAATTAGTCCGCTCTATTCCCACCTCTGGCCCACTCAGACTCTGTCTCTTATTCAACCTGTCATTGTTAGCAGTATTATCCAGGCCTCCTGAAAAGAGACAGCAATGAAAAAAATTATGGTAATTGAATTCAGAATGATCTTTCCTTTGTAGTTTGCACATTACTTTTGGGATACATCTATTAATAACCTCTAGGAATCAGCTTCTATTTATGTAGCAGTTTTCTTCCCAGAGGGTCTCTAAGCACTCTGCTAACCTTAAGAATCATTTCATTCTTTCCTGATAAGTAAGGCTCAGTTTCATCTTTATGGCAAACTTCAGGCAAACATAGGGAGAGAAGAATTGTGTGCCAGCCCGCTCCTGCAGACCCCACATCTCTAAAAGTGAACTTCTAGAACCCAGCAGGTGTCCTGCCCCACACAGGTGTAGTTACTCCAGTACCTGAGGCTCATGTTGCCCCTCTCCCACTGCCTTTCCTCCTCTGACTGTACATGAGGAGCTCCAGGAACCAAGGAGGCCCCCACTACTCCTGTGTGGTAGTGCTCCCAATTCCCACTCCATTTGAGCATATTTTGACCAAAATCTAAAGATTGGTGTTAAAAGAATAATTTGTTCAACTTAACTGAAGTACTGGAAGCCTCTGGGAATGCTGGGGAGAGAAATCCTGCATGACTATAACCATTATTCCTCTAGACTTTTTTAGACTACAGGGGCACTTACAGGTACCACCAAGACTAATCCCCATTGTGCTAGGTGCTGTAGCTGTACCCAGTAAGTTGTATCTGAGTGGTATCCAGGGAAAGGACAAGAAGCACAAACTGAAATATGGGAAATTTCACTTAAATACAAGAAAAAATGCTTGACTGTGAGGGTGGTCAAGCACAGGCACAGGATGCCAAGAGAGGCTGTGTGGTCTCCATCCTTGAAGACAACCAAAATCTGACTACACATGGCCCTGAATGACCCGTTCAAGCTGACCCAGCTTTGAGCAGCTGGTCTCCAGTGGTCCCTTCTAACTTACGCTGTTCTGTGACTCCGCATGCTTACACAGAGCAAAATGCAGGATGTACTCCCAGGTGTTGCAGTCATACGTCAAAGATGGAGGAAACAGTGGCAGAGAGAAGCACCCTGTCTTGCCCAGAGTTATAATTCAGGTTAACCAAAGAATTAGGATTCGCGCCAGGGCCTACTGGGATGGCCTGTCCACTAGACCATGCTGGGGACAGAATATGGAGGGCCACAACGGCCTTCTGTTCAGAGCTCTGTTGTTATAATGGGCTTGAACACTGCTCAGTGCGGGTCTGAGTCTGGCTTTTACAGACAACTCGATGGGAAAATGAGAAAAGATACGAGAGAAATGGGAAAAGAGAAATTTTCATCTGAACATAAGCATGGCAGTGATGGATTGAACCATCTAGCTTGATTTCATGTTTCTGACTGTGCCGCATAACCAGTCCTGACTGCGAACAGGACATATTTTATATACATATGGGGTCATCCTGCCTCAGGTATAGCTTTCAATTCCTAGAACAGTTTAGTGAACAACCTTTACATGAGAGCACAACCAGAGTTATCATCCATAAGCTTTTCTAGTGCCTTTCATAACTTCTTTGCAGTGAGCTGAATGGATCCAGACGCAGTAACACTACAGGTATACCTCTATAGAATGATCTTCAGTGCTGACAACCTGGAGCTGTTCATTCAATGTTGGCAGTTCCTGTGGGACTTAGGAGCAAATAACTTTCTGTGAAGCAAATACTTTTTCAATGGACTTGACTTCAAAAACAATTCCTAGTAGCTGAAAAAAGTGACCCAGAAAATTACTACTGAAATCATGGAGAACAGTTGGCTATATTGCAATCAGATTTACAGTCTCGAGACTCTCCACTCTCACATGTCTTAATCAGAAGCAACTCTG
>VXAV01006626.1:6439-35642 GCA_013399715.1 Alectura lathami
TCCCGAGCGCACTTCGTCTCCTTTTTTTTTTTTTTTTTTTTTCCCCGTTACCCCCCCCCAAAAAAAAAAAAAAAAAAAATCACCACCTTTTGGGGAGAATCCTATTGACTGTCCCCAAAAGCAATGCTCAGAGCAGGGTCCCAGCCCTCCTGGCCATGCAAGGCGACCATGCGGTGCCCCCCCTCCCTGTGTTGTGTTCCCAGGAGGCTCCCACCGTGCAGGGTTGGGCTGTCGCTCCCTACCCAAGACTCTCCCAAAGGAACATTCATCCCTTTCATCCTAGGTGACAGGGGCAGACTTGAAGCCAGTGCTGTCTGGGGGACAAATAGGGAGCCCCACTGTGCAGAGGTGGCTGGAGGGCAGAGCTCCTGGCTGGAGGTCAGTTTTGGGGACAGGAGGCCACCTGGGCAGGCACATGTCCTTCTCACCCATTTAGGAGGCTGGACGCCCTGACACGTGGCCCTTCACAGGCTGGGGGGCAGCACCCCCACACCAAGCCCAAGCCCACTCCTGTGCCCCAGCCCAGCCTGGATCCAACCATTTGGCTGTCTCCGTCACCTTGTCACCAATATTGCCACTGCTGGGGGCTCTGCACAGGCACAACATAGAGGCTTTGCTGGGACGGTTTGGGGGAGCAGCCATCATGGCTTTGTGGGTGTAAGGAGAAGGGACGCTGTAGTAGAAGCACCTGCTGGGATTGCACTGAGATAGGTACAGCTGCACGTGCCAGGGAAGCTGCAGGGTCTTCTGCATGTCTGCTACAGGCAGAAGTCACTGCCAGGTCTCTGATACAAAACAGATGCACCTAAAGCTGTTTCCAAACATTGGTGTTTCAGAACAGCACTGCTGCCTCATCCTCCCCCTGCTTCCTTGCATTTCTTGGACCTTAACACGACACAGAGACACATTTGTATGGGTCTTCTCCACCAAACAATGAATTTAACAACTGTTAAAATGAAAAAGGCAGAAACAGAAATAAGAACACAAAACTAATCCGCAATCTGGAAAAAAAGCAGGATGATCTTCAGCCCTAAATATCCAATCAGTACACACAACTCAACACTAAAATAAGCCTCCTCAAATGCAAGGGAAAAAATACCCACCTCTGCTAGCAGGACCAGAAAGCACAAGAGCTCCCAGCTGCATTGGGAAGGACACCAAAGCCATAAACCAGTACTTGAATACCTTTGGAAAATCTGTTTCAGATACTTCAGAGAAAGCCTGATGCATATCCAGCAAAACCAGCAGGCAGGAGTCACACCGGCAGTGCACCTGTCCCCCCACTGTCCCAGCCAGCAGCACTCAGAAATGCTGCATTTTCCTACCACACACACTGCAAAACTCACCTCAGAAAACACAAGATCAGGCTTAACTTATTAAAGCCAGTGATATTCCTCCCCTGCTGACAGGTGGGTGGTGATGCACGAGTCAGGTAGATTTTGTTGTTGGAATTTATTTTCCACGCATTTTTAGTGTGAGTGTAGGAAACTAAGAGCTCCCAAATCCATCCACCTGAAAGAGTGCATAAAGGAACAAAGCACAAATGGATAACTCAGCCTTCTGATGAGGTGCAAAATAATTTGGGGTTTCTAAAATCACCCAAGGAAGAGAATAACGTGTACATAAAGTGCATGGTCTGGGCTCTTCAACGGTTCCTTAGTCCTGTTAACACAGAAGGCAAATAGACACATAAATATCACTGCAAACACGTCCCGGGGCCCAGACACTGTGTGCTCTCAGCCCCAGATAAGGACAAGTTTTTCTGGAGGTGGAAATTCTGGCATTATTTAGCTGATATTTTACAGAGGATATTTTACAGTTCTTACAAAGATTTTTCATAAATTCAGCATAATTTCATTTTGTTGCTAAACTGATAGCAGACAGAAAAATTATTTGGGTTGGAAAGTTTTCAAGGCATGAAAGCAAGATGACACCCAGACCTATTGTGGTAACAATACGTTCATTAAAATAATTTCCACCATTTCAATTAGGAGCTGCATAGAATAGCAGCAAAAAATCAATGTTTAGAATAAAAACTCAGCATCAAGTTCTTGCTGTAGCTGCTGCAAAACTGCACACAAGTCTCATCACAGGAAAAGTACTATTGTTTTTAATGGATTACATTTTATTAGATTTTGAAGAGTGTTCACATCATAAAATGCAGGCAGGAAGTACTGTGTATGTAAAACACATCCACATTAATTATGAAAGCTAGTAAATGAATCATACATTACTGCAAATATATTATGCATTGCTTACATCGCTTTGCCATGGCATGTTTGCACGATAGAAATAGAAACTAGAAGGAAAGGCTGAAAAAAAAATCCCAAGAAAAAATAACAACATGAGCTGAGGAGGAAAGAAGAAAGAGGAAAAGCACAGAGGGAAGATGTGATACCAGCATGACCTTATTTTTGAACGAAGGCAAACTAATGGCCCTTGTGATATTTGAGTACCGGTGCACTGCAAACCCAGGAGTCGAAGAGAACTCATGGGGTGATTTCTCTGACCAAGTTCTGTGTTATTTTGATAGCAGAATCGTGTGATCTATCTTACAGAGCACTGCTAGAACTCAGAGATGTCTCTCCATTATTCAGAATAATGACTTTTCGTGCCTGTTCACAGATTTTAGTGAAGAGTTGATGGAGCTCTGTATCTGAGAGTGAACTGGCTTTTCAAGATGATGACTTATTTCCTGCCAAATTTGCTTTAAGAAACCACTTCAGTTCTGTGCACGAGACTTCACATTGCTTTGATTTATTATCCTGGATATAAACGGAGACTGGTTTGGTTATAGTGGAATTTAGAGCAAAATTAAATCTTTCTCCTAAAGGGAGAACATTACAATTTCATACAGCCAAAGCACACGCGACTTGTCCATAAAGCACTCGCTGTGTGCTCTTACATTAGGCAGGGAGGGGAGGCACACCACGAGCCTGTGGAGATAACACACATTCAGCTCAGCTTTCAGCCAGATCACGATGAGTAAGGCTGATGATGGATCTTAAAAACTGCCAAGTGGGCTCTTTGAGGATGGGGAAAATATCTGCTGGCTGCTCGGTGCCTGTCCCCTCGCTCTGGTTTGTACCAGCGTTGTACCAGTGCAGAGCATTGTGCTGCTGTGGGCTCTGGGGGCAGCTGCCTGCAGAGCTAATGCTTGCAAGCTTTTTTTTTTTTTTTTTTTTTTTTTTTTTTTTTNTGTCAGGGGTTATATTCCAGGTCAGTTATCCTGCGGTCCACATTCCCCACAAACCTGCTGGACTGCTGTGCTGTCTGCCATTCCAGATGTGAAAGCCAGGCTCACCGAGCGGAGCAGGGTCTGTGTGCCCAGGACAGGCAGCAGCAGCTACAGGAGCTGTATTTCTGCTTGTGCAAGCAGTGTCACCATCCTCATCGTCCCATGGATTTCAGAGGGGCCCCTCTCCCTCGTGCTCATTGCACTGGTGTCGGCACGTGGCCAGTAGCATTTGTCCGCCAGCTCCAAGCTGCAATACAGACTGCAACAGCAAACAGAATATGCAGCTGTTAGGGTCTGAAAATCCTTCTGGGCTCTGCACTGGCATTCCCAAAACCAACCTCCACTGCAGTTTAGGTAGAATTTTACTTTAGGCTCCATTTGGCACACGTATGTTTAATTACAAGGGGTTGCTCCACCCCATCGCAGCTCAGCACGCCGCTCCAGGGAGAAAATACCACTGAGGCAGAGGGGCTGAGGGCTGTTAAACCCCACTTAGGACTTTCACCTCGCTTTGTCAAATATCGAAAGGACTTTTCCATGAAATTACTCATGTTAACAAACATTACGGAGATATCAGCTGGTTTTCACTAGAGCAAAATCTTTGAAAGAAGGGACCTCAAAATGGGGCATTTGGGATGATCTTGGCCCAAGTAGGAGGCATACTGCAACCAGAAACCAGGGCAGGCAGTGCCATACCTCCAGCAACAAGCACTGCTCAAGAATCTCTGTTTCACAGAGCCAAGGGGCTAGGGCTGCTCTGGCATCTCATATACATGAGCAGGTCTCAGAAATACTCGGTGTTTGATGCCAGCTCTTCATTTCCCCTCAGAACACCCTGAAATGCTGGTTGCAATATTTATTTCTGTGTTAGATCTCGCATCACATTACTGAGATGAAATCATGGAAAAACATCAGTCGGGAGGGATCTCTGGAGGTCTTGAGTCCCACTCCCACTCAAAGCAGAGCTAATTTCAACATCAGATCAAGATAAGTTTTACAGTGCTTAATCTGGTAAAGCCATGACTGAATTACACCACACTCCCTCTCCCCAAGTGACTGTCAGTGAGATCTTTACACCATTTCCCATCAAATTCTGCCTTTGTCTCACTTTTGACTGGATAACTTGTTCTAGTAAATGCACTGAGCACAGAATTTGATTTTCTAAGCCTACGAATCTCTTGTTGCCCAACATGCCATTCACCATCCATTCTTTAAAACCTCCAACACTGGCCTTAAGCCACTGTTCTGGAGAAGGGCATGGGGCACTGTTGGGCTGGCAGCAGACAGCTGTGCCCACTTTCTCTCTGAGAGATAAAAGAAGAGTAAAGTGCGGTTAAGAATCCAGGAACACTGCGAATGGATCAGGCAGATCAAAACCTTGGGGATGTGCTATTTGCATTTGACAGGCCTCTGTCTCCCAAATTTTTCAGAGCATCACCAATGCCAAGGAGCAAGTGCAATGCCAACGCATCCAGTTTAGGGATATGGGTTCAGTGTGCCAAGCTCGGTGGAATGGCTGGGACCCGGGGGCCTCCACCGAGCTTCTGTCCTCCTTAGGATGCAATTCTGTGCTGCTCACTGTCATCAGCAGGAGAAATGCACCTGGAGGGGTCAGTTTGGTGCCACTTAGCACCACCTGGCTGATGCTAAGTCATTAACATCCCAAGATACAACCAGTGGCATTGGTGGCAGGCAGGGACCAGGAGATGGCTGGCATGTCCTGTGCCAGCGAGGCAGCCACGTGCCCTTGCCCTGGGAGACTCCAGTGCACAGCCAGAGCTCTGCTCCCTTCTGCGTTATATTTCCACCACCTTACAGCCAGTAAGAAAAACGCAGCCTTTGGATGATTTCCGCTAGCTCCAGGCAATCTAGAACCCTTGCCAAAGAACTACGTAGACGCAGTATTAAAAAATAAGGTTGTCTCCAAAGTCTTTTCAATAAAGAGGCTGCAGCCAGCACTGTTCCTGGCAGGCAGGCAGGGAGACCGACCTACCCATCAGGACCCCATTTTGCGACTTACAGCAGCCTGTCAGGAAAGATCGATAGTTGGCATGGTAACAAGCTCATTTCCCAAGAATGGAGCTCCTTTTTATTAAATTTGGCTGGCTATTGATCAGTTCCTGATCCACATATCAAAACATGACAAGCACTTAATGAATCACAGATTTTTATTGAGCTGAATAAAAAAAATAATAACAATATCAGGAGGCAGCTGGGGAGTGCTCCCTGCTTGCAAGTGCAGTGTGGGCTGCAGCGAGGGGTTGGGGCAGGGATGGAAAACCAGTATGGATAAAACTTACTCTTATGGTGATTTCAAGACCATATTCGGAAGGTCCTGTGTTCCCACATGTGTCTTCTACACCACCATCCCTGTCAAACATCTTATACTGGGTGGGGTTTTATCCCCAACTCACTGCCCGTGGCTCTCAGCTGTGGCTGCAGTGAAGTGATTAAGTCAGTCCATGTAGACTTGGTGAAAACATCTCTAAAGTCCAAGTCTCTTGTTAAACTTCATCCTGCCAAGCAAAGCTGCTTGCTTTGCATCCTCAACCTCATGGCCGTAGCACAGCAGCAGCCCCTCAAACCTATGTCCCCTGCTTACCAACCCGGGGGTCCACATACCTCCCACCACCAGTGTCCCCATCCCAGAGGGCAGGTAGCTCTGCTGTGGTACTGAGCCCTCAGCCATTGCACAGGAGCCATGCGGCCCATCAGGAAGATGATACGCCTGCTCAGATTGCTGTAACACACATTTACATGAGAGATAATAACAGCTCCAAAGGCTTCTTCCAGCCTATTAAATAATACCCACTTAAAATAGTGTCTGAATTCATATTGAAATGACAGACTATAATAATCCACTCATAGCCATCCAGCATATACAGCCAACTGTAGATGCTTAGCAAAATTGCAAGATGTATTTATTTACACAATACTTTATATGATAGCTGATTTTTACAGGTCATCTCCTGTGACTGGCCTGATACAGAGATGTTGCTGTAAGACATCTCTCTATCTCTATCTGTCAGATATTTTAAGAGGAGATAAAACACCCTCGCCACACATAGGAATATGTTAAAAATTCCAAAGAACTAGTGGTTCTGCAAACTGGCATAAACATTTCAGACAGAAGATAAAACACTCCGACGTGACCCTGCACCTTGTGGAGACAGTTACCACATGAAAAACAACCGATTCATAATAGAGCCCACAATTTCAAGCAGCTTCACTTAAGAAAGTTCATAAAAAATAGTGCCACAGCCTTGCAATGCACTTGAGTTTCTTTGCCTACAGTCACACCAGTGATCCTATGGCAGGGACAGGACTTGAAATCACCGATGTTCAGTGATGTGCCTGGTGCACGGTGCCCAGCCACACGTATATATGCACTTCAGGGTGCATTCGTTGCTATCATTCTCATTCCTTCAGGATCAGCACCCTATATCATTTAGAGTTGCTGACATTGCTTGAGCAGCAGTCTGAAAGGTCACAAGGGCTCAGAGCAGGAAGCAGTGAGCTTTCAAGGGCAAGCAGTGCCTACAGAGCAGAGCAGAGCAGCCCCGTGCTGGCTGGGGACGACAGTGCCCCAGGTGTGCACAGTCATTGACATTCTCCTCCTCGACTCAGAGCAAAGGATGAACTTTGTCATCACGTTACCCATGTTCTTTCCAGACACTCCAAGAACAGGAGGAAATCAGGTTAAATCAGTGTGTAAGTGGACGAGAGCAATCCTCTTTGTCATTACGTCCTCCAAGGGCAACTTTGGAGGAGAAACAAGAGTGCTGCATCGCCTCTTTGAGAGCTTTGCAAATCCTGCCAATATCTGCACACGAGGAGCATCTTATTCCTATTTGTTCCTATTTGTTCTCTATTTCAGTCCATGCTCCCAGCCCTGTATGTTCCCTTCCTGAGAATATTCAGCCCAGACAAAGCTAGCTAAGCATCCTGAACACCTGAACATACCAACAGACAAACACTGCCAGATGTAGCTGGAGACCATGCTGAAACCCATCGTGTCATTTAGGGGGGGGCCCACACAGCCCCCATGACCCAGCACCAGCCCCTTCCCAGCCACCAAGCTGAATTTCAACCAGACTAGCTCAGCCACGTCCAGGCAGAGCGTTAACATGCGGTTATTTGAGCAGCTGGCAAAAATTCCTAAGGAAAGCAGTGGTTTGTGTGCTTGTGAGAATGAGCCATGACACTTCGAGCTGCTTTGGCAGGAACAGTGGGATTTCAACAGATCTCTGCAATCAGCTCCATCAGAGCTGGGATCAGCCCTGGCTCCGAGCATCCTTCCCCTTCCTAGGGCAACTAAATGTGGGGACAGGCGAGCAGACCGTGGGGCTAACAGCCTGATCTTGCGCGAGGGTTTAATTTAAGTTAGAAATAACGTCTCTCTTTCTCCTGTAGATCATCTTAGGATTTTGAAAGGGCAGTCACGCAACTTCCCCCAGCAGTTATGGCAGAACTGTGCTGGAAAATGAATGGAGCTCGTGGAAGCATTCAGAGGCTAACAATCGGATTTATAATTAGGCCTAAAAAGGGAAGAACACTGAATAAAAGCAGCACAGCCAATTTTAGAAGAAAAGGAAGTTCTGGATGGAATTCATTGGGGTAAAGCACTGAAGTGGAAATGGAAAGTGTTCAAAGATAAATGAGTTTAGGCCTAAGAGTTTGCTTGACATCTAGAAAATGTACTAGGAACACAGTGTCAAGAAAAGCTAACGTGAATAACAAAGAAACACAAGAAGTGAGAGAAGAGAGGAAAGAGCCATAAAACTTTGGTACAACAAAGAGTTGCAATTATAGAGGGAAATGTAATGAAGTGTAAAAAATCATAATGAAAGCAAAGATAGAGAGTGAAAGGATGATTGCATATTTGCTTAATGCACATCGGAGAAGTGTCAAAGACATGGGGAACAAGAGGTCACTAAATGAGAAAATAAAGCCGCAGTGGAAAGGCAGTGAATTTATTGCTTTAAACACAGTTTTATTTGCCTGGGATTTACCACTTGAGGGCCCAGGACAGACACAAGCAATGGAAATGTTTTCCTAAAGAGGCAACATTTCTGGTGGAAACTGAGCTTTGCCCTTAGACAGCCGGTAGCACAGTTCAGAATGCTGGGGCCAGCTGTGATGTGCACAGGGGGATCTTAAGGGGTCTTGGGAATAAAGGGAAACCCCAGCCTGACGGTGAACAGCATCCACCAGGTACGGGGGGATTAGTGTTTGCTTTCTGATAGCCTTTATCAACACCACAAGTCCTGTCTCAAAGTTGTTCAGCTTTGCAGGTTACCAGCATCAGAGAGGGGATCCCCTCGTCCTCCTTCCATCCCATCCATGCTTCCCTGGATGCAACTGGACCCAAAATACCCACCCTGTTCTGCTGGGAATTTCCCAAAATCATACCAAGGGAAGGGATCAGCACTCTGCCAGTTCACACAGCCCAGGGCATTAATCACATGCAAATGGAGAACACGGCTTAGACCAGTCCATCTCCAGCACTGAGGAGAAGCACTTGGTAGGACACGAGGCCATGGGCAGAGGTGAGTCCTCACCTCATCCAAGTGTCCCAGTGGAGGTTCTGGTTCATCCCAGAATCCAGTGTTCAGGACCCTAAGGAAGCCCGGGGCTGCCCCAAACCATCCCTTCCTCTGCACCTTCTGGGCTCAGCACCGGATCAGCAGAGCAGGAGCAGGGATGCCAATGCATTTTCCCTTTAAATCCACGTAAACAGCAGAGTGAAACCCTGGGAGCGGGATCCTACTAGTGCATTTATCAGCTGAGCAATATCTAGACAATTAGCTCTTTCCTCTAACTTAGGACTAATTTTGTCCCACCAGTTTAAACTAAAGCCCCTAATAGGATAATTTCCTCACAATCTTAATTTTGTTACAAACGTTTCATTAATCCAATCATAACGTCTATAATACTGTTTGGTTGCTGATTGAGACTACAGTAACCACAGGGGTTCGCGCGCATTGTCTCATTTCTGATTAAAAAAAGTAAAATGAGTCCAATTAAAAATTCTTTTAGTACTGTCTCATATGTGAAACTCCCCAAAGTCAGGCCAAGAGCATCATCATTCCATCCACACAGCCCGTCTGCGGGTGACAGCAGAAGCTACATGCTAATGGCAACCATATGTGTCTGTCTGTCTGTCTAGCTGTCTGTGGCAATAACATATTTAAAGAGAAGTGCCAGAGTGGCTGAATGCCATTCACATTTGAAAATATTTGTCTATGGCTTTGGGGAATTTTCTCCAGAGGATCATGGATTTTCTCCGGGGTTGTCCTTCAGCTCCCCAAAGTCGTACATTCAGAGCATCCCAGGCCACGATGCAAATACTCAGCACATGGCAATTCCCTGTGAATCTCGTATTCATAGCAAGAAATGAGAGAGAGAGAAGCCTGGTGGTGGGAAGGTCTTGAGACAGTAATTTCTAATAACATACACAGCGCTGTCAGCTGTGGGAGCTTCAGCTCAGAGACACGTTAATTTGGAGGAAAAAAAAAAAAAAAAAAAAAAAAAAAAAAAAGAAGAATAGAAAACAGTGGGGATTTTAAAGTGAATTCAAGTCTTAAAAATTGCACTTTCTTCAAGTCATACACAATCACTCCTGACAGATGTTTTCCAGACACATTGAAGTAGAGAAGGGAGGTGACAGAAATCCCTTGAAATAAATACAACAAAGGAGTCAAAAGAACATCAAAATTAATCTAGGCCATACAATAGAAATGATAAAGCTGACAGGATCCTTTTCTCTTCTCCTCTATGAATGAGAGCCCACAAGAGAGGAGGGACAGCCTCACGTCATGGACCAAAACCCAACAGGTTCGGAAGAACCCATGGAGGAATCCCAGCACTTGGTTTCTCCTGGATGAAACCCCTGGTGTTCGCCAGACCCCTCTGAGCAGGAGCACAGCATCAGGCAGGACACCAGCCAGGTCCCCAGATAGTAATAATAAAAAAAAAAAAACAAATCTCATTTTCGAGCCAGCCCCATGCCATGCTGCTGGGACAGAGGATGGGAGCTGGAGGGCTGTGCTGCTGCCCAGGCTCAGAGGTACACACAGAGAACAAGCAGCAGTGCCCTCATGCTGAAATGGTAAGCTCAAGAATTACAGGTTTTCCACCTCAAAATCACATTTTTTCTCCTATCTTTGCTTCTGTGCAATTTCTACGCCGAATCTACAAGTCCTCAAAAGTGAACTTTGAGAAACGTCTCCCATCAGGGGGGGTCAGAAGGGGCTGCCTTTAACCAGCATCACCTTTCCTCTTTCTTACTACACAAGGAACCTGAGCAGATCTCTCATCTTGTCGTTACAGCTCTTCCTTTTGTGTCCTGAGCTAAAAGGAATTAACTTCTACCCGATTTGAATATAGCAGGAGCAGCTGACCAGGCCCATACCTATAACTACAGGTTCAGAGTCTTCATGCTACATATTCCATACATTTAAGCCATGGGATGCAATGAGTTGCACAGGGCTGTGCAGCTCTGCTGGGTGAGGACTTGGGTGCCAGTGGAGGCAGCAGAGCTGGCAAGGCAGGGTCAGAGCAGTTCAGCCCCTCTTTCATGAGGACTCTGTCCCAGTGTTGCAATCCAGCCCCAGTCCTCGTGGAAATTAGTCTTTGCATGGATACCTATAAATAAATCCAGGACACTGCTTGCGTAACGCTTACGTTGTGCAGTATCTGGCATTTGCCGCTAGTTGAAGGCGAAGCAAACCATGCTCCAGTGGAGCATAAAATTGCTTTCTTTTGGAACAAGCAGGCCATTGTAGTAATAGGCAAAACTGTACATTGTGTTAACGGCTGTATTTTCACATTATTGATTTACATTGTGTAATGCCATGCAAGACCTGCTTTCAATGATACGTGCATCTGTCATATCACAAGAACTGGAAAAGAGCTAGGCTGGAGGCTGCTAGGAAAATGAAGCGCTGGGGATCCCAGGGCACATTCACATCCATGTGCCCATCATGCAGAGGTGATGATTAGGGGGATGTTGTGGTAATGAGCAGGTCCCAA
The DNA here is from genome assembly GCA_013399715.1 of Alectura lathami. Lineage (NCBI taxonomy): Eukaryota > Metazoa > Chordata > Aves > Galliformes > Megapodiidae > Alectura > Alectura lathami. The sequence continues at coordinate 17,712 of VXAV01006626.1, forward strand.
GCGTGCGCTATGTAAATCAAGGCTGCCCGGGTCAGCTTCCACTGGCGGCGCACAACCAACTTTTTCAGCCTGCTTGCTCTTCTGACAAGGGGAGCGTATGTAAATGGCTTCCCCTGGCAGCTCTCTCCACATGTTTCGAAGCATCCAAGATGGACGTGCTGCATTTTTTTTTCCTCTCCTGCCCAACTTCTTTTCTGCTGGTGCCAGATGCGTGCAGCCCCAGTGTGGGGATCTCCATGAGGATCCCCATCCCCTGGGTGAAAGCAAGCAGAGCAGTACGAAGGAGCCACTAAAGGTGAAATTGGTCAGGTTTTCTATGGGGCGCACAATCATTAAACACACCTTAGAATAGGAAGATAAATACTCTGCAGACACAGTGTTTTGAATCTAAACAAATTTATCTCACACAGTAATGAAATGTTGCCATCAAAGTTTTTTTACTCACTATCCAGTTAACGCAAAGAGTTGTTTTATATCACCTAGCCTGGTGATAAGTTAGGCTATGTTCATTGTTCTGTATTTGACCTCATGGCTTGCACTGGCTCGAGGTACTGTGTACTATATCAAGCAACATTAAAATAGTATTTTTCTTCCTTTTTATGTGGTAATTTCTAAAAGAGTTAAATTGTCTCATTGCTCAGAAAGGAAGGACAGCTCCAGACGTCTCCTTAGCATGCTGACCCAGACTGCGTCTATAAACAGGGCATCTTCAGCAAAAACTTAGACATCCCCTGAGATAAAGTGCCACCAGGAAGATTTACATGGAATATTTGAACTTTGGTCTAGGAATCATCTCTCCCCTTCTAAGTTTGAGACCTGTGGAGATGCCTCAGGTGGGGACTGTGATGTGCTCTGATGCTCCCGGCCGCACTGACCCTCATGACATTAGACACCAGCATGGAGCTGCTGCTTTGGATCCGAAAGGGGGAGAAATGATTTGAGAAGGTGGCTTTTGACCCCAGCTGCCACAACACAGAAAAATTTTAAAAACTCATGCCAATAAACTGCGTGTTCCTGCCTCGATGCACTCGTATCTGCCATGTGCTTGTCACACGCTGAGATGGAACCCCAGGATTATACGGCAGTTCTACTTTCCAGTTCACCTGTAACTGTAAATCAGTGGGGTGTGTCTCTCCCTTCCACATCTCCATTTTGACTCTCTCCCAGCCTTAGTCTTCTGTTTGTCTTAGTGGAAAAACTGGGGTCATTATCTCAAATTCTTATTTCACATGATCTGAGATGAAATCAAAGACATGGTGTAATCTTAATTTTTACTGCTGTAAACAGAAAGAAACAAACTAAAGTAAGAAAAGTTTTCAGTCTTATCATTGATGCTTTCTTTGGTAATTGCTCTAGTGCATTTCCATTGATTTCTTTTGAGCTTGCCCTATTCTCCAGACCTGCAGGCTATTAACTGCCAAGAGTAGCATCGTGTGTTGTTTTGAATGTTGTTAGCTTCTGCCACCAGCAGCTAAGAGAAGTGATGCAACTCTGAACTTGGGTCTTGGAAGGTAAAAGACTTTTCAGCTTGTCTTTAAATACTCAAATAAATCCCGTTAGCTTTCTCCACACCATCAAAGCATTTGGGCAGCATAAAGCATCTGAATACATAAAAATATATCTAAACACCTTGTAAATCCCTACACAGAGCTGTTGCCGACACTACTTTTAACCCTAGGAAAACATTTCAGCAATTACTGATCAAATACAATACAGCTAAATTTCACCACCAGCACATCATTTTGATAATGGGTATGGAAATCATCCATTCAATAGCTATTCAGAAATAACTTAGAAAGATTGGTTTTCAGATACTTCTGAGAATTCTAGAATAATCCCCTATAATCACCGTGGTGAGAATCCACCAACATTTTTCCCTTTGAAAAAAGCCTGTTTGGAGCCAGAGTGTTGGTGGTCTCTGCCCGTCCTCCGACGGATGTGTTCAGACAATATCTCTGAAATCATGGTCGCCTTGCTGGCAGAGGATGGAAAGTTTCGTGCACCGACTAGTTGAGAAAGTCTGGCAGCAAGGGCAGGTTGGATGCTCAGGTGCCTCTCTGCAGCCCTGCAATAGAAATTTTCTTCCTCTCCCGCAAGGTAAATTTACATCATTTTCTATCCGGATTGTGGAAAAATAAAAACAAAACAAGCAAAATAAAGTACCCAAAATAAGCAGTGTGCACCAGTGTGCACTCCCTGCTGCTCTATGCCAGCTGCTAAATGCAACCCAGGAGTATTTTAAAATGCTTTGAGTTCGTGACCTTTCTCCCTTCTTTGTATGAGACTGAAAGGATTCATTCTTTCTCCTTTTAGGTAAGATGTTTTTTTCTGATTTACCTCACTGCTTTCATAGATGCAAAATTTGTTCTTTCATGCCTCACTACAGGAGATGCAGCGGGGGCTGCTGGACAAGAAATGCCACCCCTCTCCAATGTGTTAATTGGGCACTGGACATAAGTGTGACAAAAAGAAACCCCAGATATTTTTAAAGCTTTCCTTTCCCTTTCAGCACCTCAAAACCTCAAAAACCCTCGTGCCCTTTATGCTGCTTTAGAAAAACTAAAATTTAAATTAACACCTGCAGCCTTCATCCAACAGGTGAGTACTGCAAACAGATGCATATGCTATGGGAATCGCAAGTCTCTGTAGCAGGGTTTGCTACCAGCCCAGAGTGGAGAAAAGAGAATTATGTCACCCAGCAATGCAGAAGCCTGGAGCAAGGCTGTTGGCACTTCCAGGAACCCACGTGACGTAGGTCCATGCTACAACAGTAAAGTCATCCTTTCCTACCTGTCCAGACCCTAAAACACAGTGTGCAGAGGGTTAAAGAAGGGTTAACGCTGCAAACCACTAGCCTGGAGGAACCTTTCTGGTGTCTTTTGCTTTTACAGAAAGCAAAAACCATCCACAAGAGCACGTGTGTGAACACTTGTGACAACCTGCACTGACCAGCCTGAAATCTCCATAAATAGAGCAAAGCCAAAAATGGAATAGAGGCAACTTGCCAGTATCTGGATCAGAAGCAAAACCATTTCCTGATGGTCCGCAGAATGAATGATGGTCCACAAAAAACTCTCACAAAGTGCCAAATCCCTAAAGATTTGGGGAGAGACTTACAGTAGTCCAGCACAGTCACGAAGCATCACAGAGCAAGTCTCCAGCCAGCCCAGTCAGTCTGCACATCACTCAAAGCCAAGAAAATGGCTAATTTGGGTGCTATTTGTTGTAAGTTGTTGTCACAGCCCTGTGGTAAAAGGACTGGGAATGTTTGGGTAGCGAGGGGGTGGAGAGGGCACATAACACCATGCAGAGCCAAAAGAGGCAGCACTGGGGTTGCACCCTCGTCTAAATCTGCTGGGCTGAGTCTTCAGCAGTGAGAAAAACTGGATGTGAAGAACATAAAAAGCCCCAAACTCACAGGTTTCCTTCCTCAGGAGGCAGTACGGACTTCAACAACAGCAGCACCTGGAAATCCCCAAGCAGCAGCCGTAAGCCACGCTCCTGGGGCACGGGGTGGCCACCAGGAGCCACCAGCACGGACAGCCCTGTGTGCAGGCTGGGCAGCACTCAGGGCAGCCCCACCGTAGGCTCTGCATTGGCTTTACCTTGCAGGTGAGACTATTGACCTTTCCAGCCCAGTATTCAACAATCCCCATTCATCCCCATTTTCCCGTTCCACTTCATTCCCTTTGTTGCTCTGTAATAGGAGAGGCAACAGGGCACATATTTCTGTAGAACAAAGCGTTACCATCCTAATTATAGTTTCCTAGTGTTTTCTTCACTTTTACCATTTTATTAAAAACAATTAGCTGAGAAGAACCATCTTTTTTAATCTCTACTCTATTGTTCTCGTCTCTCCCTGAATCTGAGGAGGTCTTTTTAGAGGCTATTTTGTTCATAATTACATGTGTTGGAACAACTGCTCAAAAAGTGAGCCCAGAAAGGATTCTGTTAATAGTTTCCAAGCATGCTTGATCCCAGTGCCTCTGAAGCATGTAATGCCAACAGTTTAACAAAATGTATGTGAAAACTATAGCTTATTTTCTACAGTTTGTGTAAATGGAGGATTCGGCCTTACCTTGAGCACTGGCCTAAAGGATCAATAATGCCTTGGAGCTCCAGCAAAATTAGGAGCCAAAAAGAGTTTTGCTTCACTGCAAGACTTGGCTCCCCCAACTCTTTCGAGGAGTCTGGCTGCTGGCAGTTATGACAGGGAGGGTAACACAGCAAGAGATGTGGATTGCACAAAGCAAAGGTCCCAGGCCCATCCATTTACACTCAAAACCCACAGGACTTTGTTACTGGTATAACCTGGAGGCTGGCCACAGTCTAGCTTGGCGCCGATGCTCCATGCTCGATTTATGTGCAGACCACTCTAGGTTGAAAGATGCCTGCTGGATTTTTTGCACAAATACAATTCTTATTCTAAAGCTTTTCATCCCTAATTTTGTGTTTATCCTATAGGCTGTTATTTAAAATAGCACACTCAGAGCACCACAATTTTTCATCTGAAAGAGGTTTGTTTTTCTTCCTCCTAATCCCCTACACTGAGGAAAACTTTAAAATGTATCATATTCAGTCAATTGGCTCTTCAGGTTTTTTCAAGCTTCCCCTCCATCACCTTTGTTAATTACTTGCCATTTGAACAAGGGTCTTCTCCAGCCTTGATCCTGCCGTGAAATCACGATGTTATATTTGTCTTTCTAACATCAAAGTCATTTCCATGGTCACCAACTGTGATGTCATAAACACATTTTTAATGGCTTGTTTACAGCTGGGAACAGATGGAGAGAGTAAATTATGGGTGGAAGGAAACTCTTATCGATACATAACAGTTCTAAGCACAACTGTGAGGCTGAAGGATGAAGAAAACTTGAGACCAAAAAAACGTTTTTACTGAAGTACTTTCTGTTCTGAAGTTCATCCTAGCACAAAAATCCCTTTCTAAGTTACCATAGAAAAAGCAGTATCAATAGATTACCAATATGTCTGTCAGCCCAGAATTGTGGAATGTGCTTTCTAAGCCTGGAAGACGACGAGTCCATGCCACAATCCGTCCAATTCACTGCATAAATGAACATACAGATCACATCCAGAGCAACTCCTACAGAAGTACTTAGCAAGACACGGTGGGTTCTGAGCTTTATTTGCCCACATAGTTTTACTCTTGTCTCAGGTTACAATGAGAACCAGAAGGTCCTTGAGAGACACTTCGGTTGGGCAGAAGGTTCTAGTTTTGACCAGCAGTGGCAGTGGGACCCCTAGCTGGTACCCTCTGGATAAGGAGGGTTATCACATTCAGTTAGCTGCTCATGAGAAAGTTGGCTTTTCTGTTGATGAACGGCAAATGCCAACACCAGCTCGAGCTTTTGGCCACAGAAATAGCATGGTCCTTCAGGCTGTTCCACCTTGCAGCTTTACCTGTCTCCCCAACATTCCCTAAGCCATGCGAACTCCTCTTGGCCAAGTTTCTGCTTTTGGTAGCAGGGTTGGGATGTAGCTGGCTGAAACAGGGAGGTTTGTCCATATCCCTCAGTTGAAGCGGAAAGGCAAAACCTTCAATATTCTCCCACAAGCGACAGCACAGAGACTGTCTAACAGGAATCCAACAACACTTCCATTCTCTGTTTTGAGCTCTGCTGATACTGCTTCATTATGCCATGCATTTCTTGGTTCCCTGTAGCTCAAAGTTAGCATCAGGTGCTGCCTATTCTCAGTGCATTAACCGGTGGACTCAGACATGCTGCATGTTGAAGGCTGGATAAGGCAGGGCCTGGTGCAGCACTTCTTGTCCCACCCCAGGACAGAAATTAACTTTCTAGACCATCATCGCTCAAGAGGCTGGGGAAACCAAGTCATGCATAATTTCTCCTACAAGCAATGCAGATGTTTCCCATGGTCTTCAGAGGCCAGCTGCTGGCCTAGGCATTGGCCAAGCATCATCTCTTCAGGTGACAGGCCAGGGAAGGGGAACTAAGCACCCCGCATCCATCCTGGATGTCATTTGGGAGAGCCCAGGTTGATGACTGAGAGATCCCTGGCAGGCAGAAATCACTGTGCTCAGCCAAAGAAACCTGTACTGACCAAAGCTCTTCCACGCTGGGTAACACAAAGCCTTGCTGCAGCCTTCTCTGGGGCCTTTGGAAACGGCCAGCCAAGGGCTGACACTTCTGGGTTGGCAGAGGAGCTGCAGTAGTCTCTGCTAGGAAAGGTTTTCCCAAACTGGGGTCCTGGTCAGCTCCAAGGGATTCCTTCTTCCAAGGACACCAGGACCAGGGCTGGCCCAGTGGCACCCCCTGGGAGTTCTGGGCTCCGTCTGCATCCAGACTTTCCTGGGCAAAATCTCCATGTAAAACTCACATCAGAGCCTACAGGAAGCACTGGGGCTGCTCGAAGACATGCAGCCATGCCTGGCACTTGGCTGCCTTAGAGACGTCACAGCAAGCATTCCTGTACATATGCTCTGATGAGATTATCTCCCTCCCTTACCCAAAGAAAACATGAGAGGGGGGAAACAACTCACTGGACGATGAAATTCCTAAATCCTCATCCCATGAGAAGAATTAATGTAGCTCCTTCCCTGCTCCCCAGTAGGAGATCCTATTGTACATCACATGCTAGCAAGGGTACATCTTTCAGCGCGCTCTTTTGCGGAGCGTGTGCAGTCCCTGGCACACAGGGGCTGGGATTTCACACACCCGATTCATCACCGAGGCTCAGAACGAGTGAGCCACCATTTTGTTGCAGTCCCACAGCAGGAATAAAATGGTGGCATAGATGAAAACTGCCAGATCAAACACGAGCCAGTTGTCTGTCACCACCTGCAGCTCTTCCCCGCCTTATATGTAACGCTGAATTCATAATCAGGTTAATATTTGATTTCCGGGCGCTTAGACAAAACAAAACAAAGCAAAACAAAAAGAAAAAAACATATGGACAAGAAAAAATATAAATACAATAACAGATCATTGATGTTGCAGTCACGAAGTACCAGAAGCAAGCTATCGATGTCAGAATTTATGTCTCCCACAAAAAATGAGTAGTCCCCCGCTCTGGTGTTTAATAGCACAGACAATGGACTCACCAAAAGACACCACCGCCAGCCAACTGCGCTTACGTTTAACATGCAAAGGGCTTAGTCCCTTTTGTCAGCCACCAGAGTATTTCTTATAAGCCACTGGAAAAATTAAAAGTGTTCATTTAATTTCTCCCAACCCCCCCCTTCCCACGTTGCACAAAATTTCTTCTGAAACACGCGGACCCGTCAACACGCACTGCTGGAGGATGGCAAGAAGCCAGGCAAGCTCCCAGGGAAGGCACTCATCTACGGGCAGATCAGACACAAGAGTTCACGTTTTTCCTGGATTTGCACAGATCTCCTGTCCACTGGTGTCAGTGGGAGGCTGGAGCACGGCGTGCCCCAGGACTCACACACGCACACGCACGGTGCACATACATACACACACCGTGCGTGTACCTTACAGCACAGCCCGGGCACCACAACACGACCAGGGCAGGCACACATTCCCCATGCTCAATGAGAGACCAGCAACAAAATGAAATTAATTTCTATTCATGGGCAATCCTGTTCTGTATTCAGATTTAGGTTTGAACAATATTTCAATAAAATACAGAAAAAAATAGATCGTTGCAAATAACTCTTAATTTTTCAAGCTAAATGAAGCAGAGTAACAGCTAACAGTAATTCTATTCCAACAGCATAGATTATCTTTAAAATGAAAGCATATATTCTCTCTTCAGACCAAAGAACACACTAAAATTCCTTATTTATTTATTTCAAAGCCACTGACTGAAACAAAACACTACTTGACTTCCACTTTTTAACCAGTTTATTTTGTGTAGACTGTCGATTTGCTGCATTCTGTTCTTTTGTAACATACAATTTAGTAGAGGAACACACTTTCCATTAGATTTGGTTTAACAAGTACGTTTTTACCATTATTTCTAGATACCTTATTAATCAAAAGTTGCACGGTGAATTGCTGAAGAGACTTTAAAAAAATAAAAAATAAAAAAGGCATTTGACTCACTTGCAAGACATTTGCTGGTAGTGGTTAGGGATTAGTTGTTTCTTTATCTGATATATGTTCTGCTATCTGATAGCTAAATCATTACTTAAGAAGAAACAAAGACTGCGGAAGCAGCTAGAGAAAAGACTGAGTGAACAGATAGCAAAAAAAAAAAAAAAAAATCATACTTGTACCAGCAGTCCTTGCCTGCCTCGTTCGAGCACCCGTTGTGCAGGGAGTCACTGTACACAGCACTCTATTTATTTCAGGCTAGAAGGTACTGCACATTGCTGGTGGCCAGCACGTAAATATTTTGTCTCCACAGTTTCCAGACTGGAGAGGAAATCAATGAATAAAATGCTCAGCAAAACCTATAGACCTCATTTTTCTCCCAAGAGCAGCCCTTTGGTGGGTTCAGTAAGGTCAAAACTGGGCTTTAGAGAAGTTCTACGGATGTCCCAGAAACAGGCACAGAAAAGTCTCCTCCATTCCCCAAAATCCCCTGACATGATCAGAAAGAGCAAAGCAGGGAAGGTCACATTTCCAGCACCACCACTTTTAAGGTAAAAACAAGCTTCCTCACACATGAACTTAAAGCTGGTGGGGGAAAAAGCCCGAACCAGTCACGTCACAGCCTTGTCTGCTGGAGGAGGTCCAGCGCGCACCGATCGGGACCTTTCACAGATGAGGATCAGCAGTGGTGCTTTTTGCTTGTTCCATCCCAGACTACAAAAGTGCTGTTTGGTAACACTGTTTTACCATACAGCAGAAATTCCAAGTAAAACAGCAGAAGCGAGCAGCCCACGCAGAGGACTAACCTGCAGGTATTTATCACAGCCTCCCAGGAGGGGAATGTTTGGCCAGAGGGTGCATTTGCATGAAACCTTTTGAATACCTTGATGGAAATGTGTTTTTAATATTAAAAGGAAAGATTTGAAGGAACATGGAGGGCATCCCAGGAGGAGGTTATCCATCATTAGACATCAGCCACAGGTGGAAACAGTGGCTCAGGCTGGGCTTCTGTTTCCAAATGCTATGAAGCACTGGGGAAAAAGACGCTATTGTGTTAAAATATTTTACAGCAAAACGTTAGAAATAATGTTTTGGAGCATCCAGTTTATTAAATAGGACATTTTGTTTAATAAAGAGAGGCCAAAGTGTTGCTAGAGTATTGTACTGGAAGCAAGAAAGGATGAATTTAGTTCCCCTGAGTGTGGAGCAGCGCTGCCAAATGCCCATTGCTGGGCAGCGCCCTGGGAGAGCAATTGGATGGGGAAAACTCCATGGCAAAACAAAAACCCCTCTGATCCCAAAGGCAGAAGGATTAAGCCCTAAGTTATTAAATTAATAGGAACCATGAGGGAAAATACTGAATGTCTTTGCTTTGGCTCGCTGTGTTTTTCTCACAAGGCAGCAGAAGGAAATTTGTTGGAGGAAATGGTTTATGCTGCTCCTGGAGGTGGCCATCTGGGATGCAGAGATTAGTATTTGAGATTTCTATTATCTAAAACTCCACTGACAGAGTCTGTAAAAAAAAGAGTTTATAAATTCTGTTTTGGGGTTTAAGTAAAACTATTTTATCTAGGGACTAAGAAATATGCATAATTACCATCAGTGGATAATGCTATTTCATTGCCATTCACCAAAATTAGCTTACCAGATATTATTCCTAAGAGGTATAATTAAAATCAACATAAAATCCAGAACAGAGTGAAAATAAAACATTAGGAGATAATGTCTTTAAAATTACGAGACCAGGCAGTGCTCTGCGCTGCGGTACAGGCGTAATCACCCTCTGGCCAGCAGTGTTTGTTTTCTCTGCACAGAGATGCCTCGAGCTCCCTGGCTCCTCAGGCAGGCTTTTACTTTTCAGCCCATTGTAAGGACGCAGTTATTTAATAACGCTCTGTATTAAACCCCTGCTCTGAAAGCAAATGAAAGTGAGAGAACTTTATTGAAAGCGTCTGCGACGGTGCCTCAGCGCTGCGCTTGGTCTCTGCATTATTTGCTGAGTTCCCACTGACAGCGAACTGGAAACCTCCACGAGTTTTAGGTAGGTTTGGATCCAGACCGATGTCCCTGTCCACAGATGTTAATGGGACTCCTGCCAGGGATAAAATGAGTGCTGAATCCCGTGCTGAGTAGCAGGAGGGGCGTTTTCGAGCCAGGTACTTGTACCAGATGTTTAACCTTGTTTTATCTTCCCGCAGAAGACGTAACCTGATGTCAGATGCCACCTCTCATTACGAATGTCTGGCCACCCTTGTTAATGAAAGACTTTGTTTTCTTTTTGCAAATGTTATTAACCAAAGAACAAACTGATTGTCTAAATGGATTAAGCAGATTCATTCCAGTGAAAAATTTATTATTTGCCTAGTTCATTTCATCAAATCAATTCAGAGGAAAAAGGCTCCATGAATTAAACTAATCACAAATACACATTTTAAAAGCCAGCCATCACTGGAGGATATGGTTGGTGCAGTCACTCACTAGGACAATAACTGAATCTTACAGAAGCATCTTGCACTAATTCTCAGAATCTTCTTTACCTTTTCTTTCAGAAAATTAGTGTTTGGGGGCCAAATCATGCCCACATTTACTCCTGTATATTCTCATTAAACTTCTAAGGGTGCCTAGGAGTCATTCTTGGGAAAAAAGAAACCATAATATTCAACTGGCATTTCCTATAAAATAGCAATCATACACTAATTATAAATCTCACTCTGATAGATTAATAAGAATTTCTGAGTGCTTTGGTACAAGCTCTTGAAAAACACACATTTTTAAGACTAAAATGTCATTCATTTATCAGACAACACACATTCATTAGATGCAATCACGTCACATTCAGAGAAGATTTTCTGTCTAAACTTCTGCAGGACATAGATGGAAAAATCAGACTGAAATGCTTAATATTCAATTCAGTTAAAGATCAACCATTACATTTATATTTCTCTAGCAAATTACAGGCAGAGTTGGGTCTTTTTTGTGAATGTGTATGTACATATAGAGACACGTTTTTTATATATTTTTTTTCCTGCAAAGATAACTTTGAAATCCTGATTCAAAAAAATCCTTCTGATTCAGAATGTCCTTTGTTGTCTTCTTGACTTTTGCAAATCTGTTTGTCACAGAACGCTAAAACCATGCAGGTCCCACTTAACCACTGATCTAACAAAAATCATTCTCCAGCTTTTTCCTCTTCCTATCCTTTGACCCCAGAGGTGCAGCAGCAGCACTGCCAGCTCCTCCTCGGTGTGCCCATAACTCCCGCACCACGAGCAAGGGTTAAGCAAACACGTTGTGAGTACGGGTGCTTGGTGCAGCCTGCAGATATCTCCAGCACACTTCCACCTCAGGCCCAGGTTAACAGTTCAGAATAACATTTTCCCACCCAATGCTCACAGCCACTCCTGTAGCCCTTTGATGGTGTCGATTCAAGTAACTCTAACTTGGCCTGCCTTGTGCTGAGCTTCTTGAGAGCCATTTGGCTGGCACCCCTGGTTCAGCACATGGGCACAGATGCACAACAAAACACTCCAGGATAATTACAGACCACTGCTCTCCTCTTTTCTCTAAAAGCCAGACGAAGTTTTGCTGCTGCCTGACCTCATGGGGCAGGTGCTCAGTGCACAGCCAATGCCTCAGCCCTGCGTGTGCCATCAGGTGGATTTTTGGGATCTTAAAAAACAAGACAGTGCAATCGTGCAGTGTGGGAACCAAAGCTATAAACACTGTGGCAAGAGTGATAATCTAATTGCACATGGCACAGGCAATAGCAGGAAGACTCAACAAGCTCATTGCTAAGACTGTAAAGGAAACCTCCTGTACAGAACAGCATTAAAGAAGGAGTGCAGTGCTTTCAACAGTGCAGTAATGACAGCTCTGAAGATTTCAGCCCTCCCTTTCGCAGGGGATATGTCCCACGTTCCCACCAAGGAGGGGGCAGCATCCACACGTCACCAGCATTGTGCCCCTGCTTGGCTCCATGCAGAGCAAACCCTACTCTGCAAAAAACAGTGGCCAGGGGCTGAAGCCACCCAATGAGGCCATAACCCATCGGGCTCTGAGTCACCACTGGGCTCCCTACCACAGCACGGGACCACTGAGGGGCACAGCACCCAGCCAGCATCCCCCACTGCCACGCACTGTGTTCATCAGCCTGTTAGAACACGTTTGGGGACTTTGAAAAGAAAGCAAGCAATGACAGATGAGAAAAAAAAAATACAACACCAGCAACACTCCTAATCACAGAATTTTCCTTCAAACCTCTTGTCTGCTACATCTTGATAAACACCCGCAGTATGTATTTACACTGTCACTTTCAAGTGCTCTCCCCATCTTGCACGGAGCTCATCTGCAGCAGCTGGTTAACGGCACTCGCACGGTGCCGCGCTGTCACTGTGCACGAGGACGGGCACCCGCCGCGCTCACAGGTGCACACAGCTTGGCTGCCTCTCCCAAGTTGAAAGGCCCCTTCTCTCCGTGTGTGCTGGGGATTACCTGGAAAAACGCTTTTGCACCACTTTTTTTTTCATTCCCTTATGTTTCAAAAGCACCGGGGAAAACCAAAGCTCATGTGCTGGGGTCTGTGTCCAGGCTGGGGAAATGTGGGAACCCTCCCAAAAAGGGCAGCGCTCGGCTGACCAAGCTTCTTGCCCTGCATCCCCCTTATGGGTGAGAAGGGCAGCCTCCTTTTGGAAGCAAAGTGTGTGCCCCCAGACACACACAGACCTGGGCAGCCCAGTGAATGCCAAGGCTTGCTGCTGCTGGCAGGCATCCACCAGACCTGCTCTAGGAAGGGCTGAGGGATGGGGAGTTCATACCCAAGGTTGGAGCTCACCATTGCCACCACCAGAACTTCTGCTGCCAGGTGACAGCGGTGGCCTCAGGGGGTAGTTGATGCAGTTCCCTGTGCTCCATCTCCTGGAATTCACATCTGGTCTCAGTGGAGGAAAAGCATATTTATTCAGGGCTGGATAGGTAGCCGCCTTACTTATTACCCAGTGATATCCATGCTCAACCTCTTTGCCAGGTAAGCTACTCAGATTGAAGGAAAACAAAACAAAACAAAACAAACAAACAAAAAAACTTTAGTAGGTAGTTGCATTTAAAAATCTGAGTTTTTTTCTGATTCTTTTTAGCATTTCAAATATTAGAAAATACTTTTCAGATCACTCTTGCCAGCTGAGCCATCTTCCCCTCAGCTATGGCATCAAGGAGCAGGCAGCTCCAAAGTGCCCAGTGGGGCCGTGGGCATGAGGCACTGATGCTGAGGTGCTGAGCTGGAGATCCACCAGCACACACAGGCTGACAAAGCCTGCTGGCTGGGACCTAACACAAACTGGAGCTGGCATAGAAATGTGACAAATTCACTAGTAATGGCACAACTATTTTTTAATATATAGGAAGTTATACAAAATTAACAAAACAGGCCTTTATATTCATATCAGGCAGCAGCAGTGGTGTGTGATCTCTAGAACAGCAAGAGCTGCCCAGGTGGGCACAGGGTTCCTCTCCAGGACACAGCAGGACCTGAAGGTCATGCAGGCTGACTGGTGCCAGGTGAGCTGCTCGCTAAAGGTCAGCCTGCTGCAGGCACCTGTGTTCACTGGGGGGCTGCAAACCTCTTCATGCTCAGAGCATCTGCATTGCTTCACTCAGCCCATGGTGAGTGAAGCCCCCCTTTTTTTAAGGAGGCTTATTTATTTTTTACATGGAGAGGAACCTGTGGCATGCATCACTGACCCAACTGCAGATCAAAGCTACAGCAGGGCACAGGTGGATTTCTGCCTCCCTTCTCCCCACATACCTCTATGTGCAAACACATCCACACAGAGACAGTCTCTCCATCATTCAGTATCTCAGTGTCTGTGTACATACATACACACATACATACATACATGCAGGGGAGCTGAAACTAGAAGATCTTTAAGGCCCCTTCCAACACAAGCTATTCTATGTTTCAATGATTCTATACATAGATTTAGTTTTACTCCCGGTGTACAAATGAGATGCGTAAGTGTGTAATATAAATACTTCATTTAACTTTTCATTAGCATTTACTCACCCTATCTTGCTATTTCTTTTCATTTGGTCTCTTCAGGGGGAAGAAAACAGTGTCAGGAAAAAATATTGCCATTAAGCCTTGAGAAGGCTGAGCAATAAGGCAAAATGATCCCACTCACTCTCACTCTTGCCACATTTAATTCTAGCAGTAGTTGCAGGCCACGGGCCGCTTACAGACAACCCTGCACAGTCTCAAGGCTCTGTGTGGTTACAGAGAAATCCCACTCCTAGTACAAAACCAGAGCAGCAAGCACAGCTTTTATAAAAACGTGACACCAAATTGCCACCACCTCTGCCCAGCCAAGGCAACGCTGCTGTGCAGATTGCTGCCCTGCTCCCTTGCCAAGAGGGAACTGCCCACACATGGGGATGGTGTGGGTCCCTGAGGGAGCTCATCTGAGTGTGGCAGCTCCCGACAGCAACGAAGGCCTCCCGGGAGGGACAGGAGCAATAAAGCATGTGGCACGCTGTCACCACGGGGATAGCAGGGCCGTTTGCAGGATTCAGGCAGGAGCCCGTGCCAAAGCCTCTGGCACCAGGGATGAGAGGAGCAAGTCATGGGGTGGGAATGAGCCATCAGCACACATTGTCACCTGGTGCCTTTTTGCAAGCCCAAAGCATTTGGTGAAGCTGCTGAAGCACAGCCGCCAGCTTGTGGCCAGCAAGCAGGGAACGACCATCGCCAGTCCCATCACACCCCGAGCGCTGGGCCACCATCTCCTGTCCTGCAAGGAACTGCAAATTCATCACGCTCCAGGGAGAAGCTCCCTCTGGAAACTATTTCCCTGGATGTTTAAGTTGTTCATAACCCAAAATGGGAAACACTGACAATGGGGATGGAGCCATAGGGCAGACACAACCACTGCACCTGGCAGCTGGCAGCACGTGGCCTGGCACAGCCATCACAGCCGAGACCTGCTCCATCGAGGAGGGCCAAAGGGATATGTCACAGAAGCATGCACCAGCCCGGCCACATGGCTTCAGTCCTCAGCAGCTGGATTAAAAGCTGGGGGGACTCAGTGGTGTTGGGATCCTTTGAGCCTGTCGCAGTCGGCTGCTATCAGCACACAAAAGCGATGCCGAGCAGGAGCAGCCGAGCGGGACAAAAGGGTGTGGGGCAGACAGAGGAGAGAGACAGAGGGGTGGAGCGAGACAGAATGGGAGAGGAGACGTGCAGACAAGGAGGAGGGGAGGGAAACACACACGCAAAAATCACAGCAAGGGGAAGACAGCGGGATAACACAGGGCGGGCAGAGACCCCACGGGGAGGGGCGGCTTCACCTGGGAGCTCCCCTCCACCACGGCCCCTCTCCAACGCACCTCCCTGTGCTCCCTCTGCCTGTTCTGGGCAGCAGTCCCAGGCAAGCATCCAGCTGTGCTGGAGCATCCCCAGACCAGAGAGGATATTCCTGCTGACCCAAGTTTTGCACTGTTACCAGTGTGGATACTGTCAGTGGATTTGCAGAGGGTCCTGCTGTAATTTGCTGTGCTTGTCACAAACACCAGCTTTCCCCATTCCCACAGGTGCACCTCGAACCATGCCACAGCCACCAGCATCCACCTGCAAAACCGAGAGCTGGTCCCGAGACCAGCTGTCTGTTAACAGAGAGTTAACAGAAGCTTAGGGTCCAGCACGGATCAGCCAACACAAGCAAGTCACAATTACTGCTCTTGGGAGCAGGAAGCATGAGATGCCACCAGGTCACTCGGCACCAACACCGTGAGTCCATTACCTCCCAAGAAGCCTTAAAACCCCTTCCCACTCAATGTGCTTCTCCTTTACAAGCACCCCACAGACAGGGGAGTGCCAGTGGGGATGCTCCCCTCCCTCACACAGCCAAACAGCCCCAGAGGGTCTGCTGCAGCCTCGCCAGAAGAGGATGATGTGGAGCTCAAACAGATGATGGCTTTAACTATAAATGACAGAGTAAATGATGGAACAAATGTGAAACTCCCATCGTTCTCAAGGATATTTGAAAAGCTCTCGTGTTTCTAGTGTTTCATAAAACAAAAAAGTCAGAAATGGAAAACAGATTTTTCAAGTATGAGCTTTCAGGGAATTCAATAAAAATACTTTTTTTTTTTTTTTTTCCTGACTGAAAACATTTCTTCATCTCTAGGAATGAAAAATAACACAACTGGATCAAGTGCCTTCAGCTCGCTATTCTCCCAGCTCTGTCTTCCAGTCCTGATGCCCTCAGCCCGCTTCTCCCACAGCCTCATTTGCATCTCTGGTTCCAGGCTGTTTCCAACACTTTCTTCCTTCTAGCTCTATTTCTTTCTTTTTCAGAATACTGACTTTTTGTCTTTCTCTAAAATAAAAAACTCACTGTTTTACTTTCCATGCTGTTGCCTTCCTTTTGGCCACACTTCTTAGGGTACAAACAGCTTTATCAGAGCTGATTTCACAGCAAGGACCATCTCTCATCTCCACTTGCTGCAGCACACAAATGCTCAGCCTGCACCATCCAAATGAGGCCCAGCAGCAGGCTGGTTCTCCTTGAACCAAAGTTCTACACAGCAAACAAATTATCTGAGATGACCAAAAACTGGCTGAAAGTAACTGGAAGTGAAGGCCAACAAACTCAGTTCTCCTCAATTGCGTCTTCCCTTGCCAGTGAGAAAAAGGCCCATGAAAAGAAAAAAAAAAAAAAAGAGAGAAAAGAGAAGGGGAAAAAAAAGGATGGGACTTCTTAGCTTGACCAGGGATGAATGACATACACGTTCATAACATAAAGCAAGGATCACTGAGCAGTTAAACCTTAACTTCAGCTACGGCTTAGCTGGAATAAGGATTTCATTTCTAAACACTTGCACACTGCTATTTATTTCATAAAGCTGGGGCCATCACCATGTCTGGCTTTCAAACAGAGCTAAAGCTGACAGTTTGCGGGAGCAGGCATTAAAACGTTCACAACACCTTTAAAAATGTTTTTAAAAAAAGATGTCGTTGTTAGGTTTCAAATGTGTAAAGTGTTAACCTCCCCACAGAAGTAACTTGAAAGAAAGATTTTTGATCAGCACCAGTATTGAGAATAATTCAGTTCATATGCATTGAGATAGCTGTGGCAGACAAAATATTTTAGAAAACTGTTGCCCAGGATCCTTTACAATTTCAATTTTCTTCCGACAGAATTTTGAGGTCTAACCCAATGACGTGCTGCAAAACATCAGGCAGTAAACAGGCAACAGGAACAGAGGGAGAGAGCAAAGATCTCCACTCCCATAGGCATACACTGGTGCAACGCATTCCACGCGAGGTGGAATTCCTCCATCCAGCACAGATAAATGCACATAGCCTTCAGTGTTTGCACTTTTATTTTTTTATGCTTGCTTTTTGATTTCCATCACTAACAGTGGTGGGAGGAACCTTTAGGAAATTTAAGAGCTAAAATAAGTGGTGTGCTTTGAAATAGTAGAGAAAGTTAAGTTCATTTGGATAAGAATTGATCACGGGAAGGGGAGGTGAGCTGGGTTTTGGTGATGCAATAGGAGCACAGTAAATCTTCTCTCTGGGCTAATCCCAGCATCTTTTTCTTCCATGTTCCAGGACAACCTGGAACAGACCAACTTTGGTTGGGCTTCTCCCTCCAAAATGTGGCTTAGGTGCATGATTTCAGATGCAAAAGCTTCTTCCCAGCCTAGGCTACCACATGGGATCCACTTCCCGAGTGGTGTGGGGACACCTCTATCTTCAAATCTTTCCCAAAGTGTGTCAGGATACCCTGAGCCTTTGTGATCTAACCAAATGTATGTCACACTTCCTCAAGTTAATAGCAAATGTCCCAGGAAAGACAGGTCTTGAGGTCAGGGATTTCCTCCCGCCCCCCCC
>VXAV01006629.1:9882-39480 GCA_013399715.1 Alectura lathami
GGTGAGGGAGGCGGGGGAAGCGGGGGGCTTCGCGGCCGCCGTGGGGGTGGAGGCGCGGGGCGAGCGGAGCCCCCCACCCGTGACCGTCCTCTTCGTCGGTGTCTACCGTGCTACTCCCGGCACCGGGTGTCCCTCGCTGGACCCCCACCCGTCTCCTTCCCCGGCACCTAGCTGTGCCTTGCGTGATGCTGGGTGCCTCCTTGCCCTTGCCTGGCTGCCCACCCGTGTCCCTCTGGGATTGGCGGGCGTTGCTGGTGCCCACGCGTGTCCCTGTGAGATATTTACTAAAGGTAAAGACCCCTGCCGAGGGCTTTGTGCCCCGCATCCCTCTGCAGCCTGTACCGGGGCTGATCAGAGTGGCCCGGGGCTGGGTGCTGTGCCCTGCCTCTGGCGAGCGAGGCTCAGCCCCGTGTCGCTGGGGTCTCAGCACTCTTCTTCCTCCGAACGCATCCAGGGCTCAGCCCTGGGTGGTGCGAGGCTCTCCTGCCAGCCTAGTGCAGCCCTCCTGTTATCAGCTTGAAGGAGGGTGTTTTGTTCACTGCTGTGCTGAGATAAGGAGCAGTGCCGTGCCCCTGAACTTTGACAATGACCTGGATACTGCTCCCTGGCTGTGGGGTTTTGTTGCTGGTGATATCCCTCATGGGGTGAGGACTTCAGGGTCCCCTGTGGCACTGCTGGGAGTTTCTAGGACCTGAAGGACTGTGCTCCTGTGCCTGGGAGTAAGCAGCAGCCAAAGAGTTGAGTGCTCTGAAGCCTCTGTCTGATGGAGGCAGCTGAAACAGGACTCGGGCTCCTGCCTGCAGTGAGCTGTGGGGACCCCCGTGGGACTGCAGCGGGACACAGACTTCAGGGCTGCTGCATGCCTGCTCACCGCTCCTCCCTTCTCGCTTCCCTTGCAGAGCACTACAAACACCACTGGTTTCCCGAGAAACCGTTCAAGGGCTCTGGGTATCGCTGCATCCGGATCAACCACAAAATGGACCCCATAATCAGCAAGGCAGCTAGCCAGATTGGACTCAGCCTCCCGCAGCTCTACCAGCTCTTGCCCAGCGAGCTCACGCTCTGGGTGGACCCCTATGAGGTCTCGTACCGCATCGGGGAGGACGGCTCCATCTGCGTCTTGTATGAAGCGGCTGCGGCCAAGCCTGTGAGCTCCTATGGGATGCTTACCTGCAAGAACCAGATGATGATAGGTCGCACCAGCCCTTCCAAAAACTACATCATGACTGTCTCCAGCTAAATATTCCTCTTGTCCTTACACTGCCAAGACACAGGCTACTGTATACCTCACCTGAGGATCTATTTTTAAAATGAAGAGCTATTTATATTTTTTAAGAAAATCCAAGAAAATCCAAAATTAAAACATTGGGCACTGCTTCAGACAGAAGCAGTGTTTTAGGTGCCTTTTTTAAAGCTGTTGCAAGCTTGATTTTTTTTTTATTATGAAGCCGATATCTACCTAGTTAGTGTTGGATGGCAATCTTAGTGGGCTGGCCTGCTCACTGGGCAGCTTGGAATGGAGGAGGAGAGGGAAGAGGCTGGCTGGGGAATGTGATTGGTGGTGGGAGATGAGTGTCACCTCCCCATCATCCTGGTACCTAGCAGTGCTGCAGTGTCACCAAGCACTGCAGCCCTGTTGGGGAAGTTCTTTCACTAACTTCACTCCTCAGCTGCTCTGATCTCTTAGGGACCCTGGGGTATGGTGTCTGGGGAGCCTTGCCCCAAGGGCTGGGAGGTGCTGGGAACCCTGGTGTTCCTCTCCTGCTCTCACAGCTCCTCTGGACACTATCAGTGTTGCAGCTCTGCTCTGCCCACCCAAGCACAAAGCAAAGGAGCAGCATGGCCTGTCTCCAGCCCTGCATCTGTCTGCTGCCGGGCTCCGGAAGCCATGTGAGTGTCAGTGCTGTGTGAAATGAGCAGGGCAGAGACGCAGTGGTTGGGGGGCTTTAGGCTGTGCAGTGAAGGTCCCAGCATGAACATTGTGGATGCTGTGGGGGCACTAGGGTGCTGTTTGTTCCCAGTGCTCCCCAGTACCTGGCTGTCACAGCAACTTACTGCTCACTGGGAAGGGTGCTGTGGATCCTGGAACTGGCACTGAGCAGCCCTGAATCACAAGGCCTTTCCGCTCTGGGGTTCGCACATTCAGCCTGTGACCTGTGGTTGCTATGGCCTCTCTTGCGTATGCAAGTTGCCTAATCCAATGCTGATGACCTGCTGTGTCACTTCTCTGGAAGAGCTGAAGCAACTCACCTTGTGCCCTAGGGGTTTGTAAGATCCCCTCTTGACCTCTCTTTTGAAATCCAAAAGTATTGGGAGTCTTGCCACCTGTGCTTGTGGCTGTTCTGGGGCTGGGGTGCTTGAATGCTTTGGTGTCATAGTGTTGCTTTTAAACTCACAACTTTCCTCCCTCTCTTCCTCCCCTGGGTGTTCAGTGAGTGACTGACCCTGGCAGCTGTCTCTGCTGAGACCTTGTTAAGGGGCATCATTTGGTTCTGACTTCTTGGTATCTGTTTTGCACAGTGCCTGGTCCTGTGATTTGCCTATTCAAGCAGGACTCCTCCTGGAGTCCCAGCGGTACTGGTGTTCTTGTATTCAGTGAGACTTGCCTGAGTGGTGCTCAGGAATTTGGCCCTTAAACTGCTCTGACTACTACAGGTGGGGTGGGGACCAAAGGTGCTGCCCCAGGAACTTTACCTGTTGGGGATGAGCCTTCACCAGGATGTTATGTCCATTGCCTTTTTACTAACGAGCTGGTGCTCCCCTGGTGATCTGGGAGAAGTGATTAAAAATCAGGGCATTGATGTGGTTTGTTCTAATGCAACTTTCCCAGATCTGTTTTGCAGCACATTTCTTTTAATACCTTCCTCTTTTCTGACCAAGTAGCTGATTGGTATAACCAGAGTTGTTCTTTCACAGCTTGTGATTCAAGTTCTCAGACAATTGTGCAATATATTTCAAAATCTTGGACACTCTGGGAGAGGAAGGAAGCCTCCTGTCTGCTGTGGTTTTTAGCTTGTTTTTCAATATATTGAAAATGGAAAAGCAGAGCTCCTCAGCTCTTCACTACTGCTCAGTTCAGATTTCTGTAGCAGTTTCAAATAACTTTCTGAACTGGAAAACTAGCTTCAATTCTTAGCTCCTTTTAAAATGTCAAGTGGTGCTATTTGTCCTTGAACAGTGGTAGGTGGTAGCTCTGAAGTTGCATCACTTCCCTCTGCATCACTTCACTTTCTCACATCAGCAAAGCAGAAGCTGAAATGAAACACTGCGGCTTTTCCCTCGGTGAACTTGTGCAATAGGTGACATCACCAGGAGGGGAGCACTTGGGAACTTCCAAAAAGCAAATTCCCTTTTTGAGGAAAAGGGATCTGAGTGCTCTTTGGAGTCTCCGCTGAAAATCTGCTTATGTGGAAAGCTCTTGATGAGGCCTGCAGCATGCCCAAGACAAGTGCTGTTTGTGTTGGCCTCTGTGGCTGGGTGTGGAGTTTGTTGGAGGCTACTGCTTCCTTGGGCTGGGATTTGTCTTGGCCTATGCAGTTTTAAGATCTGCCCTTCTTTTACTCTGTTCCCTCCCTCTTACCAGAAAAGAACTTCTGAGGAACAACAGCCAAACCAAAGGAACATGCTGTAATGGCTCTTAAAATGCCCCCACTTCAACAAAAATAGCCAAGCCTCATCTGTTGTCCCTGACACAGAGGAGTCTGATGTTAAGTGTCTTGTTAGCTTCAAAACCAATGAAATTCAGGTGTAATGTTTCTCCTGTAGCTGGTTACTTGTACAAGCTGTGAATTAGTGTGCTGTTGCCTTTTGCCTACAAGCCTGATAGACTCCATTGCAGGGCTGAGTGGTGTGTGTTTTGAGAACGTCTTGTCAGGGGTTTTCTCTCACTGTTAAACAAGCCGGACTGTTGAACAGGACCCGCTTTTTGTGTTCGGTGGAAATGGTAGAATGTTTGTAAGCTACACTTGCAGGAGGGAGTGGATGGTTATTAATTGTATAGTGGTGTTTTTATATACAGAATGTACAGATCCTTTGACAGATGTAAGCTTTTGTTACTTTAATAAAAATGTAGCAGTATCAGTGAGCCTTGTCTTCTTGCTGGGAACTGTTGCATGCTTACAAAGAGTGAGCCCAAATCCCACACTGCGAATGCTGTAGGTTTGGTTAAAATGTGAGTGACTGCTAATATCCAGCTGTGAGGAGGAGGCTTGGAAAAAGCTGCTTACTCACCATGATGACTAAACCTGACCCTCCAGCCCCTAGGGCTGAAGACTGGGGGTGGGTGTGATGAGCAAGGCAGGGCTCTGGGTGTCCTGCCCCTCTCATCTCTGTGCTGATGTGGCAGCTCTTCACACTTGGTGCTGCTTTGTGGAAATCCTGTGGTCTCACAGAGCACAAAGGTGTTAGAGCTGACTGCCAGATCTCCTACCCAGTGCTAGGAACAACATAGGTCTTGGAAACAAGTGGGCAATGGTGTGAGCCAGGCACAGGGGTGGTTCCTGGAAGTCACAGGGCAGCTGACCTCATGGGGTGCCACCAAGCTTCCTGCCCCACCACCTTCCAGTCAGCAGCCACCTGTGGAGGAGGAAGGCTGAGAGATCAGAGAATTGCAATGTTGGGGCTGGTGCAGGGTGCTTGGGGCTCTCATAACCAATGCAGCTGGGGCTGATTCAGGGGAGATCCTCTCTAGCTATGCTGAGGCTGGTGACTGCAGCAGGGAGCTGCTTCATGCTCATGTGCATGGTCCAACTCATGTGCTTAAGGCACCTCAGTGCCAACTTCAGGCTGAACATATTGGAGGAGACTGAGCTAAATCAGCTCATGTTGGTGCTAGCTTCAGTCCAAAACTCACCAAAATGTTCCTATAGAACATTTATAGGTGGCTCTGCCACCAATCCCAGCTGCTCCCTGAGGACTTCTTGGAGAAGCGATGCCAGGGGTGGGCACCAGGCTGGTCACACAGAACGGGAGCAATTCCAGGTTCCCCCTGCTCCTTTTATCCTGCCTCTAAGAGGGAAACAATTCATGGGTTGATCTTGGTGCTCTGTCAGGGCCACTCCTTTCTGAACTCATCTCTTCATTAGTTTCAGTAAACACTCAAATTGCTGCTGCTTGTGAAACAGGGCTGTTAGGGAGGAATGGGTGTCCTGTTGGGTTGCTGATCAGCTTGGGAGTCACCCGGGTTCAAAGGCTCAGTGCAGTCAGATGATAGTGACTGTCCCCTGACTGGCTTGTCTGGGACAATGTGCTACAGTCTGTGCTGGGGCCAGCGTAGCCCATGCCCCAGCTGTGCCCGTGGTCTGTGTTTGGGCTCTCATGGTGCTGCAGCCACCAAAGCAGAGCTGAGAATGTCCAAAATTCGAGTCGCTTCCAGCCAAGATAAAAAATACAGCTCTTACGTAGGGGAACATTCAGTGACGAGTCAGTGCTATGGCATGGCAACCGGATCCCCCCAGCAGCCTTCTAATAGATGACTCATCTCCTATTTATATTTTGCTTGTCGTTTTTCTTCTGGAAGGATCACGATTACCTTTGGGATCTGCTTTAGGGCATGGGGAGGGAGGGGAGCAGGGGCACAGCTGGGTTATACCCCAGGGGCCAGCTGCTCCCCTGCATGCTTGGAACAGCTCCAGAGAAGACTGAAAGTGAATAAAAGCACATTCACTGCTCCCTGCCTCCTGCCAGTTGCAATGAAGACTTGTTTTCTGCCAAGCTTTTTGCTGGATTTCTGTGGGGATCTTTTTCTTTGTGCGTTTCTGGAAGGGAAGGGAGGTGTCTCATTCAAGGAGCCTGGCTCAGTTGGTACCCCCCTGTCATCAGAAATTGGGCAGGGGGGTGGAACTAGATGATCTTCTAGGTCACTTCCAACCCAAGCCATTCTATGATTCATCCCTGGTGTGTCCTCGGTTAGAGCACAGCCCTTTGCCCTGCCCAAGCACCTGCCCATGGTCCTATAAGGTCCTGCCTACCACCACAACCCAGGCAGAGAGAAACTCTCCTGGCACAGTGGGATCCAGGGCCTAAGTGCCCTGATATGCGTGGCACCCACCTGGAAATGAGTTTCCCCGACAAAAACCCTGTATGGGCAGTGCTGGATCTCAGGAAAATGCTCTCCTCCTGTCCCAGCAGGCTGGGAGGGCTTTGATGCCTACAGGGAGCAAAAAGGCCCGTGGGTTTGAATGCCCGGTCCCCTACATGGATGTGTTGTCCCCCTGCTTGCCAAGCCAGGCTTCCCTGGGTGTGTGCACACAGCTGCAGGGCTGCCTGTCCTTCCTCCTGGGTTTGGGGCTGCATGTTCTTTCTCCTGGGAGATGGGGTGGGTTTGGGGCTGTCTGTTGGAGAAATGCCCTTTGTGCAAAGCTCACATCAGCTGCAGGAAAAGTCCTGGCCTGAAGGCAGTGGCCATCACGGGTCAGGGGCTTTGTGGGTCCACGAGGACATTTTGCTCATTTTATGGCAAAATATTGTTGTGTGTGTGTGTGTGTCTGTTTGTTTTGCTCTCTTTCCAGGTGTCCCTTTCGCAGAAGCTGAGCATTTCTCACTTCTAAGTTACCAGAACAGCAACATCAGCAGAAGTGAAACCAAGCCCCCTCCTGCCCCAGCATGTTGGCGTGGGGCTCAGTCCCCTCCAGGTGCTTCCTGCCCCTGCTTTGCTGATGGGATGGAACCGGCGATGTTGGCTCAGCAGAGGACAGTCAGGCACCCACGTGGGTGCAGCTGCACTCGCATGTATCTGGGGCGATGCAGGCGGCAGCGGCTCTGCCTCAGCCCTGGGGCTGGGAGGGGATGCCCGAGGCACGCCATCACCTGTGGTGTGCACAGCCCAAACTGTCTTCCCAGGATCTGCCGGAGCTGCAATCACGTGGCCCAGCAACGAGAAGGTGGTTTGTGGGGTGCGGAGGGGCTGGTGCTGCGCCGAGCCCACGTGCTACAGGCAGCAGGCTCCGGCGTCGCTGCCGTTTGCACCGTCAAACTTGGGGTGCAGGCAGGGGCAGGTCCATAGGTCTTGTGCTGCACGTGGGCTCCTGCTGGTTTCTGTTCCATGGCAGGGCTGGCAGAGAGACTCCAGGCTGGGGACCATACTCCCTGCCTGCCCTTCAACTTGATAGACCTTCCTCCTCCTCCTCCCTTCCCTTCTCAGCATTTGCAGGGTGGAGGGACACGGCCAGAGCCTGCACTCTCCGCAGCCTCAACGCTTCGCAGCTCTGAGCATTGCGAACAGGCGCACGGACACCAGCACCAAGGGGAACACCCCGCTCTGCCTTTCTGATTCTTGGCAAAACCAGAACCAGCCCTTGAAAAACACGCTTCTTCCTGCAGAAAGGTCACCGGCACCATCGCAGCTGCCGCTGGCCTGCTCGACTCCCCCATGTGACACAGCAACTGC
This sequence comes from Alectura lathami, assembly GCA_013399715.1. Lineage (NCBI taxonomy): Eukaryota > Metazoa > Chordata > Aves > Galliformes > Megapodiidae > Alectura > Alectura lathami. The sequence goes on from VXAV01006629.1 coordinate 17,270, forward strand.
ATCGCGCTGGCGGCTTGTGGCTCGCGGTGCTTGGAGCAGCTCCACAGGCAGACGGGGCAGGTTGCAGCACTGCTCCGTGCTGGCTTACACTGAGAAAATTCCCCCCGAATGGCCACCGAGCCTGCGGGCAGGCTGAGCCCTGTCTCCACGCCCTGCCTGCTGGCTCCAGCAGGAGCACAGCCCAGCCACGCTGCACAGTTTGTCCTGCACAAACCTCTGGTTTGTTAAAAATTACAGCAGGGAAAAAGGGCTGTTCCTTGCAGAAACGGGAGCAGGGATCTGCCACCACTGCCCCAGGAGCAAGCACATCACTTGGCATATAGAGCGTGGCCCCAAAATGTCGTCCCCCTTCAAGGTGGGCATGGTGGGACCCTATATCTGCCTGCTCCCAGGGTGCCACCAGGGGCTGGCTCGCCCCAGCCACCCCCATGCTTCGTCCTCTGGGGTGTGGGGCCTGGACAGATGGGCAGGGGGTGAGCAGCTTCCTTCAGCTGCTTTTTTGTTTTCCACCGCTCATCCCATAGGGAGATCCATCCCCATCCTGGCCCCTCCGCAGCAGCAGCGGCTGGGCTCTGACGCTCTCATTTACGACCTGTTGGGGGATGAAAGGGGCTTGTTGGCGGCCGCCAGCAACTGGTGTGCAGGGACAACTGTTGCCATCTGTCTGGTTGGGTGGTGGGGGGGCTGCAGCCAGGGCTGGGTTTTGTTTCTCCTTTCATACACCACTAAACTTTGCACCTTTTGTTTCCCAGTGAAGGGCTGGGAGAAAAGCAGCCTCCCTGCACCGCACAGGTCAGGGCAGAGCTCTCTCAGCTCAGTGGGGGATTTGCATACAATTCTTATTAAATATTATAATAGTAATTGTGTTTTTTTGAGGAGTCTGTTGGCAACCTGGTGCCAAATCCCTCTGTCCTCCTCCCTGTGAGCCGGGGGAAGTGGGGCATCCTGGCACGCAGAGCTGGAGCTGTGGCCTCTGCTGCGAGTGGGGTGTGAACCTCGGGGACGGGGCCTGCATGCACTGCAACCCAATAGGGACGTTGTGTCCCTGACCCCAAGGGATGCTGTGTCCTTGTCCCTGGGGAATGCTGTCCCCAAGGAATGCCATAGCCCCATTCCCAAGGGACTCTGTGCTCCTGTCCTGGCAGCAGCAGTGAGGTGAGGGCAGGGCACAGGCAACCAGGACCATGGGAACAGCCTGGAGCCACTCTCACTGCCCCGGAGGTATTTGTGCACCTCCTGGAGTGGTGTCAGCATCTGGGATGGGATCACAGCGCCTGGGGTGGCTTCAGCCGGGCAAGTGAATCTGCCCCTGCTGCCTGGGCTTTGTTCGGGCTTTGAACTTCTCGCTTTGCTCTGTTCAGCCTGGAGCTGGCAGCCAGGACATGCCCTGCGTTTTGGGCGGAGCGTGCTCTGAGCCGGAGGAGGTAGCTGGGATCGTGGAGTGTCCCCTCTGCCACATCCCCCCACCAAGGGCACTCCATCAGCAAGGTGCTGCATGTCCTGAGTGCATCTCCCCCTGCCGCATGGAGCCACCCAGTAGCAAAATGCAAAGAGCAGCCGGGGACAGGGTGCCAGGCCAGCCCTGGGAGGGGACCGTCACCTCTCTTTACCCGGAGGCAGATGTTGGATCAGGTCAACGTCTGGGATCCTGAGCCCCTGAAGGACTCTGCAAGGACAGGGCGATTCCTTGGGTTCAGAGCCAAGCAGGGGACGTTCAGGCTGTTTTTGTCCCTGTGCGGCCGGATCCACTCCACTCAGCTGCATCAGTGCAGGCGACCTGGGGCTCAGTGAAACGCGTGGGTGCAGCACCCGCACCTCTGGGGAGCTGCCAGGAAACGCCGTATGGAAACCAGCCATGGGCAGCAATGTCCCTAAGCCCTGTGCTGTCCTCCAGCTCCCAGCTGCCAGACGAAGGGTGAGGCCCGTTTTCCCCTTGACAATGCCCTTTTACCAGGGTGTTTATGTCTATTATAACCCCAGATAAAACAGAGAAGGGGAAGGACGGGGCTGAAGTGGAGCAGCTGCCCTTGCTGACGGGTTTGTGGCTTTGTTGTGAGTTAAAAGGCTGGATCCAGGCTGGGGCAGTGGCTGGGGTGCTGCTCCCTGAAGGGAGGGCTGGTGTCCCCCCACCCAGCTCCTGGGGGTGGCTCTGCAAAGGGAATGGCTGGAATTTGCCCTGGGAAATTCCCCTCTGGGGCCACAGCAAAGACAAATCCCCAGGGAGCAGAGTAAGGCAGAGCCCCCAAACCCTGACCCCCCAGAGCAGCACAGCGAGGGAGTCAGATGGACCAGAAAGGCCCCCAGCCGTGCCAGCCCCCAGCAATTTTAAGGCTGGCAATCGCTGCTGGTGATGGCTTGGGGTCTGCTGTGGCTTTTGAAGCAGAGACAAAGCCCATCTTGATATTTATGGCACGTGCAGTGGGAGCGCGGGGTGCACGGGGCTGTGGGACAGATGGCGAGTGGAACAAAAGAGGAGGCAAGAATGGGAGCTGAACAGATTGGGAATTTCCTGCCCTTCCCTCTCCTCCATGCCTGAACGCTGCTGGGGGTGTGTGGGGCAGGTGAGCACTGGTTCTGCAGTGCAGGGGTACAATGGGCTGCCTGCTGGTCCCCCAAAGTGTTCGGACTGAGTCCCACCTGGCTCAGGCTTCCCTAAACCCCAAAATCCTAAGCCCCCAAATCCTGGCTCTGTTTAACCCCTGGTGTTGAGCTGTGAGAGCCAGGAAGACTCCTGCTCCTCCAGGCCTCCATCTGCTCTTCTGTGAAATGGGACCACCACTCAGCCCCGAGCGGTGCCGGGGGCCCTGTTGATCTCTGCTGGGGACATGCTGGTCCCCCCCCCGGCCCTGGCACATTTTCCCGCTGCCTCTGCAATTTTCTTATCTCGTCCCAGCAATGTCACAGCTGCTGTGGCCCAGATCCAAGCAGCTTATTAATAATCAACTTCTATTGCTTGTCACGTCGCAAGTACGTCTGCAGACAGCCAGGTGTGGGGGGGACAGCTGTGCCCAGCCCCAGACACGAGTCCTTTTGTCCTCAGCACTGTCCAGTGTGCGAGTGAGCTCACGTTGGTGCAAGAAACTTGGCTGCTTTGGGGAAAAAACAGAAATTTCAGATGGCCTTGTCTACACGAACACATCCTAAAGTTGTCCAAGAACAATAAAGGTTTTAGGTTAAGGCTGGGGAGAATTGAGCAAAAGGAAGCACTGAAGGACAGGATGCTGGGAACTCTGTGCTGTGCCCAGCCCTCACGTCCCAGGGGCTCTGTCCCTCCCCAGACATGTGGGTTGTGGCGTTAGGTCAAAGCCTCGCTGCTTTCTTGTGTACTTCCCCAAGGAAACAGTTGGGACAGTTGTTTTGAAACACAAACCCTGTGCTTCCTGGAAAAATGTGGTGGTAGAGGGCTGTTTGTGAAGGGCCTGGGAAGATTTGAGCTGAGGAAAAAAAAGAAAACAAAACAACAACAACAACAACAAAAGGGGAATATCTGGGTAAAGATGTTGGAAAGGAGTTGGGAATTTTGGGAGCTGAAATTTGAGAGATTTTAGGGGAGCTGCTGGTTTTAGGGCCTGGTGCAGAGGCAGCCCCACAAAGCCTCTGGGGCACACCTCAAAGGGGACTGGGGAGCTGCTTTTAGTTACTTTGGGGTTTTCCCCTCCTTTATTCTTCTTGCTGAGCCCAGACAAAGCCCCAAACTCCTGCTGCCCCCTTCTCCTCCTCCCCAGTGGGACACAGGCTGCTGGGCCCCAGCCCAGGGCCTCCCAGACCCTGCTCCTCCCAGCAACAGGAGGAGGAGGAGGAGGAGGAAGGGGAAGCGAGCCCCATCCTGCCATCCCCACGCAGCAACAGGGCGCTGATTGGGCGCCCGCCTGCTCGCAGGACCAATGTAGTCTCCTCCTTTTTTTTTTTTTTTTTTTTTTTTTTTTTTTTTCCTGGGGAGAGGGACAACTGGGGGGGTGCAGACCACACAGCCTCCCTGCGCCTCGCCTCTTCCCTGCGGGATGCAGCCCCGGCCCCCCGCTGGTGCAAAGCAGCAATTGCAGCCGCTCCGCCCGGGTGGAGCGTCCGGTGGGGCAGCCCAGCGCCAGCACCGCTCGCTGTCTCAGCAGCATCCCCTTCGCCTCCCTCTGGTCCCTGTACTGCTGCAGGCGGCTGGGTGTCCCCATGCTTCAACGCAGCCTTGCCCGAGCGAACACCGGCTGTGCTTTGCTCCCAGCGCGGGCACACCTGGGGACAGGGCAGCACCCGGACTTGGGTGCTGCTCGCTGGGCATACAGGAGCAGGAGGAAAGCCAGGGAACGGGGTTTGCCTGCAGGAGGCAGGGATGAGACGTGCCTGTGCCTTTGTGGCTCTGGAATACAGCGGGGATGGAGGCGGGGGTGACCCGAGCAGGGTCGGATCGCCTCTCCTGCTGCCTATCTCCTGCAAGCGCCTTGTCCGGGGTTAGGGGCCCTTTCTGTCCAGCTCCTGGCTCTGTGGCGATTTTTAAGCATCCTCCACCTCAACTGTTAGAAGTAAGCAGAGCTGAAGCTGGAGGACGTGAAAGAATGCAGCAACCAGAAGTACTGCGCCAATGGCATCGCCACCCTTTCTCTTTTTCTCTTTCAGCGTGCATGTTCCCTTCTATAAAGGTCTCTGCAAGAACCCCACATGGGGCGCGTTGGAGAGGCAGCTCCCCGGTGCGGAGCTTCGTGCAGTGTCTGGGACAGCCGCTAGACGGCAAATGCAGCCTGGGTTATGTCTGCAGCGCTTTCTGGTCTACAAGCGGCAGGCGTCAGGGGTCGGACACATTTCGTGCAGTTACAGAAAGGGCTTTATTCGTCGATATGATATCTACAGTTCATGCGTCGGTGATAGTACAGTTTTTTTTTTTTTTTTTTTTTTTTTTTTTTTTTTNTTTTTTTTTCGTTTGTTTCTATAGCATGCAGTTTAAATGCGGAGGGTCTAGATGACCTCTTCAGCTTTGCAGGTCATCTCCAAAGCTCAGCTGCCCCTTTGGTTCTCAAAGCAGCCCATCCAAGGAACCAAGCGGGTGTTTTGGCTCTTGACAAATTGAGATGTGCTGCTGATGCAGATGTTACTGCCACCTTTTTTTTTTTTTTTTTTTTTTTTTTTTTTATGGGAGACCCCTGCTCCCTGGGCAGGGGAGCTCAGAGCCATGCCAGTGGGCAGGGTGGAGGTGGGCACACTGTGTCCATGCATGCCAGGGCGGATCTTGCAAGCATGGGTGAGCATTAGGGGTTGGGTGCCAGGATTTTGTGAGCAGCAAAATCCCTCCCTTGTTAAACCCTAGTGCATCCCACCGGGTTCAAAGCCTCACTGCTTTGGGGTCATGTTACGCCTCGTTCTGCAGACTGCTCCTGGTGATCCAGGGCACCTGTAGGCAAGCGGCACGCAGAAACTGGGCAGTTTTGGTGGAGGTGGGGGATGAGGCTGCATGCCCCATGCAGACCCCTAACGTGCCCCGGTTGTGCTCACTGCAGCACCCAGTGCCTGTGCCAGGGCAGGGAGCAGCGGGGACAAGGGGCTGGGTGCTGCATGCGAGTCTGCAGGGTGATGGCGCTGTGTCATGCCCATCCCTCATCCCCAGTTCTGTCCCAAACCAGAGAGAGGTGTGAGGATCACTTTGGCCATGGGATGTTCCTTGGGGAGTTTCCCTCTGACCTTAGCAGCTGGTGGCTGCCTGGCAGTGGCAGGAAAGGTTTCTCTCCCACTGGTTTTATGTCTGTAGCAAAGGCTCAGGGAAAAGGGGGAAGAATGATGGGAGAAGAGTGGATTTGCTCTTCACATCCTAGAGGAATGCTGGCAGCCAGGACATCTTTAACTCCTTACCTGTGCAGCTCCAAGTGACTACCAAAACCTGGTCCAGGGTGAGCTGCTGTAAACGTGCTGGTTCTGCAGAACCCACACCTGAAACGCCCTCAGCTGGAGCCAGCTGCTCAGCGCTGCACTTTGGAGATGGGTTGAGCTCTCCCCCTTCCATGCTGCCTCCCACACGGACCTGTGCTAGGGCACGGCTGCGTGGGAGCCGTGCCGGGACCTGCACCACGCTGCATGGCTGGAGAGCTGGGAAGGGGGGCGGCATTTAGGGATGAATGGATCCTGCCCACCCGCGTGGGCTGGTGTTGGAGCACCCTTATTGCACTGTTGCAGAAGCCAAGTCAAACTGTCAAGCTGCATTAAAATGGGAGTGAGGGTCTCCCCAGGAATGGGGGAGCAAAGTTCTGAGGACCGGGGGTGGCAGGTTAGATCTCGATCATGGTGGCACGCCGCAGGCACAGCGGGGCATCGGGGGGCACTGCATTGCGCTTGATCTCGTTCCCATCAAGCCGCAAGACCTGGAGCCGGGAGTAGTTCATGACGTCCACGATAGTGCAGAAGCTGCTGATGGAGAACTCTGTGGGGGAAGGAGAATGAGAGCTGTCAGGGACCTGGTCTGGAGGTGAGTCAGTGCACCCACCCCATGCAGGATGGGCAGGAGAGCAATGAAAGTACCCCTAAATTAGCAATGATTCCTGCACAGTTGGACTCCTCACCCTTCCGCCTTAAGCCACAAGAGTAGTTAGTGCTTCTAGCTGGAGTCAGAAGCAGCTGCTGAGTTTGTGCGTGCTCAAGGCTCTGAAAGCTGTGACTTTGCCCAGCATGGCTGGAGTGCTAGTAGGAGAAAAGAATAGGGCCTGGGTGGTGTCAGATGAAAACCGTTGCTTTACAGAGGGAATTGCAATTGCATTTCATGAGACTTCACATGCTGCAGCACCCAGGCCCCCGGCACTGACGGGGAGTGGGACCACACAGGCAGCGTGTCTGGGAGGGGAACGTCTCTGCACCATCCACGTCTTCTCTCTTCTCGTCTGCCACCCGTTGCTGTCAGTACCTCTCAGGCTGGTTCCTTCCCGGGTTTGGTGGGAGGATACGGAACAAAACCAGTTTTTGTGCAGGATTTAGGAAAGAAGTGACCGTCTAGAGGGCAGCAAAGCTCTAGGCCAGGAGCTGCTGGGGAAGGCACTGGGTGCACTGGGATGCACTGGGGTGCTGCGAAGAACCCAGCCCTCAGCCCAAACTCTCTGTCCGCGCTGAGCCTGTGCTCAAGGTCTCTGCAGCTCCACATGCCCTGGCTGAAGCAGCCTCGGAGGAGAGGCAGGGGTTGCTTTGTTGGCAGGAGGGGGCTGGCAGCCTGGGCAGGGCAGCAGCATCTCCCCGAAGGCTGCACAGCACCTGGGGGTTGCTGGGGGCACCTCCTTTCCCACTGAAGGGCTCACAAGGCTCTGAAGTTTAGCAGCAAAACCTGCAGCTGGAGCAAAGCTGCAGTCAAGCCTGGATGGCTCTGTGGTGGTTTCATGGCATTTGTGGGCAGACATTGACAACTATAAATGTTGAAAGCAAACAGTTGGGAATCTGTTCGTGTTTTCATGTTTCTGTCGGTTCCTCAGTGTGGGGTTGTTTCCCCTGCAACAGCTGATGGCTGCACCGATGCCTCCCACCCTAGGCTTGCTCAGGGGCTTGAGCACTGCTCCTGGAGGGTCCTGCCTTCAGGGCCTGGCAGTTAATAGGAGCAAGTGTGGATTTTTCCAGGAGGTGCAGTTTGCTTGTTTGTCTAATTTATTTATTTTTTATTTTTTATTTATTTTTTTTTTAATATAAACAGCAACCTCAGGACAATCTGTGCCTTTTATTTTATTTTTGTGTACTAAATGAAGTGAATTTTAGTCCTGGCAGAAGATGCTCTAATAACTAAAAGCTGTTGTCTGTCGCAGCCCTGGCAAGGACGTGCCTGTCAGCTGCAGGCAGTGGTGCTCAGAGAGGCTCTGGGGGCTGGGGGCTTTTCAGGGGCTGAGGAGGGAGGGGTGGGTCTCATCGAAACCAGCTCTGGCACATGGCAAGGATTGGAGCCACATCACCAGCACATTATTGAAGGTTTGAGAATAAACCAGAGGTGTCAGACTGGGAGGGCTGGAGAGTTCAGGGCATCCAGGCAAGGAAGGTGGTAGGTAGAGGGGCTGGAGAAAGGGGATGCACTGGCCCCAAGCGCTGCAGGCCTCTGAGCATGGCAGGGTTTATCTGCAGTCCCTTTGCCCCCGCACTGACCAGCATGATGCCTGTTCCCGAGTTTGGTTACCCCCAACCTCTGCTGGTGACCCCTCAGCCTTGTGCAATGCCTGTAGTCCCCTCCCCAGGCTGTGCATCAGCCTGTACCCAGAGCTGGCTTCTGGCATCTCCAGCCAGAAGATGCTCAGGCTACTGCTAAACGTGCAATAAAACCAGAGCAATGTCTTTGTACATCATGTAGAAGCACTCAGAGATGGCAACAGTGCAAACCCCTTTCCTGCCTTGCTGCCTTGCATCTAGGAGAACAGAAATCTCCCAAATTCCAGTTTCTTGCTCAAACTATTACCCCAGGCAGCCTCCAGCGGTGGCACAGTTTCTGCCTCCCCACCTCCCCATCCCCACTGCACTTGGTTGGCATGTGTCTGCTCACCATTGATTTGGTTCCCTTGAAGGTAGAGGTTCTCAAGGTTGGTGCTGACCCGGGGGATCTTCTGGAGCCTGTTGTAAGAAAGGTCCAGCTCGAGGAGGCTGCTGCTGTTGAAAGTGTTGGTGGAGAGACCCTGGTTTGTCAGGCTGTTGTGGGACATCCTTACATAGAGCAGCTTGGGAGAAAACTTGAAATAGTCATCGGGAATGGTGTTGATGTAGTTGTACTCTAGGTAGAGCTGTTCCAGAGCCATCGGGAGCCCATCAGGGACTTTCCTGAGGTGGTTGTAGCTCAGATCAGCAAGGATCAAGGACTTGAGTCCTTTGAGGGATGCTCCCATCTCAAAAATGTAGTTGTGGCTGAGGTACAGGGCTGTGAGGTTCTCCAGACCCTCCAGGGCATTGGAGGGGACCTTGGAGATCTGGTTGTAAGACAAGTGGAGCTCTCTCAGGGACCGGGGCAAGGGGCTGGGCATCTTGGTTAGGTTGTTGTTGTTCATGTACAACCGCTCCAGGTTTTTGAGCTTGGCAAAGACCCTCTTGCCCATCTTCTCACTGCTGATCTGGTTGTTGTGCAGCGCCAGCCACTCCAGCTCCGTGGCGTTGTCAAAAGCTCCCTCCTGTATGGTGGTGATCTGGTTGTTCTGGAAGTAGACGTACTTCATCCGGGTGGGCACGAAGGGCAGGTACCTCAGGTTGCGGGCATCGCAGTACATGGCTGATGAGAAGTAAGACGAACATTCACACTCCTGGGGACATTGCCAGGAAGGGGCCTGCTGAGCTTCAGAGCCGAGCTCTGTTTCTGTGTCCGGAGCCGGGAGGTAAGAGTAAACATAGGGGCTGTTCTCATCCTCGTCGTAGGGCATGTAGTTGTAGGAGGACATTCGGGACTGCCGCATGTAGTACTGCAGCCACTGCAAGTCCTCCTCCTCATTGTACTGGCCCAGGGAGGCTCCACAGAGCCCGGCAATGAGCAGGACAGTGACCCAACGCATGGTGCTGTCACTGGGGAGACCTGGGGGGGAACCAGCAGTAAAGTCAGGTCTGGTAGAGGGGCTGCAGGCAGGTGAGCTGCTCCCTGCAGGTTGGGAGCGAGCAGGTTGGGGAATGGGGTTGATGGCACTTGGCAGCAGAGCTGATGAACCAGGGCGACCTGAGGGAATCTTAGTAAAACAAACGTGACTTCCAGCATTTCCTCTACTTGAAGTTACCTGAGCTCCCCCACTTTCATCTCACCCCTTCCAGAAACATCTATTCTAGTGTCTATTTGCTTGCCAGCTTTTTGCTATTGGTATTTCTGTTGCAGCTTTTTAGAGGATGGAGATGGGGGCCCGTTGTCAGAGTTTGTGCAAGGTCACCTCTCTGCCTCAAAGCATCTGGATTCACCTGTGCTGGCCTACACAGGAGGGAGGAGAAGGGACCCAGCCGTGCTGCATGCAGTGGGAGGGAAGCAGTAGCTGCAGGAACAGGTTGCTGGAGCTCAAGGCATGTTTTGATGCGGGTCTATTTATACCACGCTCGCTGGCGATACGAGTTGCTGTGGGTTTTATCCATCTCTCCCTTCCCCCACAAACATGCAGAATGTTCACACTGCTCAAGACTGATGTAAATCATGGTAAACAATTCTGGCTTATTTTGAAGTGAAACCATTTTGGAGCTTAGGTTTCCCTCATCTCCTGTCCTGCAAAAGAGCTGTCGCCTGCTGCCCTGCTAAGGCTAGCGTAACACAGGAGGGTGGGAACATCCCCAGAGCTGCTGCTGGGACTCTATTAGTGAAAACCAGTCTGTCTGGTGTTGGAGAGCAGAGAGCAGGGCTGGATGCTCAGCACCACACAACAACCCTGGAACCTCTTAGCTTGGTGTGGGGGCTTTGCTGTGCCATCCCAGGGCACTGCGCTGGCGGAGGGGGGACGCCAGCCACGGCCTCTTGTCCTTCCCCGACCCTCATAGCTATGCCTGCATGCAGAACAGCCCGTGACCAAAGTGGCTTGAAATGCCTCCAGGAAATACTCTGTGCTGTGCTGCTCGGAGGGGGAGCAAGGGCTCCTGCCTGCGGCTCCTGTACACGTGGCCGGGAGCACGGGCTGCTGCCGTGCCGCTGTGCATGGGGAAACCTTGCTGCGTCCCCACTCTGACCTGGCTGGGAAGCTGGCCCAAGCAGTGGGTTTTGCTGCTTTTTCCTCTGCCTGACCCTTGCAGTGCTGGAGGCTGTCACCCAACCCTGAGGAGCTGTGACTGTGGAGCCGGCCAAGCCCATGGGCCGTTCCCAAATTGCATCCTTGGGGCCCACTCCCTTCTCCCCATCCAAACTGTGCTCCCGAGGAGCCAGCAGGCCGCTTGTCAGCAGCCTGGCGCACCCCAGCCCTGATGCAGCAGCAGAGGAGGGGAATCTCTCACCCAGCAGACAAAGAGGGCACAGTTCTGCTCAGGGCAGCGGCTGCTCTGCCACCGAGGCACCGTGGCAGGCTGCTTGTGCTGGAAGAAAACAGAGACTAAGACCAAGAAGAGCAGGCACTGCTCTCACTTTCTCTTGCACCAAGGGGCAGAGGAGCTGCGGTCCTCCAGGCTGCTGCGTGTGCAGCAGGAGCTTGGCAATTGCAGGAGTTTCACCTCCTCCTCCCTCTTGCTCCAGGGCACTCTGCCTGGTAAAACAGAGCCGTCTGCTCTGCTCCAGGGCTGCTGCCCCTTCCTGGGGTCCCTCTATGTGGGGTAGAACTGATCTGGGGCTCTCTGCACCTTTCTTAGTGCCCCCTTCATTGTGCCACCAGCCCCAAGACCTGTCCTCAGCAGCCACCCCTGCTTCATTTGAAAGTTGCTCTCCCCTCCCCATTGGGTTCAACCCCATTTTTGAATGGCATATGCATGATATCTGTTTAATCTCACAACCTCCATACTCCTGTCCTGGAGGCTTCTGTGTCCAATTGGGTCAGTTCATCACCTGTGGAGGGAGCAGGGTTTGGAGCAAAGGGCATCACGGGCACGAAACAAGCAGCAGACGAGCTGGCAAAGCTGCATGGGGCTAGGGGGACAGTGAGCAGTTGCTGCACATGCCCAGGTGTCAACGGCTGTGGGTGTGCTGATCCCATGCCAAGCGTTTGGGGAGCTGCCTTTGGGGCAGGAGCAGTGGGGAGCAGGAGAGGGCACGCTGGCACCTGTGCTGTGCCACCCGTGTCGCTGGCATGTGCTCTGCATGGCAGCTGCCCGCCCGCTTGCTGCGGCAGGACTATGGAAATGGAGTTTAAAAAAAAAAAAAAATCAGAATAAATATGGAGATGGACTTACCAAGCTGAGAGCCTCCTTTCCAAAGCCTTGCTGCTCTGCTCCGGGATCTCCCGCGTGTCAAGCAGCATGTGAGTGTGTCTCCCAGTTTGCAAAGGCTGGTGCCCGCCCTAGATCCCAGATCAAATATTGTGCTTGCAGGTCACGGGCTGTGCAGGTTTTTGGGGAGTGACCTACTAGCAGCAGACAGTGTGCAGGAGAGACTGAAGAGACCCTAACGCTACTGGCGTTATAAATAACCTGCTTTTTCTTTCCTCCCTCTCTCTCTCTCCCTCCCGTCTTTTCTCAAAGGAGTGTTGGCACTTTTCAGGCTCTCTCTGTTTAATGAGTTAGTGGAATCGGGGATGTTGTTTTTAAGAGAGCTGTTGTTAGGTCTGCTGTGTTTCTCATCAGGAATTGATGGGGAGGCCTCTGGCCAGATTAAAATATCTCTGATTTTGAGGTGCTTAGGGTGTGATTTTTGGGGAGAAGCGAGAAAGTAGTTTTAACTTTTGCAGTACCAAGGAAAGAGACGTTATGCCTGCCCTGACTGCAGCCTGGGCTTCTTCCCCAGGAAGCCTCAGTTTATGCAGTCCTGCTATTAAACATTTAGGATAAACATTTCCATGAATGATAAGGCTGCAGCATCCAAGGTAAATAAATTGCCTACCAAAGGGCCACTGTGACAGCAGGAATTTCTCTTCAGCTTTGCAGGAGACAGATGCCAAGCTGGCATTTCTGCAGGCTGTGCCCACCCACCTGGGACTGGGGGTCCCACTTGAGGCTCCCGGGGTGAGGACAGGGGGGACATGTTCTGGGTGACCACAGCTGGACACACGGCAGATTGCAACCCCTCTTGCTATGCAGCTCATCAGCTCCCAGTGCCAGATGTGCCCTGGGGGTCCTGAAAAGGCGGGGAGTGGTGGGCGCTGATGCAACCTCCAGTCCCAACCCTGCATGCTTCAGCTTTGGCCACAGTCTTTCGATGGTTGTTGAAGCATTTCCTCTTGCAAGGAGAGGGAAGGAGAAGCCCTGACCGCCCATTGCCTGCTGCTCTGTGCCCCTCTCCAGAAACACACCCAGGTCTGCCAGAAGCCTGGAGTTATTTAGCGAGCTCGGCAGGTGCCGTGCTCCCTCTGGGCTTGCTTTCTCCTTGCTTCCCATTGATATTTTCTAGCCAAAACATCCTTCTCCCTGGGGGAGGCTTGCAAAGAGACTTATTGATCCATGTTCCCTGCTGTAGCGAGGAGGAATGTGTGGGTGGATCGTGGATGGGGTTACGAGGGACAAGCTGTACCGTGGGGACTGTGCCAGGATGTGAGTCTGCTTGAGGAAGGAAGAGCATGCCTGGAAAGCACAGCTCACTGTGACACTGCATGCAGAGAGCTGCTTGCTCTGGATGAGCTAGAGAAATCTTGCCTTCAAGTGGGAAGAGGACAGAGGGCTTTGCTGCCCAAAAGAAGGTAAAGCCCTAGTAAGGCAGAGTGTGGTTTTATGCTTTCTGAGCCTCCATGGGCTTTAATTGAGCTGGCAGCACCTCCTCGTCCCAGTTGGGCATTCCATGCAATCCAGAAGAGCTCACACCACAAGTGCGTGTGTGCAGCTGGAGTCTGTGGGCTGGTACAGGGGACTACCTCGCCTGGAGGGCTCTGCTGCTGCTGCTGGGAGCCTCATTCTGGGGCAATGGTGCGCAGGGGGGTGGCAGCCAGCAACAACTGCTGCTCACCGCTTGGATGGTGTCAACCAACGTCACATCTCTGGCAGCTTGAGGTGTCCTGGTGGCCAACAGCTCGGAGACTTTTGCAGGGCTTGGATGTTTTTCTGGAAAAGCAAAATGTCCATAGCTAGGTTAGATAAGGAATGCAGCCTCTCCACTTTCTGGAAGTCAAAAATATTCCTGGCTCTGGGCATGCACCCTTTGGGGATGCTGTCCTGCAGAGCCCGTGAGGGCTACAGAGCCCTTGTGCATGAGCCAGCTCTGGCTGGCTCTGTTCACCACATTCACATCCCCCTCTCGCAGCCTAAACAAACAAACAACCAAAAAAAAAAAAAAAAAAAAAAAGTGCTTGAACTCAGTTTTAGTGTTCCCCACAGTCACCAGGACTTTCTGCCGAATCTCATCCTGTCCAGCTTCAGTGTCCTCTGGGACGGCCTCAGTGGAGTGAAAAGTTGCTGTCTCAGGAAGCACGTACATCTTTCTATCTGGATAACGCTGAAATTTCATGTTCCAGGTGTTCAGTGTCTTCTAAGCCACTTGCAGGGCTCTTCTGCTTGGTTTGGCCACTTCTTGTGGCGTGAGAGGTGGGTGCTGATAAGACCACAATGCTAATGCTCATTGCAGGCCAGCGCAAAACTTCTGCAGCTCTCTTTGACTTTCATCAGACTTTTTGGATATCTGCTATCAACACCTCTTCCCTACAGCTCACTCTTCAAAGAAAGCCTTGAACTGAGCTGGGAACACACTGTCCTGCTTGCTCGAAGCCAGCAATCCCTATCGCTGCATAATCTCATCCGGCACAGTTACGCCGACGGTTGCAGTCTGCATCTCATCGGGGCCAAACAGATGCCTGTAATGGTTTGCTTTGGTTTTCTAAACCAAACTGATGTGAGCAGTGTCTGTTTTGGTTGGATTTGCTCCAGCTGTTTTGATCAAATACTCTTGAGCTTTGTATTTGAAACCAACAGATCTGCCCCAAGTTTACCTTTAATTGGCGAGCGCTGTATTGGGGCTGGGAGCACTGTCCTGTGCGCAGACAGCTGTGGGCTCGTTAGGCTGCTTCTGGCATAGGTAGTGAATGCTTCGCAGCATAACAAAGAATAAAAACTATGTGATGCTTCTGCTAAGGCTAAAGCTCGTTCTGCTTGAATGAAAGCAAAGCTATTAAATGTACCACGCGCATCCAAATCCAGCGATTGTCATCACACAGCTACTTCAGAGCAGCTTCCCTTCACACTCATGGAAATGTTAGTGCTGCCCCTTCCACGTTTCTAAGAAGTTTCAGCTCTGCTGGAGCTGCTCACTGCTCTGTCCTTCCATTCCTGCTGTTTCTTTGGTTTCCAGCAGACTGGCTGTGCCGCTGGGTGCAGGGTTAGGGTTAGGGTTAGGGGGTCATGTGGGGCTTTCACCATGTACCAGTGGGCTCCTCCGAGGCTTAAAGGCCATTTCCTGAAGATGAAGGTCTCAGCTTCCATTTTGAGGGACTTTGGTCACAAGACTCCAAGCAGGACCCTGGGAAACCTCGACCCTCAGCATCCTCCAGCCTTGCTCAGGCAAGGTTTTGTCCCCCTCTGTTCTCCCCTTGTGTGGCCCCACCTGCAGCTCTCCGTCCAGATCTGGGGACCCAAGCACAAGAAAGGCATGGAGCTGCTGGAGCAGGTCTGGAGGAGGCCACGGGGATGCTCAAAGGCTGCAGCGCCTCTGTTGTGGAGAAAGGCTGAGGGAGCTGGGGGTGCTCAGCCCGGGGAAGGGAAGGATCTGGGGAGACCTCACTGTGGCCTTCCAGTGCCTAAAGAGAGCTGATAACCAGGAGGAGAGCGACTTGTTTAATGGGCAGTGGAGTGCCCTGGAGGCACTCACTGGAAGTGTCTGGCCCCCAGGTTTGCATGGCTTTTCAAGATGTCTGTGACCAAACCTCATCTCCCCTACCTCTCCATCCTCTCACCAGGCTCCTAAGCCCACAGATGACGCCTGCGGTGGGATTTGCCTCTCTTGTGCCCAGAGGAGCAGCCCCACAGCTTCCCCAGTGGTTGTCACCCCCATGGTCCCTCTGAAGCCAACTTCAGCTGGGAGCTCCTGCTTGCTTTCTGAGGATGCCCACAGCACCAGCAGCTAAACCAGACCAGGAAAGGGAGAAACAGGGGCATGGGGAAATGCTGGGGGGAGTGGGAGTGGATCCTTGAGGCTCAGCCTCGGCCGAGCCGTGCACAGGGAGCGCACTGAACATCTGGCACCCGTCTGCAGCTGGCGGCTGCAGCCAACTCCCCAAAAACACAAGGGTCAGTGCAGAAGGGCAGGGCGAAGCCTCCCTCAACCTCCTGTCTCACCCCAGCCTCCTTTTTCCCTTTTCTTTCTTTCTTTTTTTTTTTTTTTTTTTTTTTCCTTCTTTTAGCCATACTTTCTGCAACCCAAACAACATTCTTGAACCGAGATTTGAGGCGATGGGGAGGGAATCGGTCACTCACAGACAGCGCGACGGCGGCGAGGCCCCAGGGCTCTGCTGGAAACTCTGAGTCGGGCGCGGGTGCAGCTCTCGCCTTGACTCCTGTGTGTCACTGTGGGCTGATGCCGGTGCGCAGGGCTCACCCGGTTTCCATGGGACTTACTGCAAAGATTCCCATGTGCACAACGAGCCGCAAGGGCTCAGCCCAAACCTCTCCTGGCTGAAAATGGGGTGGGAGGCATCCTCAGATGGCTCTAATTTTCCCCAAAATCTCTTCTGGGAGGTGGCACAAGGGGAGGGACAGCAAAACCCAAAATGTCCCTTACTCCCCTGCTCTGCTTTGCACAGCACTAGGAAATGATGATTTAGCTGAGGAAGGCTCCACCATAATTACAGGCTGCCTTTGGGGCCCCAGAACTTGATGTAATAACTGTCTGTGGGTTATTATGGGGTGGACAGCATCCTCCCAGCGTCAGGATCCAGGAGTGTCCCCACAGCTCCCAGCCCCATCAACATGGCTCTGGGTAATAAATGGTCTCAGGACATCTGCATGCCTGCTCTGATCCCTTCCCCTGCAAGCCCCACGTGCTGGATTTCTGAAACACCTATCAATGTGCTCCTTGCAGCACGGCTGGTGGATCTCCCAGCACAAAGAGGATCAGAGCTTATTACAACTACTGTAAAATGTGTTTGAAAAGGTTAAGTGCCTAATTTAGAACAGAGCTGGAAACTATGAAGCGTTTCCTCATCCAGTCATTCACTTGACTGTCCCTGGATGTCTGCTTTACACTGCGAACATCTCCGTGGCTGGTGGAGGCTTGTTACAAGTATGCAGTGAATTACCTTTGAGAGCCAAGTGCAGAGCTGCTCAGGAGGACAACGAGGGAGCCGGGGGTTGTAGAGATCACATCTTCCTGTCAGGTGTCACAGGCTCTGGTGCTGTGATTTATGGTCTGTGATGAAACTGTTTGGGTTCTGCATTTCTGGGTTCTGCTTTTCTCCAGGGTTGTTCAGCGTGGAGAAGAGAAGGCTCTGGGGAGATCTCGCTGTGGCCTTCCAGTACTTAAAGGGAACTGATAAACAGGAGGAGAGCGACTTGTTACATGGTCTGATAGTGATAAGAAAAGGGAAAATGGTTTTAAGCTAGAAGAGGGGAGATTTAGATTCGAAATTAGGAGTAAAATATTTACTCAGGGAGGCCCTGGCTCAGGCTGCCCAGAGCAGCTGTGGGTGGCCCATTCCTGGGGGTGTTTCAGGCTGGATGGGCCCTGGGCAGCCTGATCTGGGGGGTGGCAGTCAGCCCCCGGCAGGGGTTGGGGCTGGGGGGCTGTAAGTTCCTTTCTAATCCAACCATGCTGTGGTTCTATGCTGTGAGGCACTGGGGCTGGAGCTGGCAGGGTCCTGCCATCCTCCTGGCCCACTTTGTGTCACCAGCACACCCTGAGCTGCCCCTACTTCCTGGGGTGGTGGGTGGCCACGCCTGGGACCCCCACGCTCTGCTGCTGTGGGATGAGACAGCAGCTCCCAGCCCCTCGCTGGAACATTAGGAGGCGACAAAAGATGGGAGGACATCTGAGGCTGGTGATTGCTCTGCATTTTGGGACCAAGGTGCCATGCTGGGAGCCGGCTGACTCTCTCCTTCTCTCCCCACTGTGCATCGAGGTAGCACTGAAAGCTGCCAGATGCTGGCTGCAGCTGTCCAAGGAGCAGAAGGAAAAAACGCAGTGTTTCCTTGCTCAGAGCCCTCAATTCATGTTGTCAAAGGCCCTTTGAGCACTTGGCTCTTCCCTGAAGCCTCCCAGCTTTCCTGAACAAACAGCAGAAGGGAAAAGGTCCACTCCAGCCCATTGACTGAGGCTCCTGGATGGGGAAAATCTCACATCATGTTTCCTGCAAGCAGGGAGCCTCAGAGCTGAGCCCCAGGGTCCTTTCTCTGCCCATCCTCATCCCTCTCCCAGCCTCGCTCTCTCCCCATGTCAACTGACAGCACCTGCTACCCAAACCTCCCTGCAAACAGGGCTGCAGACAGCTGTGGAGCCAAATATAAACCTGTGCAGAGATTAATAAATTATAACCAGCAGCCTGAGCTGCACCAGGGAGCAAACAAGGAGATGTGCAAGGAACCGCACCTCCGTGTGTCCCTGCCATCTACCTGTCAGACGGTGCTGATGCTGCTTAAACGCACGGCCCCCAGCTCTGCTCCCTCATTAGTGAAACACGGCCAGCTCCGCGGTGAGGGCAGCAGGGCTGGTGGAGGGGGGTGAAGGCAGGACCCAGTCCTGTGTCCCTGCTGCGTGGAGGGCACAGAGCCTGGTCGTCCCACAGCACGCTCAGCCCTGCTCCCCCCTGCATCCACGTGAACCCTTGCAGCTTGGGAAGGTCAACACACTGAACTCCAGGTCCCCAGTGGTGCACAGGCTGGTTTTTTTTTTTTTTTCTATAAAGTATCTGAAATATGAGGAAAAAAAAAAAGAAGTAGAAAAAAAAGAAAAAGAAAAAAAGAAAAACAACAGCTGCCTGGGAAATCCATTAGCGTTCCTGCCTGCTCCTGCCACCTGCCTTCCCGCACTAGCAAACAAATAACAGCATCCTGCAACCGGCTGCCTCCTTGCCCAGGGCAGTGCAGAGCCCTGCCAGGGGCCATGGCAGCAAACCCCTGCCCTCTCTGTCCTGGCTCCTGTCTCTGATCTCAGGCCTTCATCTGAGCTGCAAGCAGTCTTCCACATTATGGGAAGGCATGTTTTCCTTCCTTCCTTCCTTCCTTCCTTCTTTTTTAATAAAAATAAAATAAAAAACGAAAAGCTTTGAAGATGAACAGGAGCAAGAGCAAGGTGTGGCTGTTCTCTGCTGTTGCTTCTGTTCAGCTGAATTGCATTGTTCAAGGGGAGCTTGGGGTCCTGGCAGTGCCTTTGCAGTTTAGGGGGAATAAAAAGGGCATCCAGAGAGATGTGGCATTGAAGGGACGGCTTCATCCCTAGGGTTTGGGGCAGCAGTTCTCCAGGCCCTCTCTGCCGTGCCACAGGCTTTGGGGCACATTGTTGGTGCTATCTGTCTGTCCATCCACCTGGCTAGCAGGCACTGGAGGTGGAAACAGGGCTCCAGCCCCGTCGGCTGAGCAGCACCAGCCCAAATCTTACAAACTCACTGCACTGGGGGGCAATGAGGGCACATGGGCGGGTGCAGCTGAGCTGGGGGTGGGACAGCAGAGTGCTGTCAGCCCAGCAGCAATAATTAGTGATGATCAAAGCAGCTTCTTCCTGACAGCTCTGAATGTTGGTGTCTGGAAATCTCGGCACCCTTCAGGCTGCAGGCACAGAGCAAGCAACACCTGCTTCTGCCTAGAGTGCTGGGAGCACTTGTGGGAAAATGTCTGCAAGGGGCTGAGCTGCTCCCAGGGCCCCCAGTGCCAGCAAGGTGACTCTGGGGGATCAGGGACAAGGCTTCATATGGGCAGAGCTGTGTGTGGGTCACTGGTGCGCATGGCACAGAGGATCTGCTCCCAGCCCATCAATGGCCAGGCGTCCATTGCTGCATCTCTGAAAGCCAGCGGGATTAAAGTCGGTGAGGAGAAATATGTGGGGGCTCCTTGGAGACCCCTTGCTCGAGCAGGCTGAGCCCAAGCCTGGGACACCATGTCCCCACAGTGTTCTAGCACCCAGGGCTGTCCCAGCACAATGTGTCCCTGCCCCTAACCCCTTGCAGCAAGGCAGAGGCTGGAGACCACTCTCCCACAGCCCTGCCCTTCTCAGAGCTGTTTGCAGCAGGAGGCTGAGACGAGCAGTGCCCCAGCCACGCTGCATGTGGTTTGATAAATTCTTGCTTTGTTTTGTTTCCATTTCCGCTGGCCCTCTGAGAGCACTGTGTGTGCGGGCTGATCAGAGCCGGGAAGGCTGCCAGTGGCATTGACTCCATCATCCCCAGCACAGGCACACATGGCTTCTCCTCCCCTCGGGTGCCTGTTGGTGCTAGAGGTTTTTTTTGCTCGTCTCTCCTGTTGCTGCTGGCTGCTCTGCGGGAGTGTAAAATGCCCCCATGCTCTGCTCTGCTGTTGATACAGAAACAAGCACAAAACTGTGGCAAATCCCTGCAGTTTCTGGCAGGGAAATTCTGCTGGCCTCATCCTGACCACAGCCTGCAGAGGCATAGGGAAAAGCCCCGTCCTGCCCCAAACCAGACCCAGACATAGCCTTCATGCTTGCTTCTGACCCCCCGCGCTTGCTGTCTGCACCTTAGTTTGTCCCCTGCCTGCATGGGAACCCCCATCCTACCCCCTCCGCCTCCTCCCCGTCCATCCCTTTGCGATTGTGCAACGAAGCGCATTGTGTTTGTAAAGCCCCAGGACCTCTCCCTGGCTCTGGTCTTGCCTTTGTGTCTGCCTTCAAAGGCTGAGCTGAGCCCAACACCCAGCCCCGTTGTTGCTGGACCACGCAATGGGGTCGGATAAAAGACTCCACAGAACCTCGGGTCTGGTTTTTATGATGCTCTCAGTGACCCCTTTGCTACCTACAAGCAACTATTTTTTTCCCAAACTACCATCACGCTAGCACACTGTCCTTGCACCAGGTCACCCCCAGGGGCACAGGGCAGCCCCTGGGGTGGTGAAAATGCTGGGGGAGCTCTCTGTGTTTCCTTAGGAAGGGCCAGGCTGGCTGCTTCAGCCCCTGTGCAGCATCTGCTGCCCACCTTGGGCAGCACTAAGAGAGACAAGGAGAGGAAAGTGTTGCCCAAAATGGGGACAAGTTAAATACCGGGTGGAGAGATAGGTGGGCTATCAGCCCCCAGGAATAACCACAGGGAAAGCAGCTCCTGCTGTAAGGATTTTCTTCCTTTAGTTTTCTTTGGAGGTGGTTCCAGCTCCTTCTGTGCTGGAGGGAGGGGCTGGCTCGCTGAGTTTTCCTTCCCTTTCCTTGCAAGACTGAGATGCTGATGTGTAAGCGCTGGGTCTCTTTGGCTCCCCAGGTCCTCCATGGCTGCAGCAACAGCTGCGGGGAGGAGGCAGCCAGGAAGCTGCTCCTATGGACCCGGTCTACTCCTTCAGGCTCTTGCATGTACATTTCTGCGGCTGTCTGCCCATGCTGGAGTGGGAACGTGCATCTCCAAAGCAGCAAGGGGATTAATGGGCTGGAAGGAACAGGGCAGCTCTGCGTGCCGTCCCCGTCCCAGCCAGCAGCAGTGTGAGGCCCCAAGCCGGCTCCACTCCAGCAGCTCCTCTGAAACATCCCAGCTCGGAGAGATTTTACAACAAGCCTTCATTTCCAGGGAGTCTGACCTGCTCATTAATAAATCAGCTGTGTTATTGAACATATGAATAATACATGATCGCACCCGGCCCTGCGCTAAGCTGTGTGTAAAAATTAATTAATCCTCTCACATAACAGCCTTGAGGGCTTGTGATGAATGGCTGCACACAGCTCACGCTGCCAGCAGTACCCAGCATTCGCAGCACCGCAAGGGCTCTGGGCATCCCGGCCCCAAGCAACCACATCCTGCTCACCCCTGGGGGGGGTTGCCCACTGCCAAGGCCTCCCTTGCGGGATTCGTTGGGATCCTTCTTTCTCTGTGTGCTTTAAAGGGGAAAAATCCCCTTTGTTATGGAGCTGCTGGAGGAAACCCCTGCAGCATCTTGCAGAGCATTTCCTCTGGGAAATAGCATATTTTTTTTTTCTTTCCCTGACCTTTTCCTACTGTGGCTCTTAATAATGAGAAATCCTAAGTAAATGTTTCCATTTGGGTGTGTTTAACAGGAAACCATGAGCAAACACTGTCATTGCTGGTGCAGTCTCCCAGAGACCCCCAAGTGGGAATCAGCCCCAAGGACAACCTTGATCCCAGCAGGATCCTTCCCCATGGTGTCATGGGTTGGGGAGGGGGGGAAAGCATTTGCTTGTTTGATCCAAGGCTTTGCTGCTGTCCTGGCACGAGCATCATGCCCACCCCTCCTCTCACTCCTCTGCTTAATCTTGCAAGTGCTTTGGACACGGACAGGGTGTCTGCAGCATCTGATACAGGCAATGGGCACTGGGATTTCGGGCATTTTGAAGCTATGGGGAGAGAGCCCATGCGTGCCGACTGCTCCTGCCCTCCCCGCTCCAGGCTGACTTCGGGTGTAACGGTGAGGCTGTGTAAAGGCATGAAAAGGATGCATCCGAATATGGAGTCCTCAGTACAGGAGAGACACACGGACCTGTTGGAGCACGTCCAGCGTAGGGCCACAAAAATGACCCAATGGATGGAACACCTCCACTGTGGGGACAGGCTGAGAGAGTTGGGGCTGTTCACCTTGGAGAAGAGAAGGCTCCGGGGAGACCTGACAGCGGCCTT
>VXAV01006631.1:0-23651 GCA_013399715.1 Alectura lathami
TCAACCTTTCCTCCCAGGAGAGGTGCTCCAGCCCTCTGATCTGTTGACTTTTCACTTTAAAAATTTGAGAACTGTAACCTCTAATTATAAAGCAAAGTTGTAGTCTCTAATGGTGAGCAAAATAAAGAATGTTAATGAAAAAAGTGGACTCATTGAGAGGGTGCTGTTAAAATGGGGTGCTACTGTTTCTCAGTGACCATGGCAAAAGTCCTAGGTGTGGAACATCGCTGCTGAAGAAGGTAAGGAGGTTCCTTTCACTTGATTCAGTTTTGAATCGGCATGAATTGGATCAGAGTCATGAAAATTAGATGAAAGTGAGGGAGGATTTTGAACAAATTAATTCAAAAAATCAGGAGCAAACCATGTGTATCCAAGCATTCCAAATAACCTTTTGTGTGAAGTTACTGCATGAACTACGGCATGTGCTCATTGGCAGCAGTACTGAAGAAACAAATGTGATGCGACTTTCGAGAAGGGTTCAAAAGTAGTTCCAGAAACGACAGGTCAGTCTGTCTAGCTCCTGTGCCAGAAGAAAATTGTGATAAAAAAAGTAGACTTTTTGGCGAGACGTGTAAACAAGATGAACAGGCAGAGAAAAAGGTTCCCAGAAATAACCAGGAAAGTTTACCTTTTGGACTCTCCAAGGTGTGACAGTAACAAGCGTTCTGTGTCGTGCTGTTTCAGGCTGAGGCTGTTCCTCTGCTGTACGTTTTTCTAACATGCGTTTCTGTCAGCTCTGCACTTTCATCTTTTGTAGAGGATTCAGAGGTGACATTTGTGTGCAACTTCTTAAATATTTAAATCTGTGGGAGATCACTTCTTAGACAGGAACTTCTATTGTCGTTGATGCTCTGTGCAGGAGCAGAGGGATGAAAGAGACCAATGGTCCGCTGTGCTGAGGAGCTTGCTTCTGACCGTCATCAAGTGAGATAATTCCGTGGTATTTCTCCGATAACTTGCCCAGACATCAGAGGCTGCATTACTCTGAGAAACTAATAACGAGCCCAGGACTGCGTTGCCACAGTCCCGTTACTGCATTTCCTGAATCATTCCTGCCTGCTTTGTAATTTGCAGGCAGCACTCTGAATTTCTGAATCTCCAGGTGTGGTTTGCGAGTCTGCAGAGGCTGAGAAGAAACAGCACCGGGGATGCTGCAGGTGCTGTTTCCACCACGCTGCACACACCTGTGCCACGGCTGTCTGGTGGCACGAGGGAGCACCAGGGGCGCCTGCAGCTGGGACACGGCGATGGGCTGGGTGCTTTTGAAAGGCGCAGGGGGCATTCAGAGGGTGGTGTCTCACCCTGGCTGCCCATAGGCTGAGAAGTACGTGCCTGCTCTCCATCCTCTGGGGCACAGAGTGAGTCTGATCCTTTGGTGTCAGTGGGATGCTCCAGAAGGAGCTGGACCAAGCTGAGGTGTAGTAGTAGTATGACCCGATTCCAGCTAGACCTGCCTAAAATCTCTGGGGGGGTGGACCTGGCACCTGCAGCGAGCAGGGGGGCTGCAGGAGATGTGCGTCTGGGTGAGCATGGCTTCGGGGGTCGGCCCGCTGTCCTGCCGGCTGGGAGCTGTGCCGCTCGGTGCCGCGCCGTGGCTGCTCCATCAGTGCGGGGAGCTTGGCTGCTGCCAGCAGCGCGGCTCTGCCCAGCACGGTCATTCAGCTGCGTTCTTGCTAATGGTTTCAGTGGGTTTGGTTCAGGCCCCAAAGATTTCCTCATTTCTCCCAATACTCTTTTGAACTTTGAATGTAATTCACCTGTCTGTAATTTAAATGAGCAAATACGTACGCAAAGATGTCTGTGACCCTGCAGTTGCCGCCTCTCTGTGGCCGGAGGGGAGCTGCGTTTAACCTGCCGCATGGCCTGTGAAGTGCTAGATGGAAGGAATCAAGCGGGCTGGAGGGGAATGGACTGGGTTCCTCCTCTGCCTCCACATGCAACTGCCAGGCGGTACCGCAAGCAAACACTTGGTGACACTGAAGTAACCCTGCAGCTTCAAATGCGCGTGCAGACAGTGGGTGAAGAAAGCAACATGGAGCAGTCGCTATGGTACCAGTGTCTGACCAACATGCATCGCAGGGTAAACGAAATGGTTTGTTTAATGTTTGGTTTACTGTTGGTAGGCTGCCTGTGAGGTTGTTGTGAAGCCCCGGACAAATTTCCCATAAATCCATCGTCTCTCTTTCTCTCTCTATTTATTTATTTATTTATTTTTAAGTTTCTTTTTTTCAGTACACTTTTGTGTATGGTAACTCAGCCTAGCAATAGACATGCACCTTGATTTATCCCAGTGAAAGATTTGTGACAGAGGAACAGCAGCATTTAAATTTAGAGCCAAAGAAAACAAGAGCTCTCTTGTTGTGTGAATAGAACAACATTTCATGTGTATCCACAGATGAAAGGTCAGTATGGATGTATTATGCAATATATATCTGATTGTATGAATTTTACAAATGTGAATGGATTTAGAATATTGAAAAAATCAAGTGCACTGTCACATAGTTATTTGCCTTGCTTTCCAGGGGTTGAGATAAGACTAGGTTACGCTAAGAACTATTTTAAAATAGATCTACTCTTTGTCGATGCTTCAGGTTTTGTGTTCACCTCTGCTGTCTCAGGTTCAAGTTGTGGGAGCACTGATCCCTGCGTTGTGGGCGGTGTGCCCGGCAGCGGTGGCTGAGAGCTGGCAGCGCAGACCGATGTGCTCGAAGCGCTTCTTGTCGGGGTTACTGACAGAAAGGGGCTGGGCTGCGTGGCCATGGAGGTGCCTCCCAAACCACGTTATTCCACGATTCTTTGCCAAAAAGAGCAAAGCCCTGTGGCTGCCCCATGTGTCACCTTTCAGCAGGGCCTGTGGTGGGCAGCGGAGGGAGCCGGCAGCGCGGGGCCGTGGCAGCTCCCTTCAGGCCATGGCGGCAGCGCGCGTGGCTCCAGCGGGGCTGGGGCTGCTCCGAGCTCTGTGCAGTGCGAGCCCGACCTGCGGGGGGTCAGGGTCTGCTGCTGGAGCGGCTGCTGGGGGGCTGCTCCCGGGGGGTCTCGGGTGCGGGCTCTGCTGGAAGCCGTGCCTCCCTGCTGGCAGGCTGCTTGGCACCGAGCTGCGGTGTCCTGCGTGAGCCGCTTGCTCCGGGTGTGAATCTTCGTGGGGCAATGATGTGTTTCACGCAATTTTGTGGGCCTGTATCTGACAAAATACTGGATGTGAGTCATCGAGACAGCATTTTGTGCAGCAGATGACTGGGTAATTCCTTATACCTTCAGCAAACAGCTGTAACAACCAGGCAGTCAGGAGGATTTTATGGCATCTGTATTGATTTTATTTCAGGTATCTTGCAACCTACAATAGCCTTACAGACAAACACCTGGCCGGATATTTCAGCAACACCAGGATAAGACGACATCTTCAGAGATCAGGACTGGTGAGACTGAAAAGTTTCCTTTTCTGAGGGGGGGGAAAAAAAAAAAGAAAAAAAGAATTATATGTTGATGCTCCAGGCCTGGGCCCACCTGCCTGCAGCGGCAGGGCATAGCGCAGGAGGGGAGGCTGCAGGGCCCTGCTCCCCATCATCAGACCCCTGGCCGCTGTGGCGAGGGGCGGCTGAACGTGCCAACAGGGGGCTGCAGAGACTCAGGCAGAGCAGCTGTGTGCCCAGTGCTGCCTTGGGCTGTGGCTTCCCCTCCAGCTCCTGCCACCCAGGGCTCAGGGGGGCTGCTGGGGTCTGTAGTTAGGTGGGGGAGAACTTTGTGGTGAGGGGCACAGACTTGGGGAGGTGTAAAAGCCTTCTGCCTGCCCCACAGCCTCCCCAGTTATCACTGATTCCTTGTCCTTATCGGTGTAACGGTAGTGACAAGCTGAAGGACTGAAGTGGTGCTGCCTGTAGAAGGTGTGAGCAAACAACGCCCTTGTTTTCTGGATCTCTCCAAGCTCTCAATGAGACATTTTTTTTTTTTTTATTTCACAAGTCCACCATACTGAAAACTGGGATCATTGGGCAGAGTCACTTATTTATAGTGATAGGAAGAGATCATGGGAAAAGATAATGTGGTGCACTGTATCTGTGGGATCAAACATTTCAGCATGGAAAAACCAGCATGTTTTCTTGTGAAAGAGAGGGAGGGGACTTCCAGAGTTCAGGCAACTCAGCAGAGCAGAATCCTTCTGGCTGATGTGAACGTGAGCTTTGAATGACCTAAAAGATGTGTTTGAAACTGAACTTTGTCTGTTCCTGATGTTTTTAATCACCTGCTGTAACGCAGCAGTCATAATGCTTATATCTGCAGAACTGTGAGCAGAGGCTGACGTGGATTAATGGTGTAAGTAAATATTGGAGAGCCTTGGCTTAGTCCTGAGCTTCTGCTCAGTGCTGCAGTTTTAGGAGGTCGTTACAGATAGCTCTGTGTGACTGCACAGTAATGACAGTATTTGTCACTCTACTTGTATTTCACATCCAGGCAGAACAAAATATTTCTTGGGGATGTTATGCTAAATTCAGAATGTTTTTGTGTTTTTGCTCTATATTTCATAGAATCATAGAACCATCTGAGTTGGAAGGGATGTTTAAAGTTCATCTAGTCCAGCTCCCCTGCAGTGAGCAGGGACACCCACAGCTGGGTCAGGGTGCTCAGAGCCCTGTGCAGCCTGACCTTGAAGGTCTCCAGGGACGGGGCATCCGCCACCTCTCTGGGCAACCTGTGCCAGTGCTTCGCTACCCCTATTGTAAAAAACTTTTTCCTTACATCTAGTCTAAATCTCCCCTCTCTCAATTTGAAACCTAGTCCTATCCCTAGCCCTATCCCAACAGACCCTGCTGAATAGTCTGTCCTCTTCTTTCTTGTAGCCCCCCTTTAGATACTGAAAAGCTGCTATCAGGTCTCCCCGGAGCTTTCTCTTCTCCAGGCTGAAAAGCCCCGGCTCTCCCAGCCTGTCCTCACAGGGGAAACTGTCTGTCCTCGTATTTCTATTTGCTTGTTGCAGTTGGCCTCTGTACATTCTTTCTGTTTGTAACTATACAGAATCAGACTGATTTTTTTTTCTTTTTTTTTTTTTTTTTTTCCACATGTGATATCTAAGCTTAGCTTATGAAATCGCCAAACTCCCATTGCATCTTTTACTCTACTAGCTGTATAAATAGCTTCAGAATTATTCTTCAAGCGTTTAATGGAAAACTGAATG
This sequence comes from Alectura lathami, assembly GCA_013399715.1. NCBI lineage: Eukaryota > Metazoa > Chordata > Aves > Galliformes > Megapodiidae > Alectura > Alectura lathami. The sequence goes on from VXAV01006631.1 coordinate 5,171, forward strand.
AGTTGGTAAAGGTGAACGTGCTGAATATTTTTTAAAATACTTGAGCAGTCCTAGGTGTGACTCCATTTAGCAGAGGCAGATGCAACCCTTACACAGCAGGAAGGCAACTATTTAACTCCCCTCCACTGAGAAAGGCAAAAGCCCATGCAGAGTAAGGCTGAGCCTCAGCTCTTAGGAAATGTGACTGCTTCTCTCCTGCTCCCTTCGTTTGGCTGATGGGGTCCATGGGGTCAAAGAAACTGCAGTTCTGCGCTGGGAAGGTGAGTCCCAGCACTGTGGCAGAGGCAGAGGTGGTGGCTAATGGGTGAAGGATTCGTCCTCCTGGGAAAGCGCACTCTGCTTAGAAACATGCTTTGTTGTATCCTCCTCTTTTTAGTTATGTTTTATTTTTTCACGGCAGATATCAAGGAGCGGAAGAATAATACCAGAGAAGGAATACCGGCTAAATGCCATGAGGAGGGATCACCAGCGATATGTGCAGGAGTGCCTGGCTCGGGCCATATTTGTGAAGGTCCTGGACATGGAGGTATGCATTTCCTGCGGGTGGGTAGGCCTGTACACGTGCTTCCCTGCTGGCAGCTGGTGGCTGTTAACTAGTGCCGGATCGTTTTCTGTGGCTGTGCCCCGTGGAAGGCTCTCCTCTACTGGGGAAAAAGACAGTTTTTGTGCTTGATGTACGTCACGTGAAACCTCCACTGGCTTCTAGTTCCTGTGCCGTACGCTGCCCGGCCTTGCTGTCCTGGCTCACTTGTGTGGTGTTAAATAGGTGCAGGGTGTCTGAGATGGCCCTGTTTGACGTGAGGGATGAGCAGTCCCTGGAGGGGGAAGAGGTGGAGGAGAAAATACTGTGCTACTGCTGCCGTCCAGGAGTACGGCCTGTCAGGAGTAAAGGGTTGCAAGAAACCAGCTGGAGGTCTCAGAGTAACTCAAATCCTTATCTGCTCATCTCCGTTTGCCACACAGATGTAGGCAAACAGTGGCCACACAGCAGCCAGTGGTAAGCGATTTCTCCAGAGAGCTCATGTCATTTTGTGTGGAGGTGGACAGAGACGCCATATGGCAAATACCGAGGGTGTAGCTGGAGAAGTGTAGGAAGAACAGCTTTAGTGATACACCCGAATCCCCCTATCTCTTTTGGTACATAATGGTAAAATCAGTTAAAATTAATAGATTATAGAACGATATTCACAGGGCTAGTTTGTTTAATTTTTTTTTTCTAATCAAAATAATTTAAAGATAGTTGTATATCTTATCAGAGTTCAAAATTTGGCACATTCCTGCTATGCATCAAGGACAGAGTTGATCCCTGCAGCTTTAGCGTGCTCTGCTATTCCCTGACCAATGTAAAGATACAGAGGTGTAGTGCGGATGGGATGAGCTGAACCAGCAGTTTAACGGGGTTCGGTGAGGTTAGTGGCGAGGGAGCAGGTGGGTGGTAAGCGGAACAGCAACAAGTGTTCTCGTGTTCATTGACATCTCATTGTCTCTTAATGAGATTCCTCTTTCTCTTACATTGACAGCGTCATCATCAGCTGGAAATAAAAAGGAGACTTGAAAATTCTGTGAGGAAGGAAAGGATGCAGAAAACCAAGGTAAGGCTTGAGTGCTCCTGAGTCCTGGTGGAACAGGACGGTTGTTTAGTAACGGTCTTAGTGAGTCAGGCCAGAGGTTTAGTGAGCCAAGTGTCCTGTCTCTGATGTTTGTGGAACAAGTGCAAGAACCAGGCAAGCAGAAGCTGATCCACGTCACATCTCCTGTCCAGCAATTCAGGAACTTCTGTGTGTGTGACTGATTCCCTCTGAAGCTACTTCTGCAGCGTTCTTGGTTTTGCAATTTAATTAAGAATAGTGTGAAATAATGCTTCTTTGCATTTCTGCACAATAATTCATTTATCTGCTGTCTGATCATTCTGTTCAATGCTTCATTGCCTATAGTATGAGAGAGGTACTAACTGTTCCCCTTTTCCAAGACATTCATGGTTTTACATAGCGTTCTAATCTTCCTTCTCAGTGTTCCAAGCTGCAGAGCCTCGGTCTACTGAATCTTTCATACACAAGGCTTCTCATTGCTGTTGGCTTTTTTTTTTTTTTTTTTTTTTTTTTTTTTTTTTTTTTACCATTTCTAGTTCTACTGTTTCTGTTTTGAAATGGCAAACCAGAACTGGATGAATAATTTAAGATAAATGCTGTAGTTCTTCTGCATGTAATTCTAGACTCTGTCTGCGTTTGGTTGCTGCCGAGCACTGAGCTCGCGTTATCACTTGTCTGCCTCTCCACGATATTTACCAGAACCAGCGTGGGAGTAATGAAGAGAGGTTTCAGAAGCCTGCACTTTGGTGTCCTGTAGATAAAGCTCGATTCTGTTTTGTTAGAGCCATGCACATCCCACAGAAGTCAATGGTTCTTCTTCCCATGGAGCCATCTGGACGCATAGGGGAAAATTTGTTTTCATTTTGGCTGAAATACCCTCAACATTGTATTTCTTTTTAGGAGCCTGCATACACTGAGAAGAATGTATTGAGAAGCTAGCTGCTTCTCTGAGCTATTGAAAAAATGGGTCAAATCTTTTAGGACTAAAGTAATACATTTATGAGCAACTCATCAAGAAAAGAATGGAGATTTACCTGAAAAATACCGGTCTCTCCAGTAATTGCGAAGACATCATTTGCTGACTGAACTGCTGCTAGAAAATGGAAGCAGCACAGTTCTGGTGGGAAGGAGTGCGACAAAAGTGTCATATTAAGGCATTCTGGACTTGGATAACTTTGGAGCGTAAACTAAAACTGCTTCTTTCAGTGAGGAATGTCATGGAGATGCCTGTGGATACGTGATCTGCTTCCATACCATGGTGCCCCACTGGTACACAAGCACCTGGAGTCAGTCAGCAGTGTAATTCAATGCTTACCTCAAACATTCGGTGGAGCTGCCCCAGTAACCGATCTAAAAGGGAAGGAGTAAGGCAGGTGGCACAGCTCTCTGCTTCCAGCAGCACAGTCAGCCTGTGTGGGGCTTTTGAGAAGAGGTAGGGAGGGGCGGTGGAAGTGGCGGAGGCACTCACATTTAGAAAAGAAAGAGACCTTCAGTGACAGCAAGGCTGGGAGGTGCCCAGCAACAAAGGCTGATGAATTGAATTTGTGAGGATCAGCAGCTGGAGAGGACTGCAGAGAAATGAGTCAGAGGTGGAACGAGTCTTTTCCGTGTCCCTCTCTCGTTCTCTCCTCCTACCCTTGATTTCCTCTCCTTCCTTAGCGGCTCTTCCATTGGTACTAGGCAAGCTGGTTGTCATAACTGTCCGATGAAGGGCAGAGGGAAGGCAAGTCCAGACGCTGCAGGCAGAGTGTTTAACACCTAGAGACGTATGTTTTTGTTCTTTTAGGCGGAACGATCCAGAAGATCGGTGGAAGGTGCTAACCCTGTGCACTCCCCACATCCACCTTTTGGTCCCAGAAGACATTATGGATTCCACCCCTTAGTGGCTGGAGAACCAGCTGGTCGCCCACAACTGGTGAGTTTCACCAAACGCTCCATGTGCTGTGATGTGAGCGCACACAAACCGCTGCGCACACGGACCTGTAACAGCTGTGCGTGGTCTGCACCGTTGGCTGCCCTGGCTGCTGCGTAGAGCCTCATCCTTCAGCACTTGTGGCTGATTTTCTGTTTGCAGGACTGTGTCAGTAAAGAGAAATCTAGAGAGGTCAGTGTTGCAGGACTGGCACATTAGAACATACAAAAATATCTTGCTTTGTGATACATCGGCTTGAATCTCTCTATCGGCCGTGTCACCCAAGGCTGGGTACGCATTAGTACATTTAGTATCGTCCACAAATTCTGTGGTGCAGGCAGTTTTACACATGTTGTAAAACCCTGAAATCGTGGAGGTCTTTTAGAAAAAGAAGTTGGAGGGGTTAAATAAGGCTAAAGCTCATTCCAGAAGGGCATGCTTTGGAGCTCTGACTCGAAGCTGCTTGCTCTCTGTGAACAGGCAGAGAAGCAATGTTAATGTGCTCAGGACGTACAATGATTCCGAAGGCAAAGGCCAAATGTGTACTCCAGTTCTGACTGGTTCTCCGTTTCAGTAATGCTGGTTGGTGCAGGCTGAAGAGAAACATTCAGTCCTGAGTGACCTTCTCCTCTCACCCCATACAGAGGGCACCTGGACCTGTAGCTGGCGGCAGCAGGGGACATCCTTCTCATCGCCACCGACCCGAGGAGGCTGCCTTTCTTAAGACAGTGAGTTAATTTTTAACCTGTTTTCTTAGATTTTAATACTTTACTTGATATTCTGAAGGGTATGAAAGAAGAGGTTGAAACAAGAAAAAAAGTCAGAAAAATGCTGAGAACTGAACAAAAGCACGCTTTTGGTATGCATTCTCTCAGCGTTCATGTGGCCAGGTCAGCAAAGCAAGAGCATATTGCCACCGTTTCTGTGAGTTCATTATGCTTGCTTGAAGGCTGCACCTGCACCGAGAATGGGCAGTAACAGAAGCTAGATTTATGGCCCAGGGCTACTTTCGATGCTCTAGTTTTTGGATGCTCAATTAGAGGTACCTAAAGGGGTACATTCAGAACCAGACCGTACGAAAAGATTAAATTTCCTGAGGGTACCTGAGCTCCACTCACCACTTCTGCTTGTCTTGATCGGTGCTGTACTTTTTCGGTATGGTGCTGCTCTGCCCTGGAAACTATGCACTGAGATTTTCGAGCTGTTTTCTTTTTCCTTTTCTAGACTTCCCATCGACCAAATACAGCTCCAGGCAATATACAGCACCCGCTTCGGCTCCAGCCACTTCACAGCTGCGCTGCAGTAGGATCTGTTCCGAAGACTCCGAGCTCTAAAGAAAAGTGCCACACACTTGAAGACAATCAGCAATTTGCTAGTGGGGTGAGGCCGTATTTCATTTTGAAAATAAGGTGTTTTAGGGACAGCTTTATAATGTGGTTCAATACTGTCATTCCCAGAACTGTATACTGATTGCCTATCAAATGGGTAACAGCTTTTACTCAAACTCTCCTTTTTAACCTCCCCCTAATTGATTAATGCCCAGTTCTTGATCACAGCCAGGAAAGATGTGATGACTTCACCTTAATATCTATTCACTTTTAATAATCCGTCACATAGGAGAGGGAGGCAACCGCTCAGTTAACACCAATAGTTCAGGAATGTTTCCATTCCATCTCACAAGTTTTCATCTTCATCTACAGTTGCAAAGTAGCAAAAAAATTTCTTTTATTTTACCGTTCTTCATAGTAAGCCATTCTAGCAGGGGGTCAGAGAACAAGAACTCTTTAGGGTAGCAAAGCATGATCCTGATGTGTACACGGTTACTCTCAGGTGAGATTTGGACTTGTGTTCTCTTCTAGCAAACCTTTCTCTAACTGGCTGTATGTTAGCAGTGCTGTGGGACTGGGAGTTCTGGAGCGGGGCTGTGACCTGCTGCCACTGCCTGGCAGACCCTCTGAGTAGCTCACTCCTGCTCTGTACTGTGGTTGTCACAGTCCTTTCTCTAAGAATTTTCTCTTTAGTAGATATATCTACTCTCAAATTATGGGTTATTAAATTTTTTTTTCATGCTTGCTACTGACAAAACAAGTACATCAGACCTAGATTTTAAAGATAAGACACAGAGCTCGGATCCACAGCAGGCAGTGTTTGCTGAATTTTGTCTCTAGATATGTCTAGAGACAATCAAGGCCGTGATTTTGTGTCTGCATTTCATCTTGAAGGAGGACTAAACCTCCACTATAAATTGGAAACAAGCATTTTTAACCACACCTCATATAATAGGTGCCAAACGATGCTGTTATTGGAAGATTCTGTCTCCTCTGGAATTTGTTTACCTGTGGAGAGGACGCAGCAGTTCTGTGGAGTTGTGCAGAGTTCCGGCTGCTTGTGCTCAGGACTCTGCATGGTTGCCAGCAGTACATGGTTTACAACATTGTGTATGTCTGTGTGTGACACTTTCAAGCAACCTGAAAAAAGGGTTTAGCACAGAAATGTTCTCACAGGACTCCTTAACTTGCAGTTCTAGAAATGTGTGTGTGTCACTAAATGTAAAGAGCAGTCGCACCATGGTTAGTTCAATGTGCACAACCTATTAACAGTTAAATTTTTTTGCAGGGGGAAAGGAGTGGGTTAAGACTGAAGAACTCCATGGAATATGTGACTGGTAGATCCCCGTACCGACTGCCCGTCATTAACCATTATGAGGTACCAGTGCCACCTCCTCCCCTGCAAAAAGGAGACACGAGTATAAAGGCGCTGAGGAGTGGGATGCCCAGAGGGAGACGGCTTCGTCCCACCACTGCACCAAACGGCTTAGAGCAAGTTCAGGCATGGGTGAGCTATCTCTGCCTCCTTCTCTGTACGTACAGGGTTGTATCACCTTCCTCGCTGACAGTGAGAGCTTCAGGGGGATTTCTGAAGCACCTTGGGGGTACGAAAACTTCATCTTTTACACTAGATCTCCAGCCAGTTACGGCTCCTGGAAATGAAGCCGTAGGAAGGCGGGACTGGAACGGACTGTGTGGGCCGTTAAATGTGGTCCCTGCACTCTCAGGCAATTCAGTGCGGTGGATTTTCAGTTCAAAACCTTTTCCTGCCCCTCCGCGTGCTACAAAACACTTTTCAACTGAAGCGGCTCAAGGCCCATCTTAAAAGACTGAAAGTCCCAAGTGTATGTGGCGTGTGTATGATCTTTGTGTCCCCCTTTTGTTATGGTTGGAAACTGAATGCTTTTCTGTGGATTTTCTGCTGCAGAATTATGGAGGATTCCCTAAACCCTCACTACGCAGCAATGCGTTTGTTACCATGATCTTTCTAGGAAAAAGCGTGCATTTGTCTCATAATGATGCTGATTATAGAGATGAAGTGAAAGTCTATCAGCAGCATTGTGGAGGAGAGAACCTTTGTGTCTACAAAGGCAAGCTGCTGGAAGGAGGTAAGGACAAATTGTGAAGAGTGCATATTGGTTCTGGCAGCATCTTCTTTTTGGCTAAAACGCTGATGTAATATCAAAGTGATTTCAACTGAGCTCAGTCTAGGTATGTGCATCCCAGGATTTTATACCATCTGCCTCCAAACTAAATCTGGATCTGCTGTTTCACAATTAAAGACGAGGTTAGAATTTTGCAAATTACCGTAGAATTATGGTAGAAGGAATTTAAAGAACTGCTTTACAGAGTACTGTGGCTTAGGTTAATTTTGTATGGAGATGTATGGTTAATAAAATAGTTGTAGCAGTAAATTGTCCTTAAATACAGGTAATCTTTTTCTGCCCTGGTATAACACATCAATGCACGATGTTTATTCCAGAAGGAAAAGGACCTAGTGAGAGCCCAGTTCCCAGCTCTTCTATGTGAATGGGACTCTGTCAGTTTCTTTAGGGTTGCTCACAGTGGTGTATCCCTTTAGTAAAAGGCAAAGGCTGTTCTGGGAAATTAGGGGAAGGAAATGACTGGGAGGTTTTCACTTGTGAGGAAGAGTTGTATGCCTCATTCAGCTCACAGAACTCACTGTGCCTGCATTTGCGTTTTCATTGGGTATGGACACACGATGCAGAGGTCCTCGCACTTCAGTCTGTCCGCCGGGGTTGTGGATGCACTGCAGTGTGCCCACAGGTCTGGTTCAAAGACGTCTGTTGCAGCTTTGTCCCAGCTGTACAAGGAAGTGTCCTTTGTGTGTGCTCCTGCTGTCCCGAGACACATTCAGCCACTTAGGGAACATGCTGGAGCAGTGTGAGTGAATTCCTGTCTCCTGGTGCGTGCTCAGGGTGCTTTGGGAGGATTAAGGCAGTACAACCCTGTCTCTCCTGGCGTGGAGCTGGGTGGCAGCCTCAGTGCCCTTAAGATTTAGATGCTTAATGGTGCCCTTGCGGAGCAGCCTGAAGAACTCCAGAAGCGGTATCTTTCAGCTGCTTAGCGTTGCTGTGAGTAAGACCATGTCACTCCAGGCGCAAAGCAACCAATATTGCAGCTGCACTGACCTGGAAGCTGGGCTGTGCTCTGTAAGGTGTTGCACTGTGGTGGACAGCTGTGTTGCACTGCAGGAGCTCAACATGCTGCTGCTGTGTGCCGTGTAGATGCTCCAAGATCCTGAACCTTCTGTGGTTAATGTATACACTCTGTAAAGCAAGCGTCCGAGTCAGGGTTTTTGAGATGAGAGGCTCTGGCTTCTGTTCCTGCTGTAGCAGTGAGTGGCCAAAGTAGTGATCAGCTTGTCACAGATGTGTCCATCTTGGTGGTCCTGAGTTGAAAAGAGAGAGAGAAGGCTGTTGTGCTTGGGGGAGGGCAGACGTTGTCCAGCTAATTAACACAGCTGAGAATGAAGGAACCCAGCCTCGGAAGGCCGGGTGCGCAGGCAACGATGCAGGCGAGGTGCAGCCAGTGCGGCAGGCTGACCTAAAGCATCACCTTTATCTTTGGCCCCTTTCCTTTCTGTGCTCACAGAGACCTTTCGGTTCGTCTCACGGAGGCACCATGGCTTCCCATTTAGCCTCACCTTTTTTCTCAACGGAATACAAGTGGACAGGTTGAGCTCTTGCTGTGAGTACAAGCATCAGAAGCGTTCCAGGCTTGGAGGCAGGCGTGGGTGCTTTGGATTCCTCAACGTGGAGGGAGCATCTCCTTGCTACAGGTATGGAGACAAACGTGCTTTATTCAGGATGTGTTACGAGCCCAGTTCTTGGGGTGTTTATCACGTGTTTCCTCTTTTTTAATCTTTCTGGTGCCCCTAAAGTGGAATTCTGCTGAAATATTCCTGGCTGCAGAATATGACAATATTGAATATGAATATTGCTGTCTTACATTAGCCTCCTAGCCATAAAGTAGGGTCTGGCACTCCACCTTATGCAGGAAGAGCAGTCTCAGAAAGTCCTTCAAAGTGCTTTGTTTTTCAGCTGTTGGGGGTTTCTGTTAGATACAAAAACCAGAACAGATACTTTAATCCAGATTTGGTCTCCTTCTCCACCCACAGTTACTTGGCCCAGCAGACAAATTAAAAGATGTTACAACCATGAGACCTAGGTTACCACTTTATCTGGTGTTAAAGCAGGATCCGGATCCAACACACCACGGACTTGGAGCTTCCCTGCCTCTCAGTGGTTATATCTTTGCAGATCTTGTTGGTGTAGCTTGAATAATGTACACTTCTGATATTTTAAATTTTAATCTGTTTATACTCCTATTGTGGGGACAGCCAGACTGTCCTTAGAGGGAGATCTGCATCTGTGTCTGTACAGCACTTGAGGATTTTAGGGTGTTTCTCGAAGTGAGTTGTTACTCACTGGTAATGAGCTGAATAGGGTGCTGTCTGCTGCCTTTCAATTGTTCACTGACAGAATAATGTGACACTTTCCAATTCTCCTTGTTTATTGTTTTTTTTTTTTTTTTAGGTGCATTATTGCAATGGGTTTGGACAGAAAGCCATCCCCTCCCAAGAGAGAGATGAAGGAGGACGATGAAGAAAAGCGAGTGGGTTCCTGGAAAGATGGAGTGCACAGTGAGCTGAGTAATAGCAGTGCTGAGCAGAAATCACGCAAAGATTCAGTGTTAGTCATCTTACCAGGTGTGGAGGCCGCTGAGGACAAAATGGAGACTGGAGAGGAGTACAGAGGAGAAGAAAGGAAAACGCTGTTACATTGTGAGACTGAGGATAGTCAGGAAGATTCCAGTAAAAATGGTACAGTATTCCAAAACACAAGCAGGGGATGAGAAACAGGAGAGGATAATTCTGGAGAAAGTATAGGAGTGTGGGCCTCCAGCTTCGCCTGGAGGTGTCCTCTCTTGGGGTACCTCCTGTGTGAGAAATGGGGTGAAGACAGTTCACTGGTAACTGTGGAGGTCATAAGGAAGTGTTCAAGGCCAGGCTGGATGGGTTCCTGGGCAGTCTGATCTAGGGGTTGGCAACCCTGCCCACGGCAGGGGCTTGGAACTAGATGGTCTTTGAGGTCCCTTCCAGCCCAAAGCCATTCCATGATTCTGTGTTAAATATCTGGGCAATAAACTTCATGGGGCTCCTTTTGCCCAAGCAGCAGAAGGAGAGGGTTTTTCAAAAGCCAGGAAGCGAGTCAGGCAGATCTGAGAGACTGAAACAGGAGCCTGAGGTGGGTGGGAAAGCAGGAGGAAGGTGAGGCACAGTGAAGGGACAGCTGTGAAGACAGAGGATGGCAGCAGGTGGAGGAGAGCAGACAGTGCATAAAGAAGTGGGGCTGTGTGTGGGTGGGGACCCAGTGAGTCTGAGCCAGGACGTCGGCACAGGGTGGATGGAGAGGAGATGGTGACCGTAGGGGAGGGCGTGGACAGGCCCTCTGCCTCCTGGGCCCAGGTGGGAGGGAGGGAGGGAGGGACCCCACCATGCTGGAAGGTGAAGAACACACAGCAGCGAAATGCCAGCAAGGTTGAGAGCCAGACGAAATGCTTTGGTCTTCTCGCCTATCTGCTGCCAGAGGCAGCAAGGTGCTTTGCTCGCCCAAAGCTCTTTGCAGTCCTTTCACCACGCTTTCCCTGGGCAGAGGGCACGGCCCCGAGCTGCTGGAGCTCAAGGCACGTTTGGACACGGCTCTCAGACACAGGGTTTGGGCGGTGCTGTGTGGGGCTGGGAGGTAGACTCGGTGTCCCTGCCGACCTGGGAAGCTCTGTGATTCTGTGGCTGCCCCCAGCCAGTGCTCCTTCTGCTCCAGGCCTCCCAGGTCCCCCTCCTGGGCCCTCTGCTCTGACCCTGCTGGGACAGTCGTCCTTTCCCTAGCGCTCCCAGTGACAGCTGTAGCTGGCTGACCTTGCCGCTTTGTTTGAGTCCCACCTGGTTTCTCTTGACAGAGATTAAAAAAAAGACAAGAGGGAGTCTGCCCTTGCTGTAATTTTGCCCAAGGGCTGTTTCACGTGGCAGGAAAAGGTAATTTCTGCAGTATGAAGATGATGTGTGGCAATTCCAGCTTCATGCTGAGAATGAGCCCCTTTCCCCGTGTCACCTAGAGCCAGTCTCTCGTCATCGGTGTGTCTCCACGTCTGCCTGCCCCTGCAGAAGAGGCAGCGAGCTCTGCCAGGCCCTTTGCTCACGCCTTGTTATACAGCCTTTGTCAGAATATGTCTTACGTGGGGAGAGGTTTTCATTCCTGCTTCCTATTCCTATTTTTGCTTTCGTAATTTTGCAGTGCTACTGCACAGCATTCTCATGAGTCCCGGTGGATGTGCTTCTGTCATTCATCAAGGCTTTTTCCCTTCCGGAGTGGCAGGCAGTTCTGGCAGTTACCTAAGGAGGCCTCACTTCCGACAGTGCAGTTGGAATCTCAGCTGATCTTCAATACAGAAAATAAATCTGCTTATTTCTTTAATCCTCATTTTCTGGGTGACTGTTTATTTGCTTAACTGCTTCTGCATCAGGTACTCTTACCTCTGTCTTTGGCATTCTGTCACTTCAGGACTATAAAAGCACTGATGGAAAGAGAAAGAAGGGAGCAGTTACGGTGAAAGGTGAGAAATCATGGCCAGGAGGGGCAGCTGGTGTGTCAGCAGCGACAGCTCTCCCTCGTGGTGCAGAGGTGTTTCCTCTCTGCTGCACGTGCAATGGAACTGCTGAATTTTCAGTGGAAATCACGGCATTGCTGTGCTTTCTGGTGCCTGGGTTTTAAATAGTGCAGTCTTGGCCGGAAAGGAAGGCGTGCTTTGGTGCATATGCGTGAAGACAGTTTTCTCCTATGGATCTGAGCAAAGTTATATGTCATTTGTTGGGCCAGCAGCCTGGGGTGAGATCCAGATGCTGTTGATGTGAAAAGGGTAATTCTGCTGTGAGCTTCATGCTTACTAGGGCTTGGCTTGGGAACTGAGTGAGCGTAGTAGAGCAGTGTGACAATGGAATGTTCCTCTGCAGCACCCTGTGGTTGGGTTTAATTAATTAATTGAGTTTGTAAGCCACTTTGTTAATTAGCCGTGGCGATCCACATTTATCTTACTTTGCATCACCATATGTTACCTTTCTCCGCTTTTTCCTATTGTTTCTGTGTTTGGTTTTTTTTCATTGCTATGCATTTTTCTCCTGTAATAAGAGACTGTTCTGCATTTTATTCCTGAGTTTGCCTAGCTCTTAATTCTAGTCCTCAGTGGCTAATGATTTTCTGATTTATTTTGTTTTTAATGTATTAATCATACTTGTTGCATCATTCAGGAGCTTTACTGCACTTTTGCCACCCTATCTATGAAGAACACGATGCTTTATTATGACAATGTACTCCTACAACTTCTGTCTGTGGTCTCAGATTCACTCATGACCTCTAAGAGTGAGCAAATGCACAGAGAAAAGAAAATTAATGAAGTTAACCCCTGCCTGCTGAAGAAGAACTTTTGTTGTTGTGAATTCCAGTTCCTGTCTCACAGTATGATTCTTTTATTTTAGAGTATAGTGAAGATTTTGAAGCAGATGAAAAAGTTAATGAAGAAGGACAGACTGGTGATCAAAGGAATGGAATGTCACAGTCGTCTCCAGATGACGGAAAACATAATTTAGACTGTGAAAAGGATAGTGAAAGCTCATCGCAGAAGGCCTCTGACAGTGAGAAAGATGAAAGCGATGGGTATTCGGGCAGCGCCTCAGAGAATGACAAACAAGGTTGGCTTTTTACGTAACGAGGCTTGCAGAGGTTAACCTGGTGCATGGTTTACACTTGGTGTACGTTCAGCAGTGTGTGTGGTGTCTGTGTAGAACAGACTGTGTGATGCCGGTGGAACTGGTGAAAGATAGCTGTCCTACTGTTCCTGTCCGTTCCCATCCATCACTGTCTACAGCCATGGCCACGGGCAATGGAAGCTGTGCCAGCTCACGGCAGACAGTGCCGAACTGTTTGGCTGCAGAAGTGGAGCTGGTGCCAGGCGACAAATCAGCTCCAAGGCGCAGACAAGCACTTAATGGTCACCGGCATCCGTGAAGCTGTGACCACCTTCTGAGGGTGTGCACCTTTATCTGAGAAGTCACCAGGAAACCTGACGTAACACCTTGCATTTGAGAACTGCTGTCTGTAACGACTCTGGACAGTCAGAACCTCATCGTTACACTCTGCTGGATCACTGGCTCTGTCCTGGTTCAGGGAGGAAAGCACCTCGCCTCAGCTGTCTGTGCTACATACAGTGGTTAGGCAGTGTTCGAGGGCTCTAGAACCACAGCATGGTTGGGTTGGAAGGGGCCTCAGACCCCCCCCAGCCCAACCCCTGCTGGGGGCTGGCTGCCACCCACTGCGTCAGGCTGCCCAGGGCCCACCCAGCCTGGCCCTGAGCACCCCCGGGGTGTTCTGCTCCGAGTCTGGCCGTGAGTAACGAGGAGGGAGTTGGTGTGATGTTCTGCGATTCTCGATCCAAATGCAGGTACAAAAGTGTGTAGTGGGGTGTCCTAGACCATTATTATTACTAATTCAGAAAGAATTCCAGAGTAATTTTTTTTGGCATAAATAGCATTTTCTGTGCGTTCCGTTTTTTGGAATCAGCACCTGTAAGGTCTGATGTTCTAGCTATTGGCCTTCAGACTTCCCAGGCTGTTCATCTTCATAAACAATCCTCTAGAAAACTTGCTGGCAATTTCTCATTTGTTAGACAGGACAAACAGGAATGCCATTCACCACATGGTGCAGAAGCAAGAGTGAACCTTCTCTTCCTCGAGGCGTGGCTGGTTGTTTCCCTCCGTTTCTCCTTATGGCCTCGTTAGATCCTGAGCTGACTTGTGGGCCTCTGGTTTTCTGTAACACACTAGGACTTCTCCATTTACTGCTGCCTTAAAATGAGTTCATTTATATTCCTTGCATTCGCCAGTCCTGATGTGCAAGCTGCTTCTCAAGTTAAATGTAAACATTACTTTCACATCTGTATTTTGCGGTGAGATAAACAAAAGTAATACAGCTGCTTGTGGAAGAAGGTGCGGGTCTGAGAAAAATCCAGTCTTTATATATGAAGCATAAAACCAACATAAATTCAAATCTTATGCTTAGGAGAAGTGTATGAAAAGGGTGAGAACACAGTGCTGCTCCCCCGCTGTATTTTCCTACCACCGTCAATAACTGGTTTCAGCAGTGATCTCTTGTGCTTATGGGCCTAAGCGGCTTCTTCTTCCCTGAGTCTGACCGATCTCTTCTTGGATCCGAGTGAGCTTTGGACGCTGGCAGTGTCCAGCAGAGCAGGAAGCTCTGCTTGTTCAGCTAAACGTTCGTGATGAATTATCCTTGCTTATCTCCCCAAAGACTTTATGAATTTCATGTGCTGCTCCTTGTGCGTTGTAGTGGACGACAGTGATCTTTGTTTCCAGTTCAACCTGAGCGTTCTTCATGAGGGCACTGAAGGACCGTTGCAATCCTTGAAATCTGTTATCAAACAGAGCACAAGAACTGTTCTAAAACTTGTCTTAATCATATTTACAGGGGCTTTCGGGAGTGTATTTTTGCGTGACTGATGTTGCTACTCAGGTTCGTTTCCATTGTCAGGAAAAAGAAGGATGTTAAATGGCTTTGATTTTAACAGCAATACATTTGGGCAATGTTCTTCTATTGTGTCTGTTGGAATTTTGCCTCAGTATCCTCAGATGGCTTAATTCAGAGTTTGATATCAGAGAGGCATCTGCCTATGGACAATGACTACAAAGGTATTAGTAACAAATGCTAAAATGAAATTGTGTTTGCTGTTCCCAGACAGGAGGTCGGCACGCTCTCTGTCATCCAGCAGTACTCGGTATAGCAGTGGAGATGACTCTGAAGCTGAAAAGATGGAAGAAAATCTGAAGGGCGAAGAGGAGCATGATACCAAAGAAGCATCTGGTAGCACAGCACATGCACAACCTGGAAATGAGAATGGGGAAATTGAACTGTTTGAAACAGAGGACATTCAGGAAACTTTTCCTTTGGAAGAGGAAGGAATGGCTGAACCAGAAAAGACAAAAACAGAAGCTCTAACAGCAGGGGAAGGTACTGAAGTTTTTCATGAAAGCACAATGGCAATGCGCCATCAAATTCCAAAAGTTACTGGGGAACTCAAACAGCCTGGGTCAGCAGAACATGACACGAAGGAAGATGGGGAGAAGAATGCGAGCAACAGGAGGGACAGTGGGGAGCAAAATGTTCTGGTGCCTTTGGACAACGGTGTGATGGGAGCGGGGGACAGACATGAGGAGTCTCCTCAGAGCGACAAAGGAGGTGGTGAGTACAGTCCCTCTGCAGAGCTGTGACCTGTGACGGGACCAGCGCGTGCAGGAGCTGCTGTCGTTGCTTTGTGCTGAGTCGTGGTGCAGCATGGGGAATGCAGGCTGTCTTCAGGGTACTGAAATGCTCTGTAGTGCTGTGGGCTACATAACCAAAATAACCAGAATGTGGCCCCTTTTTTTTTTTTTTTTTTTCTGTTCTTTACAGTGTAAGGCTTTGGCTGTTCTTTTTTGCTCCAGGCGTTAGGTTTTGATTATCACGCCATTACTATAAAACTCGAAGGTGCTTTGTTACCTGTAGGGGGATTGCTGTGCCAGATTGAGGGATTCTTTCTGTAGTGTGAAAATACCAGATTCAAAAAGAACACCAAAAAGTGCCGTGTGAATCGTGGTGCAGCAGACGGGGATCAACACGACGCTGGTACTTCCGTAGGTGTTCTGCTCCCCGCTGCGGTGGATTTGTTTGAAAGGAGGCGATCTGCTGGCCGTGCGACTCCTCAGGCAGCTGGTCCAACGGCGTCGTGTGCTGTGGCCCTTACCTTTACGGGTCATGGGCAAGTGAAGAAGGGTTAGCCGTACAGGCAGGGTCTGCATTATTGTGCAGGGGAAGGGACAAAACGTAAGCCCTGCTTTGCGGTGTCACTCAGGTCACGGGGGAAATAACTTGGGTGCTACGGAATGAGGCAGCATAGGAGAATGGTCGTCTGCGCTGGTGTTGACAGAAGGGAGAGCCACAAGCCATGGCAGATTAAACTTCCAGTTGTCTTTCTCTATGCTGGATGTACAGTAGAATGCATAATACTTTTCCTTTGCTTCAGCAGAAGGTTTTGGGTCTGTTTCTGTTGCTTTCTGTTCACTGCGGTGCATGTACCTAAGGCAGCTGGGTGTGGAGAAAGCTCTTCGAATGCTGATGCCTAATGCTTGGCAAATCTGTTGCCGCTGGGTGACTTGGACTGTCCTGTGCTCTGCTTTTGCTTTTGTTATGCATTCAGAATTGAGTCAGTAAAGACAGCAACGTACTCTTCGTTGCATAATGCTGAGGCCTTCGAAGCTGTTTGTTTCTGGAACGCCACTCCTCACTTGTGTGAAAGTCACTTCAAATTAAGCAGCTTCACCAGTAGGCTCGGATGAGTTGAATAAGGACTGTTCAAGAAGAAAGAACTTTAAAAACGTCCAGGGCAGGAGATGGCATGGTGATACAAAAGCAAAGAAAGACCAGCTGAGTGTGTCGAGCTGGTGGCCCAGTGCTGAGCTGACCTAAGGCAACAGTGCTGTTAGTTAGCATAAACTCCCATGTGTTCCCGTTCGGTGTACGTGGTTTCGTGGCTCTAGGACTGAGCAGAGACCCTGTATCATGTACAGGTGGATCGTCCCAATGGTACACAGGTATCAGCACGTCAGCGATGATTTCTCAGTGGAGTCCTGCATTGTCCTGTTACGGAGCAATGCCAATGTTATGCATGCTGATGACGGTTGTTGCTTGTTTTGAAGCCCTCTATCAGAGCAGAAGTAATCAGATCGATCTGCGACCATGTTGTGGATGATTGCTGATGTATGTTTCGGTAGATGTTCCTGCATCTTCCCTCCCTCTTTTTTTTTTTTTTTTTTTTTTTTTTTTTTTTTTTTTTTTTTTTTTTTTTTTTTTTTTTTTTTTTTTTTTTTTNTTGATATTGATCTACACCAAAAAAAAAAAAATCATTGCTGGTGAAGATTTTCTGGGTGCCATCCATGTCTGCACCAACTTCAGACTTTACGCCAAGCTGTGATAGCTGGATGCTGTCTTCCTTTTGCTTTTTGATGGTTTCTCTTCCCTGCTTCCTCTTTTGTGATTTTGTGATAGTCTTTGAAGACTGCAGATCAGCTGAGGACGAGATAACAAAGGCAATGGGACAGGATCATCCTGTGAATTCAGAACCTGAACGTGGTGATTCCAGAGCAGAGGAGGAAGCAAAGAACGTAACAAGTACAGAGTGTGATACCGCTGAAGGTGAGGCTGGCTGTTGGTCAGGGACGTGGATTAAATCCTATTCACCAAAGTCTTTTTGTAGAAGTGTTTGCCTTTTCACTTTGCTTTCCAGGCTTTCAAGCCCTCCTTGTGCTCTTTTCTGCCCTAACTTGCATGGCACTGGGTGATGAGCAGCTAGCTCCTGTTGCCATGTGTAAGTTGTGCTTTTTCAGCAGGGTGACCCTAGGTAAAAAGTCCTGGCCACAAAGAAACTGCCTTAACACAGCTGTGCAAAGCAGGAATCTCGTGAGGTTCCCTTTGCTTCCAAGTCGTGTGAGGCCTTCTGGAGAAATGTGGCAAGACAGTGTGGGGCAGTTCACATGGATGAATGACAGACTAGGCGTGAAACTGGGCTCCAGACTTGATCTCCATGAGGCCAAGATGGGTTCGGCTGCAGGGTGTCTGCCCAAGCAGACAGCAAAAAGCAGCAGTTGTGGAATGCAGCAGTGGTGCAAGACATGAAGGAAAATCGAAAAGTGGGGAACAATTTGGGGCAGGAGAGTCTTTGCCTGGTTTGAGGAGGGGTGGCATGGGAAAGACATTGCTCCCTGCTCCCTTCAGTGGCACAAAGCCTTCCATTTCCTAAAGAACAGGAGCCTGCCCCATTTGCACAAACCACAGGGGCAGCAGCACGGGCTGCTGGAGGTGCCTGCTCAGAGACAGGTCCTGGAGCACGCAGCTGGATGAGGGCGTTGCTGTTCAGGGCCCAGGGGGTAGGAGGAGTCTCTGTGTTATGGAATCCATGGAAAGCAACTACCCATTTTACACAAGCACCTGTGTATTTTTCTTCCTGTTTCTGCATATTTTATATGAACAATTTACCCCGTTTCTGAATTTTTGAATGTTAGTGTCAAGCTTTTAGTTCTTTCATGTGCACATCGGAGCTCTCTGCTAGGCAGGTGAGGGAGAGGAGGAGGGCAGGCAGAGCTGTCAGGGCTGGAAGCCAGCCATGCACTGATGTTTTTGCTTAAATTAATCGTATCAGGTGCCAGAATGGCAGCACCAGAAACCTGGTCAGAGCACAGGTGCATGATGAGCAGCAGCACAGCAAGCCTTGTCACCGTGCTGATGTCCCTTCCTTGCCTGGGAGAAAGGGCAACTTTAACCCTGTGAAACAGCCTGAACGTTGACGCAGTTCTCAGCACAGCTCCTGTTCTCTTTGTTTCTTGGTAGCACCCGATGGAGCTCCCTCGGCAGAAGGAGCAGGAGCACTCCACGCGCAGACGGCCGCAGCGCGAGCGGGGCAGGAGGCCGGGCAGAGAGCGGCCGCGGAGGAGGGAGGCGGCGCGGCTGAGCGGGGGGATGCTCCCGCGG
>VXAV01006635.1:8579-56939 GCA_013399715.1 Alectura lathami
GGGGCTCCCCGTGCCCCCACCTCCCCGCGCCCAGCCAGGGGGCGGAGGTGGCGGGTGCTCAGACCCCGGTGCGGCCGCCGGCCCCGGTGAACTCGCTCGTAGCAGAAGGTCCCATGAGAGCTGCCCCGGGCCGGCTGGATGGCGTGTCCTGCGAAGAGCAACGGGCGCCCCGGCTCGCCTGGGAGAAGCCGGTAATTCAGGGACTGACCTCGTGGCTCGGCCCCCACCCCAGGAGCGGTGGGCGAAGTGCGAGCGGTGACACCAGGCTGAGCCCCGAGGCTTTGGAGGACATGAGCCCGCTCCTCACCTTGGGGCCGTCCCTGTCTCTGCCCGCCCTGGGCAGCGGTCCTGCAGCGGGACCCGATGGAGCTCAGCTCTGCCGCGATGGGACCCGGACTCTGCCGCCATCACCGCTGCGGGGCTGTGAGTAGTTCGTCCGTCGCGGCTGGAGCGAAGCCTCCGAGCTGCCGTTGGCGTCCCCCCTTGGGGCCGTGCTGGGAGCTCGGGGACGGACAGACGGAGGGGCCAGGAAGGGTCTGGTGGGCTTTGGGCCGTGGCCGGGGAAACGCGATGCTCCTGGATGCGGGGCGGCACTGACCTCCTGGCCTCGACCCTGCGGCTCGGCCGCCAGCACCCCTCCGTGTTTTTGGGAGGTGGGGCAGGGCCTGTCACAGACTGAGCCCCTGCGCCCTGCCCCACTGGTGCCTTGCCATCAGGGATGCCCGGGGCCCCCTGGGGCAGAGGGACCCGCGGGGGTCCCGGGGAGCCACCGCGCTGGGTGGTTGCGCCCTCGGGCCCTGCTCGCCTCTATGTTGCCAAAGATCCCCGTCCCCAGCACGGCTGGGTCGGGTCGGGTTTGGGGGGGCCTCGGGCCAGGAGTTTATGACAAAGACAAAGCGGTCGGGTTTGTCAGCTACGAGGACGTGGGCAGCGGAGGCGCGGGGCCGCGGGAAGGGGCAGGGAGGCCGGGAGCTGCGCAGAGCGCGCCGAGCCCTGGGCTGGGCTGCGGTGACAGCGGGCCGAGCCCCCAAGGGGCAGCCCTGCAACCGCAGCAACCCCCTCGTGCCTTCCGCTCGGCGTGGGCAAAGCCCCCTCCCCTCAAGTCTGGACCCCCCACCCCCAGCCCGCGACCCCTCCGCCTGGGGCTAATGTGAAGCTTCTCCCCTCCCCGAGCCCCCTCCTCTCCTTTGCACACGAGGCCTCGGGGCAGCGACAGCTCCTGGCCTCGCAGCCACTGTGCCTTAGCCTGCGCTGGCTGCTCCTGCCCGCGGGGAGCCCCCCACCTCCCAGGCCTCGGGTCCCAGCTGGGGATGGGCAGGGATCACCTGGCTGTGGCCCTGCTGGGTCGCCAGGCTCCCCCCAGGGCTCGCGAGTGCCCCTCTGGAGCTGCCACAGGGCATCCGTGCCCGTTTGGGGGCCAAGCACCGGCAGCAGCTGCACCCAAAGCACAGCTGGAAGCGCCCAGCGGGGTCTGTATCACGTCCGATTTGTACACGGGCTCCTCGCCCTTTTTTCTATAGTCGAAACGGAACGAGCAATAAAGTGACATTAACATGCATCGCCTCGCGTCCTTCTCTGGTGGCCCTGATGCGCGGGGCTGGGATGGGGAGCGGGGATGTGCCCCCGTGGAGCTGCGCTGGGGTGGTTGGTGTGGGGCTGCAGGAGGGGGTCGGGGGGCTTTGCTGCATGCCCAGTTGCCCAGAGTCCCCTTGGTTCATGGGGAAGCCGCAGGACAGGCAGCTGCCACGGGGCCTTGCGAGCGGGGACACGTCCTGCTGTCCCTCCCCGGTGCCCCCCGCTGCCCCAATGCACCGCAATGGCAAATGAGACGACAGGCTGCACAGACAAAGTGTTTAATACCAAAAATGATTAAAACCATCTTAACAAAATCACCCGAACGCGGCCACCTCCCCGAGAAACGAGCTGCCACGGGTGGCCCCCGCACACTCGGGCCGGCAAAACCCCGCTCCGCTGGCCCGGCAGCAGCGCGACCTCCGTGCAGCGTCCCGGGGTGGGCGCCCAGGGGGTGGTGGGCCCCTTGCAGTGTGCAGGGCAGTTAGAACACAAAACATTTCAAACACACTCAGCTTGGAGAAGGAAAACTCCGCGCCCCGCGCTGCGCGCAGGTGTGAGCTGGTTCCACGGCAGAGCCGGCGCCCGCGCGCGTCGAGCTGGGTCCTGGGTGCTCGCGTTGGCCGCGGCCGCTCCGCGCACCCTCCTGCAGGCGCAGGTGCTTGCTCTGCTCGGGGACCCCGAAGTCTGCATCGTGCAGGTTCCGCACCTGCGCCAAGCCTCTCCTTTGCTGGCATTGCGCCGAGGCCAGGGCATGCGTATGGTGCAGGTGAGCGCAACCGCTGCTCGTCCGTGAGGCCGCACCACCGCCGCGCTGCTGAGGCTCCGGGCCCCGCTTTGGTCCTCGCCGTGGGGCCGGCATGGGGTTGACAGTGGGCTTCCTGCTCAAACGTGCTCTATCGCAGACACCAGGTCCGAGCCACCCACGCAGGAAAGGAAAATGTTGAGCTCAGTCCTGCTGCTTCCTCTGCCACCTTTGACGCTTCCCTCCCACAGCTGCGGTGCCCTGGTGGGGACCGGCGATGGCCCTGGGGTCAGTCCCAGCCTCTGCTCATGGGACCGGGGCTTGACAGAGCTTCAGGGGTGCCAGGTCACGGGCAAATGCTCCCTCGTGGCTTCTGCATCTGGAGCATCACAGGGGTGGTGGGGACTATGTGGCACGGAGGGGCTCAGTGCACCGTCCCCCGGTGTGGGATCGATCCGTGGGCACAAGCCCTGTGGCGAGGCAGCGGTGTCCCTGCAGGGCTCAGGGTGACTCAAGACGGGACCTTCACAGCTGGGCCTGGGGCCAGGCACTGCCCAGGCTCTCACCAGCCCTGTCCCCTGTCCCCCAAACAGCCTGTCCTGGGGTCCTCAGGGACTTGGAGGACTTTGTTAGCCCCATGCTGAACCTTAGGCTGAAAATGTGTCTAAAGGTAGCAGTGTGGGAACGAGGGGGTTAGGGGAGGAGGAGGGGAATAGGTGGGGTGGTGTCTGTTGGGGCAGGGAGCAGAACAGAAAGCAGCTGTGGGGGGACAGAGGTGTCCAAAACCCTCCTTCCCCATTCAGCAGGCAGGGCACACACCTGAAAACGAACCTACACTGCAGGCTGAAATGAAACTCAAAAAGCAAACCCTGCACCACAGCGAGGACAAGCACCTCTGCAAGCAGCAGGCAGCATCCCCCTCTGTGGGCTGGGAGCGGGGTGGGGATGAGGATGGGAGAGCTGGTGCAGCCTGAGGCATGCAGGACCAAGAGGCTGGGCAGGGATGATGGCAGGAGCAGGGCACACGGCTGGGGCAGGAGGGGACCTGCCCTTGAAGTCCACAACATCTCCAAAGGGCGCGGGCAGGCCCCCCTGCACCCCGAGACCAAGCAATCCCAAAGTCTGCACCGTCGTGTCCCCGGTCTCTGCCCTCCGCAGCCTACAAACCCTAAGAGACACCGACTCACGACTCGAGCTCTCTGCAACCAAGCAAACCAAGCAAAAGGCTGGCGATCCGGCACGGGCTCACCCGAAGCTTCCCCAGACAGCAGCAGGGCTCTCCAGCCCTGCTCCAGCACCGCCCGAAGGCCGCCGGGACCCTCAACGTCCCAGCCTCCGCGTGAACCATCCACGGCAATGACCTTCCCCAGCTCGCCTTGCCCCCCGAGGGGGGCCCTTCGCAGCACAGCCATTCGGGGTGGGTTGGGGACGTGGCGTTTATTGTTCATTGTGGGCTGGAAGGCGGTGGCGGCGCGGTGAGGGCTGCCTCCGGAGCCGGTCTCCCACCGCAACGCGCTGCGGTTACTCACTCAGGGCGGGGGGTTTCTCCTCCCCGCTCGGCCCCCTCAGCCCTCCTGGGCCCACTTGAGGAAGGTGGGGATGTCCCGCACCGGCACGTTGCGGGTCAGCGCTTTGACTCGCAGGTTGCGGTCGTCTGTGAGCAAAACCACTTCGCGGAACAAACGGATGGGATCGTCTGCAAGGAACGAAGAGAGCAGAGTGAAGCCCGGACCCGCACCCTCACACCACGTGCTCCCTACACTCGCTCTGCGCCCCAAAACAGTGCAGCCTCCCAGCACCCCACCGGTGCTCCTGGCTCCCTGCCACCTGCATGGCTCGGAGACAACACCTCATCCCAAAGGCCTTCTGTCCCCTTGCTCCGGGTTGGGGATGATCTGCGCGCTCCGCCGCAGGCAGGGCCCCGCTGCAGGCAGGGCCCCGCTGCCCGCGGCAGGGTGGTGCTCAGGGCTTGGGAACAGGAGGTGCCTTCGCCTGACCCAGGCCAGGAAGACGGCCTGCGACCCTGGCTCCAGCAGGAAGCTGGTGCTATTCTTCTGGCGATCTCATTATAAGATCTAAAACGAACCCTTATTTTGAGAAGCTTTTGGAGTAGCCACTGACACCGAGGCGTTTCTGGCTGAGGCTCAGACAGACAGAAAGAGCTGAAGCCTGAGAAATAACTGAAAGGATCTTGCCCCCAGATGGATGAGCTGCCCTGCACGCAACACGCCGGGCTGGGGATGTGGAGCTACGCTTACGTGTGTGCGGAGCAGGGGAAGCATATGGGGTATGTGTAAGCAGCTGGGTCCTGTGACCAGAGTACTGTTCCTATGAGCACAGGAAACACAGTGCCTCCGAGCCAGGACTGGAATGGAAAAAACAGAGTTTATGGGAGCCCAACATGGGCCCAGATTGGCTGCGCCAGGAGCGGCAGGCCGAGGGGAAGGGGAGGTTCGCGCCGAGCAGGGGCTGCGATGGCGGTCTCGGGGCTGGGGATGGCGGGGAGGTGGCGAGAGGAAGGGGAGCGGGGGGCGGCTGCGGGGAGCTGGGGCGCGGGTGATCGCACGGGAGGGCAGGCCCGGGGCCGAGTGCTGCTGAAAGCAGGATTGGGAGGTTTTGTGCGGACACTTTAAGAAATGTGTAACAATAAACATCCTCTGCTCCGAGCTGGTGACGCGCCTCCTTGTTACAAACCAGAGGCTGTCAGCTTGTCAGGCCCCATTCGCCATAATCCACATGATTTCAAAATTCAGCATCATTTGCACATAAACATTTGGTGACGGTTTCTCTGTGAATCTGACAAGTTAAGCTGCTAAGAATTCGCACTGACAAATGTGGGTTGATTTCTTGGGCAGCTGCTGATCTAATCCCCATCTGCACCGCCCTGGCAGCACGCTGGGGCTGTCCAGTCCCAGCACACGCTGCCGATGCCAGCGGGGCACCAGGAGGAAAAAGGCTCTGGCCAGGAGGCACAGGGGCTTGCAGGAGGAGCCCCTGACCTTCCGCTGCGGCCACGGCTGCGGCACATGGTGGCAGGAGGTGGCCCTGCACAGGCGGGCGGTTGGATTTGCATCCGCTCCTCTCACACTGGGAAGATGAGGGGAAAGCAAAAGGGCTGACAAGTGGTTTTACGGGCTCGAGGCACACTCTGAGGGACAAGGGCTACTAAGGGTTGTGCTGCTGGCACCACGAAATGGCTCTGTGGGCGTTTGGAGGGGGCTTCTCACAGGCTGGGGAGTCCCAGAAGGTGCACCCAGAGGCGAGCATTTGGAAACACAGCAGCGGGGCCACAGCCTGGGGCTGAGCGGAGGCAGGAGGTGACACCTTGGTGCTGGAAGAGGCAAAATGTGGGAGGGATCAGCTCCAGGGTTCGCGAAAGAGAAACGAGCAGTCAGTGGGCTGCAACAGAGAAGGGACAAAGAGGACGTGAGGACGTTCCACCTTTGTTAGTGGGCATGAAATCCTTGGCCTTGTCGTTGCAGTAGTGGAGGCAGCAGGACAGAATCAGGTCGTCGTTGTTTCCCTGGAAGAAAAGGGCAATGTTACCCCCGGCAGAAAAATACTTCAGCCCCACCACCCTCACTTCTGCACTGCCCTGGAGATGGTGTTGCAGCTCAGCGGAGAGCAAAGGGACAGGGTCCCTGGCTAAGCCCCCAGCCCTACAACGTGTGCTGGCAGCACTGCCCCGGTGTCCCCATCCTCGTGGGGCCGTGTCCCTTACCTGCTGCCCGGTGGTGTCTTCGCTGCGGAAGGAGATGGACTCCAGCTCGTTGCCTCGGCTGGTCAGAGCCCTCAGGCAGTTGTCACGGCTCTCGAACCGCTCCTCCAGGAACTCGATGGACTTCCTGGCTCTCTCCTGCACTTGGCGGGCATAGCCTGCAGCCCGGTGCTCCATCTCCGGGCCCTTGGCCAGGCCGTCCAGCTCGTTTATCACTTCAAACAGGAAGAGGAGGTACAGTTACTAAGGGACAAGGTGCTCTCGTGACCTGCTGCTGAAGCGCACGAGTTGCCAAGGCCTCAGGGCCAGGGCACTGGGAGCGGGCTCAGGAAGTCTGGGTTCAGCTGCCGCAGTGTCCCTGCGCTCCTGGACTTGGCTGCGGGTCTGGAAAAGCTTTGCTGCCTTCCACCTCTGCGTCACCTGGCTCGGCCACGGGAGTGTGGGGACCTCTGCCCCACAGCACTTGCTGAGGGCACTCACCCTGTGAAACGCAGCCGCGACCCCAGGCTGCGCTCCCCACTGCCATCAGCACCTCCATGCGTGACAGAGGGGGGGCGGTCAGGAAACCTGGGGGCCCTGGGGGATCTCCAAGCACAGCATTGTGCCTCCTGCTCTGTGTCCTGCTCCTCCTCGCGGCTCCCTGTGCTTGCTTTCAGATGCAGAGAGCCGCTGCCCTCCCACAGGGGGGCTGCATGTGTGAGCGGGGTCACACCCGGGAGCAGGCGGCTCCCGCTCCAGCACCGCTTCCTGCACGAGCCCCGGCCCTGTTTTCACACCTGAAGCTGCTGTCCCAGGCTGCCCGCAGGGGAGCCGCTCTCTTCAACACCTCACCCATCTGGGTCTGATAGAGGCTTTGCACATCTGTCCTGACGCATGCTGCTGAAGACGAGTTCGAGCCTGGGATCGGGCAGATTCCCAGCCCGCTCGGTTTAACTGGAGACTGTCAAGCCTTGCAGCCTCCTGTCCAGCTGCCAAGCAGCAGAACACCAGCCTCTGCGGCCCCCCGAGCCGAGCAGGGGCCCGAGGGACAGCAGCAGCGCTCCAGGAGGAACTCACCCTGCAGCGCCGGCTCTGCCGCAAGAGCTGCTCTGGCGCACGGCGTGTGCGAGCAAGATGAGGCCGAGGCTGCTAGCAGCCAGGCCGGGCACACAATTGTGTGTCCAGATGTGCGCACGAGCATCCTCGCATGCGTTCGTGCGCGGGGATGCGTGTGCGCGAGGCCGGGCTGGTGTGCACGTGTGTGCGAGGGAGCCTCTGTGCGCACAGTGTGTGTTTTAGCCATGGCTTCATTTCTGAAGATTGTTTCCGAGCTTGGAGCCAAGTCCTGAGTTCAAGTGGGAACTATGCATTCCTTGGGGGTTCGGGGAGAGAGCTCGGGGTCTGAGGCCTCTCCCCAGTGCTGTGAATCACTGCCCAGGGAGCCTGCGTGATCGCTCTGTTCCATGGTGAGACTGGCACTCACTGTCTGGGTATTCAAATTAAAGCTGCATGGAGCTGCTTTGCTCCCCGCTCGCAGACGACTCCTCTCGCTACTGCTCTCAGCGACCTGGTGCTGCCATTTCCACACAATGCACGGCTGGGTTAGGGGTGGGGGGAGCCGTGCAAGAACGGAACATCAAACAGGAAAAGCTGGTATTCCCTCCCGAAATCCGCCTTCCTGCTTCCAAGCTAAACAGGCTTCAAAGGGGAGGCTTGTTTGTGCTTCTGCACCAGGCCTGGCTTCTCCATGGCGGGGTCAGCCTCAAGGAGCACGGAGCAGGTTAAAGAGCAAGAGAAACAAACCGAACGCGAAGCTGCACGCTTAACCCCTTGCTGAATCCCCGGGAAGAGCGGTGAGGAGTGCTGGGGACAGGGCACGGCTCATGCCTGGAAGGGGCGATGGGACGTGGCACCATGCCCTCAGGTTACCCAAGACCAGGCTGACCAGCCCAGTCCTCATTTTGCAGGTTCAAGGCAGCAGCATCCGGGACAGGGAGGGTAACAGGGCTTTCAGCTCTCCTGCAGCGCTTGCTTGCGCGAGCATCGAGGAGGCAGGGCCAAAATCCAGGGAAGGTGCCAGCATTTCCAGGTGTGAGCATGCTCCACAGCCCCCGGGGCTGCGTGGGCTCTGACAGCTTCCTTCCCTTTGCTTCCACGCAACACCCTGCCACCGCTGGGCCAACCCACAGAGCCCTTCTACAGCCCCACTCCCCCCATCCTGGGGTCCCATCCCCAGCCTGAGGAGTCCATCCCAAGCCAGACCCTGTTGATGTTGGCTATCAGGCAGAGCTAGGAGTTGAGGATGAAGCCCCAGAGCAGTTTGGAGGGCAGGTGCCCTGTGTGCTGCAGGGCAGGAGATCAGCACGAGCATACAGCTTGCTGCCTGCGTGCTGGAGATGCCCACGGGACAATGAACGGGATGAGGGCAGCCCGCGGGATCTGCAAAGCTCGGCCTCACTCCTGCCCCGACCTCTCCCTCTGCCCCCCCGAGCTGCCTTAAGCACCAGGTTGGCACCGGAGTGCAGCCAGCCCCGGCGCGGCACTGGCCAGAGGAACACTACCTCGAGCCCAGCGAGTGATCAAACAATCAGAGCAAAGGCATCTAACCAAATCCTCCCGCCACCCTGGGAGACCACCCAGCAGCACAGCCGTTATCTGCCAGGGTGAGTGTTTACCAATAACGGGAACCAGCTTGCTGTTTTACTGCGAGCTTTATAAGGATAAAAAGAAGGGCTGGGCTTGAGCAGCTCTGAGACACTGGGACACAGGCTGGCCATTTGCTCAGGCTGCCTAAGCCCCAGCTGAGCTGGGATAAGCTATCTGCTTTGATTGTTTAACAATTCCTCCTCCTTGCTCCTTCCAAAATTCCCTCCAAATCCCATTTAACACCCGCGTGCCTCTCCCAGCTCCTGGCACCCCCAGATGCACCACGGGGAGAGGAACTTGCAGTGGGCAGAAAGTGAGAAGCGTGGCATGGGGAGAAGGAGCAGCTGGGACAAGACACGCCTCCAGCAAGCAAAAGCAAAGGAGTCGTGCCCAGAATGGACAGTAAACACCGGGCTGAGCATGGCATGAGCCATCCAGCTCCAGACCACACAAGTGCTGCAGGCATGTGGCGCAGGGAGAGCGAGAGCTGGCACGGAGAGGTCTGCACCGGGGGACAGGGAAGCCCACGCCTGGTGCTGGTGCTACTCACCGATCAGGGGCACCACCAGGATGAATTTCCTGCAGTCCAGCAGCGTTATCAAGCTGCTGAGGTGGTCGATGAAGCCGTTGGTGTCTGGAACCAGGAAGACAGGTCTTATCTCCAGCTCCATCTGCCTCATCTGACTCTGGTCTTTCAGAACAGCCTAGAGGAGAAGGACACATGATGAGTAAGAAAGACGTCAGCCCTGTGACCCGTGGACACTGAGAGCAGAAGATAAGCCTGGCTGGCACACACGCCTCCCACAGCAAGGACAGCATGTGCGGGAGGCCGTGTCCATCCCACCTGCACGCCCCAAGCACCAGCTCTTGTGAGTCCACAGTGGGATGGTGAAATCCTCCCACAGCACCCTCGTAGGAAAACACAGCCCTGCCCAAGGCCTGCGGCAGACTGGCTGGACCAGCCCTGAGCGTGGGGACGTTTCAGGAATTGTCCCGTTTGTAGGACTGGCAGGTACCAGAACTATCTGCGCTGGTGCCAAGAGCCCTACCCTGATACAAAACAGCAGGGAAGAAAGGGAGGTTAGGAAGGGGGTGTTGGATCTCCAGATGAAAACACCTCAAGGTGACAAGATCACCAGTGAAAATGAACCAGTTTGGGACACACAAGTCATGCCAACAGCATCCTAACAGTGGGACTGCAAGCAGGAGGAGAGGTCGGTGGGGAGGAGACGCCTGGCTGAGCATCTCACTCACTGTCCCCCACCAGGTCCTGCACGTGCCGTGTGTTTTCTGACACCATCCAGCTGGGAAGCCAGGTGGGTTCCAGCCCTGCAAACACAGTGCTGTCCTTGACAGGGCCCCACGCACCCGCCAGAGACCAGAGGTGCTCACACACACGGGGAGGGTCTGCGGGGTCCCACCAGCGACCCTACAGGACTGCGCCTGGACCTTTGGACAATGCCATTTGCCAAAACACGATCAAAAAGCTCACGTATTACTTTCGACGCTATCGAAGGACTTGGGCTCTTGAGTAAGTCACAGGCTTAAAAAACTCAGGATGCTATTCTAGTGCTTCCTCTGCTTAAAAATAGCTTCCCTGGACTCGCTGATGTTTGTTGCTTCTAATAGGAACCGGTCACCCATGGAGCACAGCAGCACTGTGTGGAACACATCCACCATGCAAACCCTTGTGAGACCAGGCTGGTGCCCGCACGGAGCACCCCAGGGATGCCCAGCCCTGCCCAGCGCTTTGTGCTGACCCCAGCCTCGTTCTGCCCAACGTTACGGGGGGATCTGACCACTCTACACCACGCCAAAGCCTCAGAGGCGCCCCGGAACGACGAGCTGCATGGGCCAGCAGTGGCCTTGGAAAGAAGTGGTTTAAAATCCATTTCCAAGTGCTGTCATCTGGCTTTAAATCAAGACACCTTGATGCCGCCACCTCCCACAAGTGTCTCCAGACAAGGCGGCGACCAGAACCTTCACCACGTGCCTCACACCCGCCAGGTCGCAGAGCAGAAGGGCACCAAGGGGCAGCTATGGTGGCACCAGTGTCCCGGCACAGGGCCACCGCTGACACCCCCGTGCTGGGTGCTGCCTCTGCACGAGCTTTTGCCCAGCCTGGGCTGGGGCAAGGCTGAGCCAGGTGTTTGCTGTCCCAGGTGACACAAGATGTACGGCAAGGGGACAAGGGAGCACCAAGCACAGCAGGGTGCTGCCTCCTTGCAGCAAGGAGCGTCTGGGGAGCTTGGTGGGGTTCCTCCTCAACGTTTGGCAGCACAGGGGTGAGACTCTCGCCCCTGCGAAACACCAGGCCCCACTGAGCCACAGGGACACAGAGGAGGGCCCAGCGCAGAGACCCAAAGCAACACAGCACAGCCCTCACGCAGCAGCGAGTTCAGTCAGGAAGGGTGAGCGAAACCACACGTCCCGGCAGCCAAAGAAAATCCCCAGAAGCATGGAGGGGACCCCATCCGAGCAGGCCGTGCCCCAGTGTAGACCCCAGCCTCACCCAGGTAGGCCGAGTGAGCAGCGCGGCCTTGCACGCGCGAGCGGGCCGCTCACCTCCCCGCCCGAGCAGGGCCCGCGCAGGTGACGCCGCCGGCGCCGGGCCCCTCGTGTGTGGCATCCACCCCGGCGGCTTTCGCAGGCCGTACCCGTCCGATTCCTGGCAGCTGCGAGCGACGCCTGTGCCGGCCGTCACGTCCCATTCCGCTCCCCGGGCCGCCCGGTGAGAGAAGGACACAGGATGCGCCGGGAGTGAAAGAGCGAGGTCGGCGGGGAGCGTGCCAAGTCCCCTCGCACAGCTCCGGGCCGCTCGGGGAGCCAGAGGGAAACTCGCCTTTGCAGAGTTCAGAGGCCGGCAGTGAGATTTATTTTTGTTTGTGTGAGTAAAAGGCTGCAGAAGCCTCTGGCCAAGGGGCTCGGGGGGGAGGGGAGTGGCCTGTGATTCATGCAGGCTCCGGCTGGCCTCCAGCCAGAGATGAAAGGGAGCCCATGTGCGGGACAGGACGGGGAGCGAGCGCTGCGTTAACCCTTCCGCTGGTCCGCGGGCATGGCCGCTGCCCCACGGCGCGGGGACGGGGCTCGGGACGCCCGCATCCAGGCTGGTCTCTGTGTTGTGGTGGCAATTGAGGTGCTGGTCTCGCCATGCCTCAGTTTCCCCCTGTGCTGGAAGGGGACGTTGGGCTCAGTGGGAGGTGAGTGTTGGAGACCCCCAGAACAGCCGTGGGTTGAGTGGGTACAGCCTCACCCCGCTCCGAGCGCTTTAGGGCGGACAGATTTTAGCCTTGTCAGGGTTAAGCACACTCCATGGCTCCATGGCAGAGGGACTCTGTGGGGCTGGCACACAACAAGGGACCCCTGGGACCAGCAGCTCACCGCTCTCCTTGGGGCCACCCAGCTTTCCTTTCCATGCCCGTTGCGTTCCCAGCTGCAGCCCCCACCCCAGCTGCGGCTCCCTGGTCGGGGGCCGCTCCCAGGAGCTCGGCAGGAGCCGGAGGTGGCTCCCCCGGCTGCCCCAGCTGGTGGCAGCACTGAGATCAGACACTCCCTGCGCGTACAGTCCCAAATTCTCAGCTCATCCATCAGCTGGAATCACCTGGGGGATTCCCCGGAAGCCGGCTGCCTGCCCGAGGGACTGGAGTTTGAGCAGGGGGCTGCTCCTTGTGGCGGAGGACAAGGCTGCGTTTCTGCAGGTGTCACAGCGGAGAGATGTCCACCAGGAATGCAGTGTGGATTCCTGCGGATTTGCAGCCTAGCAGGGCACTGTGCGGGGGTCTCCTTGGGCTCTGCTTGGGACCCCCAACTGGTGCCAGGCTGCCAGACAGACCAGGAGTCACTGCCCCACAGAACTGGGCCCGGGATGTGTCACCTGGTGCGACACCACCCTGCCAAGGGCAGATGGGCGGTCACTATCCTGCCGCCCAAGCTGCTCTCCAGCAGTGGGCAAACTGGGCGCCGCTGCCCACTCGGTCCCCGCGCGCTCGGTGGGGACAGGAGGCGAATTTTCCAGGGCTGAGAACAATGCCTTCCTCTCCTCTCGCTCGAGGGTTTCCTCCTTCCAAGGTTCGTCTGCAGCGTCTTCCTCAGGAGTAAACGTGCCCCGTGCCTGGTAGCAAGCCGGGGCCGCCGCCGTGGCGGAGCCGCCGTGGGTGGGTGTGCGCCTTCCGCAGCCGGCAGGCACCCGCTCCCAGGCAGGTGCGTGTCAGCGCGTGTGCACCCGCGGCATTGTTCCTGCGCCGAGAGGAGAGCGTGAATGGGATGCGGCTATATTTAGCGGGTTACTCACACCACCGCCACAAAGGAGCGGCTGCATCTTAAGGGGGCGGCCGTTCCGTGGGCTCAGAAGGGACAGGAGCGCGGCTATTTTGGGAAGACATGTCATAATTGGCCGCCCGGTTAAGCTGCTTCTGTAATGCTGAGCAAAACAATAGCAGCATCCAGAGGAAGAGCCTGTTATGTTTCAGGTGGGATGTTTTCAACCGTTCAGGAAACTCGACCGCTCCCAGCGCACAGCAGCGGCACAAAGGACAGGGGACGCCGAGCAGCGCGGACCAAGGGACAGGCCAAGCGCGGGGGCGGCCGGGGGCACAGCACACAGCCCTGCTCCACCTGCCCGCCCTGCAAATATTTGGGCAGCACCCAGGCTGGTGCCTGGCCTCCCAGCTGGCCGCCGTCACCAGCGTGTGGCACAGGGCTCTGCGCCAGCCTAGCTGAGCAAAAAGGGCAGAGGCAGGCCGGCAGCGGCGCAGCCAGGGAGCAGCAGCCGTCCCGCAATCCGCAGCCAGCCAGCAAAGGGCTGCCCCGTGCAACAAGGGCCGCAAAAGGCTATAACCTAAACCCACTCTGCCCTATCTGACCCGCTCAGGGTGATGGTTTTGGGGTCCCAGCTCGTGCTGAGGTCCTGAGCTCTCCTGCTCTCTCTGCTGGCCGAGGGCCACTCCTGTCTACTACTTCCTCTGCCTGGACCGGTACTTCCCCACCAGCTAGAGCGAGCGTCCTGCGCACAGCCAGGCCAGGGCAGTGAGGGAAACACAATGCAGCCCAAATCCGTCAATGCGACCGCAGCAATGGCTGCGGTTGGGAGCTGCAAGAGGAACAAGTGGGGCTGCCCCGCAGGAAGGGAGCCAGGGACAAGCGGCGAGCGGACGGACCCTACTGACGGCACAGCTGGGCAGCAAGAGGTGGGGAGCATGGCGGGGGGAGGAAGGTAGCACCCCGAAACCTGCTGGGAGAACGCAGGGGATTTAGCTGAGAGGCCACCACACCACACTCCCCTAGGGCACATCAAACCCTGCCAAGGGTTTGGGAAAGCTCACAGATGGGAACACTGAAACACAGAGGGAGAAGATGGGTTACCAAGAGATGAGTGCTTCAGCCTGAACCCTGCACTATCAGGCTCTGCAGGAGGCACTGAGGTGCTTGGGCTCAACGGGCCATGTCCCCATCAGAGCGCAGGGATGCGCACAGGGAGCTGAGGCTCTCAGCTGTGCTACAACAGCAGCCACATCTGCTGGGCTCCAATGAACACATGGAGCTGCAGCTTGTCCCCAGCATAACAAAGGGGGGACCTGGAGAGCAGCCGATGCGTGAACCCCGCAGATGAGCAGTGCGCTAGAGAAACGAAATGAAACCAAGGAGGCAGCAGGTCCCAGGAAGCGCAAAATCCCTTGAGAAGTTAGAAACCTGCAGGTCGTGACACGGAGATTCAAGGGGGTGCAGCGTGGGGCTGGCTCCAACCCGGCCTCCCCATCCCAGCTCCGGCCGCGCAGTCGGCACCAGGGCCGCACACATGTTCTGCTCCGGGCTGTTCCCAGCCAGCCGCGGCCTGGCTGACTTTAGCAAAGCCCCAAGGACTTTTCTCCTCCACCCAAGCTCCAAGTGCACCTCGGCTCTCAGCTGTGCAGCCCCCGAAGCTGCCCACACCCTCATTTTGACCTCTCTCCGCCTGCCAGAGGAGGCTCAGGAGGAAGGGAGGAGCGGGCCGGGGAGAAAGCCCCTGACACATCAGGCAGCCCCCACGCTCCCCGCGGAACGGGCAGCGGCCATCCCGGGGGCCCCGCCGCAGCTGGGCCGGGATCTGCGCGCACTGCCCTCCCTGAACATGTGCAGTTCCTGTTTGCTGTGTCTGTACAAGGCAGTGGGAAGTGGGGAATTTACTTACACCTCCCGCTTAACAACCCTGGGAGGCTGGAAGGCTTCAGGCCGCTTTAATTTACAGCCCATCTCTCCAATCTCTCACTCGTTTGCTGCTGCTTTCTTCCTTATTGTATTAATGCGACCCAGGTACCTGCCAACAATAATGGACTCGCTTGCGGGGGCGGCCCCTCCCTCCCGGTGCAATTTCTACCTTGATATGAATTTCTCAAAATTCAAATGAAAAAAAAAAAAAAAAAAANAGTAAAAAAAAAAAGGCGAAATCTGAAAGGTTGGGGTGGGTTTGGAAAAGTGAAGCGCAGTGGTTCTGGGCCCGGCGCCAATAGCCGGAGGGTACACATGTGCGCGCTCTCCCAGTAGGGCCTTCAGCAGCCCTGTTTTACAACCACCTCGGCACACACTGCAGAGTTCACGCATATGGCCAGACAGATGTGTCTGGCTTACGTTCAAGGCTGGAAAATGAAGAATTATGGAAGTGAAGGGCCCTGGGCATTAGAGAGGGCGGAGGTGAGGGGGAGGGGAGCCAGGGAGAATTTTCCTCTGCTGAGAAATCCTCATCTGGGCCGCGAGGCTGGAGGAAGAGGGGCTGCGAGCAGCGAGGCAGCCAGCAGCCATGCATGTCAGCTCGCTCTTAAAGCAACAGAAGGCACCGCCAGGCAGCTGCTCCCAGCACAACCAGTTTGCTCCACCGGCTCCCACAGGGAGATGCACTAAGATTAGGCCAGGGCCAGCACGGGATCACCTGTATCCCGTCTGTTTGTCCCCATAACGATGGCAACGCCTCGCAAGCAGCGCTCTGGCCGCAGCAGGCTGTTTTTCCTGCCATTGGCTCCCACATGAACTCTGCTGTTCACGTCCCACCCTCTCCCTGCTCTGCCTGTGCCCCGCTGCACAGGAAAGCTGCCTCCTCACAGAGCCTCAGGGCCGCCAAGCCTCTACCCCAGCCCGGGGACAGCTCGCTGCCCGGCACACGCTGCGCTGCAGCCACCAGCAGAAGCCCTGCAGGCAGTGCCACCAGCCCCACGAGAAGCGCTGTGCAGCTCCTCGAGCCTCAGCATTCTCAGCCCGGCTTTCCCCGGGGTGGTTCAGCAACACTGCTTTGGCTCTGCGCTCTGGAGGCAGAGCTGACTGTGCTGCTGGATTTCGCAGTGACTCAGGGTGCTATGGGATGTCCCAAGAAGCTACGGGATGTTCCTTAAACAAGGCAGGATTAACGGCTGTGCACCCCCAGTGCAGTGAGACAGGATCAACTCATGCACAGAAACGAAGCAGCTCCTCAACCCGATGGAGCTGGGGGCTGCAGCCGCCCATCCCATCCTACCTGAATCTTGTCCTGCCGACGCTGCTGCTCAGCTACCTTCCGGGCCAGCGCCTGCTTCTTGGCTCTGAGCTCCTTGATGTCCATCTCTCCTCCGCTGCCTTCAGCCTCTGAGTCATCTTCAAATGCCTCAATCCTCACATCATCTTCCTTCTTCCAGGAAATGCAGCAGAAAGACAAAAACAGGGCAGAAGTAATCGTAAGGGACGCTGGTGGCAGGGGTTGCAGCTCTCCCCATCCCAGCACACGAATCCCTGCTCAACGGTCCACCGCCGCTTCCTGACGGGAGGCTACTTCTACACTTTCAAAAGAAGCAAGAAAAATAAATGCATAGCAAGCGTGCAGGAAGTGACAAGGTGAGACACGATGCAATAGGACAGGGATGCCAGACATGGGGCAGGGCAGGGGCAGCCCTGGTTAAAGCTCTGTTCTAAAAGCAAACTCTGCCTAGCCTTGGAAAACTCTTCCCACGGCCCTGGGTGAGTCACCGATGCTTTACAGGCTCTGGTTCTGTAAAGTGGGGAGCATGGCATTTCCCTGCCTCTTTGCTTTGCCTGGCACATCCCTATGAGCAGAGGCTGTTCCTCCCCACCTGCCTGCACCACGGCCTCGTAAGGCTGCAGCCTTGCTCGAGGCAACACGCACGAGGATCATCAGCTCGACAGGAAACCCAGAGCCGTGAACGCGGGAGACCAAAGAGCCCATTCCCACCCTCTGTTTTGATCTCAGAATAGGCCAGTGAGATTCCTGCACCCACCCCAAAACTTCCAGCTGAGCTGGAACAGATGTTTTACAAAGTGATATTCAATCTTGATTTTAAAACCCCGCATGATGGGGAACCCACTACGTCTCGAGGTCACTCATTTCTACAGTCAATTACTTCCTGTGTTAACATTTGAATCCTACTTCTAGCCTGCCTTTGTCAGGCTTCTTCTGAGGCCTGAAGGGCTCAGGCACTTCCACACCTTGCAGCATCCTGTCCCGTCCTACACACACAGCTCTGCCCACCAGGAGGTCTCCAGACCTTCCCAGTTTGCCTGCACTGCCTGAGCTGGAGACCCTAAAACGGATCATGCTGGTTCCAGCTGGGCATCAGCCACGACCCAGATCTTGCCCAAGACAATCCCCCGAAAGGGTCAGAGAGCACTGCTACCAGCACAGGCTGCCACAGCACGTGCTAGCAGGACGTGAAGTCTTAATTTAAACAACCCCAGCAGGGCACGGTTGCATGCTTAGTCCTTTCACCCAGAGCCACACACACGCCTGGCCACAGAACCCAGTGCTCTTCTCTGCCTGAGACTTCTGAGCCCTGGGAAGGAGGAAGAGGGAGCCCTCGGGCTCACTTCCCTCTCTGGGACAGCCTGGACCACAGAGGATGGGGGATGCTGCGAGGCACGCCGGGCGCAGATCTGCTGCGGTGTTTTGGGTTGGCCTCCGCTTGCCCGGGCTCAGGGCTGGTCACGCTGGCAAGCCAGGAGCTGCCTTGTGCTGACAGCCCGAGGAGGAAGCTCCGGGGTTGCGCAAGGAGAGCACGGAGAGGTTCCCACAGCCACGCAGAGGCCGTGGGGATGGGCGAGAGGCAGCTATCGTGCACCCCGTGGTGATGGAGCAGAAATCGGAGCGCCCAGCCCTACAACAGAGAGCAGCAGCACTGTCCCTGTCGCTCTGGGGGGAACCAAAGAGCCCAAGATATCCCGTGGTCTGTGGAGTCAGCTTGAAAACCTCCTGCACCGCCTCCAGAGGACAAGGGTCTGGGCTTCCAGATGCCTCTTGCTGCCCAGGGTATTTAAGCCCTAGGCAGAAAAAAAAAAAAACAACAACACCTAAAATCCATCCCCTGCCTGAGCCATCCGCGGGGAGTGATGAGGAGGGTTCCTATGGGCTCCTCTGGCTGTCAGCCCCATGGGGCTCAGGGGATGCCTGCCACGGGCCACCCAGCGCCAGCAGAGGTGAGATGCAGGGGCAATTCCCTCCCAGCCCTCGGTGGAGGGAGGGGAGCGGGGAGCTGGGTGGCTCTGCCCCTCGCCGCTGTTTCCATGGCCTTTCAAACTGCAAGATTAAACACAAGTAAAGAGTCAACCTGCAGAGCGGCTGGCAGGGCCCTTAAACACACACACGGAGCCTGGAGCGAAGCAAGGCCTACAGGAACAAGCAAGGGCAGAAAAACAAGAGTTGAATTCCTTAATCACATCAGGATGTGAGAGGCAGGGGAGGGACGGGGCGCCAATGTCAGCTCTTCCTGTACGTGTGCTGGAGGCTGGAGCCCAGGCCTCTGCCGCAACCAGCTCCACGGCTATAAACTTGATCCCCAGGCTGAACCCTGACACCCCCTCGCCCACCTCCCCTCCCAGGGCCGCAGCGCTGCGCGGTGTTAGAGCCGGGGCCCCCCCTGCACGCATTAAATTCAGCATCTGGAACTCATAGCGGCGCGCGAGATAGAGGCGCGCGGCTTGGGCTGGCAGGAAGGGCACGAGCTAAAGCACACTCGGGAGACGGGGGCCGTGCACTATTTACCCCCCCCCCCCCCCCCCCCCCCCCCCGGCTCCCCCCATAAAATGCACGCGCAGCTCTGCCGGCTATAAATAGCGGGAGCTGCAGGGCAGGCAGAGGCTGGGCCCCACAGGGGTGATTCTTCCTTCACCAAGGCGCGCTCTTCCCGCACGGTACCTGATCTTCCAGTTGTTTTCCCTCTTGGCTTCCCATTTCCTTTCCCATGGCGTCTGGGACGGGTGCCACTGACACATATTTTCCACCCTTGAATGCCAGCAAAGGCTCTTCTTGTCCACAAAGGGCTTCCAGGAAATACTTCAGAACTGTGACCCTCTTGCAGTCGGCTGCAATAACCTACAGGGTGAGGACGAGGGGGTTGGGGAGAGGGAAAGGAAAACAAAGTCAGTGCAAAGGGGAGGTGGGCGGGCAACAGGCAGAGGGAAATGTTCAGGGCTGTAGGGCCCAGCAGCACGCAGAGGGCACCGCCAGGCTGTGCGGCGTTCCCATCTGCCTTTCAAATGGGGATGGAAGGGATTTACCCAGCCCCGTGTCCCCAGGGAAAGCGAGGGACAAGTCCTGCTGACGTGGGAGAGACAAACGATGTGGCTGGTCCCTGCCGTTCTGTTTCAGCTCAATCATCAGTATCCCCCCCAAAAGAAAGCAGGAGGGGAGGGATGCAGGTGTGGGGCAGGCGGGCGGGGGCATTTTGCAAAGGCCAAACACCGGCTCCAGCCCGACCCTGTCCCGCGGGCCGGCCCCATGGACCAGCTGGGGAGCCCTTGTCAGGGAGGCTGGGATGGATCTGGCCAGAAGGAAACTCAATAGCTCAGGTAATTATCCATTTATGAGGCTCTCAAATGGAGTTTCCAGAGCACGGGAGCCTGGTGCCTCCGTGGCCTCTGTCTGTGCCTCCACCACGACCTGCCTCAGCCCTGATCGCCGTGGGGCTCCGCACCTGCAGCCTTCTCCTCTGGTGCTTCCTGCTGGCTGGAGTCGGCCGTGGGGAGAAGTAGCTTTTACGGGGAGAAAGCCAGAAAACGGGGGCTAAAAGTGTTACCCACTCTGCAGAGTCATGCCTGAGTTCCTCCTGCCCCCAAACTGCTCCAAAGCCCACCCAGAGCAAAGCAGACTCCCAGTCCCCACCCCAAATGTCCCTGTGTCACCCAGGAGGAGCAGATCCCATTCTGGGGAGCCAACCTGGCAGCCAGGACAGCACTGTGCACGTGGCCGCTGCCTGCTCTGCCCTGCGCATGGGGTGCTGCCAACCCTGTGCCACCCCTGGTGCATGTCCCATGATGGACAGGGACAGGGATGGGGACATGGATGGGGACAGGCAGGGGCTGGCAGCAGCACACTGCAGCCCCGCTGCACCAGGCTGCCGTGAGAGGAAACTTCTGCTCTTCCACAATGCTGCCAGTTTCCTCTCTGCGGGCTAATTTTAACCACCGCGTCGCTGCTGTGCGTGTCAAAAACCTGACCCTCCTCTGACCTGCAACCTCCCACCCCGGCTACCGCCTGCACGAGGCACCCTCGGGGCGGGCAGCGGAGCGGCGGCTGCTTGAAGCTGCCCCCGTGCCCACCCTGATGGGGAAGGAGAAACCCCTCGCTCCCCTTGGGAGGCAGTGGGTGCTGCTGAGAGTTGGTACCCGCAGGGTGATCGCCATAGAGACGTATTTCAGGGAGTGAGGGAGGGATAACCAGCAACTCTGCTCCTAAAATGGTGCCCTATAGGACAGAGTTGGGCAAAGAGCAAAGGAGAAGGTGATGAGGGAATGGGACTGTCCCTTCTGGGCAGGCCCTGTGCTGTTTGGGGTGTCCAGCCTGAAGCAAGCCCTGCAAGTGTCACAGAAAAAACGTTTCCACCCTGCTGGCTCTCCTTTAGGAACGATTCTGCAAAGGGGAAAGTCAAAAGGAAAGAGAAGAAGGGCAGAGTGGGAATGGCTGTCATGGGAAACAGCCCCCGTGAGAGCCGCCGGCTGCAGAGGCTCCGGGGGAAGTGGTGGAAACCTCGCCACGGGGCTCACCCGCAGCCAGGGGTAACGCAGCCGGGGGTAACGCTGCCGTGCGTGCACGCAGCACCCGGCCTGACTCACCCGGGGCAGCTCCAGCCCGGGGATTTTCCAGCTCTGGTATCTGCAGTTCCCTTGTGCCCGGGGACCCACAGCAGCCCTCTGCCACCATGGACACTGCTGCAGGGACCTGCATGTGAGCAGTTGTGCAGCCTGGGGTGCCAGGACGTGGCTGACAACAGCAGTAGCAGTGGGAAAAGAGATGCAGAAGAGGTTGATTTTTCCCGAAATAAAAGTAATCGCGTTTAGTTTAGGACCCATGAGGTTTTCACATAGCTGCAACCACCAAAGGGCCGGGTGCTGACACAGCTGCCCTGCAGCGATCTCTGCACAGCAAAGGCTTAAATCTCACTGTCAGAGCCTCCTGGACTCGGTGTGCTCATTGCAGGACAGCTCCCTTCACCCATGGCCGGGCCTGGGGACGAGAGCAGGTGGGTTTGCTCCTTCCTCCCCCGAAAAAGAAACGAGCAGGAAACTCCCGATTTCCTGCCAAGCCGGTGCAGCCCGATGCTTAAATTCAGCTCATCTGCTAAGGGAGCAACGAGCCCAACCAAAGGCCCATGACATAATGCCACAGCAACTTGTCTCATGAACACATTTTTCCAGCCCACATGAATGAAAAACAGGCGACGAGCAAACGCTCGGTACATCCCCGTCACGTGCAGCCCCGGGGCCGTGCCAGAGCCCCGGGCTGGTGGCAGCTGGAGCCAGGCTGGCCCTGGTGTGGGGCTGCCTGGCCTTGGGGTGCTGGGAAACAAGTGACCCAACAAGGGGCAGCCCGGCACTGCAAACAGCAGAGCGAGGCCTCGCGTGACATGCCAGCAACTTCCCGTTTCAGAGTGGAAACACGAGTGCCCGCAGCAGCAGCGGGGTCCCTGAGGCCACGGGGATGGTCACGGGGGTGCTACCAGCCTGGATTGGTGCTCAGCAGAGCTGCTGGGGTTCCAGGAGCTGTGTCTGCCCTGCCAGAAGGCAAGGACAAGTCTGAAACGCAATGGTGTCGATGCTTTGGTGACGTGGCTGCAGACACCTGGGCGAGGCGGGGAGCGGAGCCGCCTCGAGCACCCTTCCCCTTGCGAGCGTGCAGTGAGCCAGCAGGAACCGAAAGCCTGGCTCCGGGTCGCCGCTGGGTACTAAAATAGGGCTGACACGCACGCAGCCTCTCTCAAAGGAAAACCGAAACTGAGAATTGCTGAAGTGGGCTGGTGCCCTCCGCCGTGACCCAGACTCGGTTCCCCAAGGCAGCGGCGTGGGAGCTCGGCGCTGCGGCAGCGCTGGTTGCCAGCCCGACTGCATCCGGCCGTGCCCGGAGGTGCGAGGTTTCTAATCTGCCCCGAGATCAGACACGCTAACCACGGGCTGGTGGCTGCGAGGGCACGCCGAGCCCGCCCATTAGCGCTGCCAGCTCCTAGGTCATATATTAGCACAGTGATCATTGAGCAGGGCGCAGCAGGACGCACATTAACACGCACTAAGTGCCTGTAAAGACCCACCGGGCTGCACGTTGGCTGTACCAGCTGCTGTGTGTTCAAAGCCACGCTGTGATCCGAGCGCTGTCAGGACCCCGCGCTCGCAGTGCCTCCCGGTGAGGCGGAGAGCAAAGTCCCTGGGGGGCAAGGGGGTCTCACCTCAGCTCGGGGGCTGATCCCCTCAATATTTTTCCCCATAGACAAAACGGGAAAACCTTCTCTGACTGCCGCGTGCTGCTGTTTAATGAGGTGACACACAGGGTGGCGTGGAGGAGATGCAGCCCCGCTGACAGCTGGGATTCGAGGGGAGGGAAGGGACTCAGTCCCAGGGGGACACATGCACCTGGGGCCAGCGGGGTGACACCACAACAACGAGCCCTGCTCCCGCTTAGGGTCAGAGCCTCAGCACCTCCCTGCAGCTAGGCAAATCGCAGTCACACCCACCGCCGCCTTCAATCAGCTTTTACAACTTGTTAATTTTACGCAGCGTCCTAAAGAGCAAATAACTGCGAGGCAGGAATGAAGGCTCCTTCTACTAGCCCGAGGAGCCTGTGGCAGCCGAGCCAGCTGGCCTGGGGACCTGCCACCTCCGAGCAGGGACTCGGTCTGCGGAGGGCTGCTCCCACCCCGTGCTCACTGCAGGGTGCAAAAGGCGTGCAAAGCTTTGCTCGGCGAGACCTTAGACTCTAGATACGCAGGAGGCAGCGGTGCCGGAGCAGGGTTTGCCCAGTGCTGCAGAAGGGTTTGCTTGGAGCACGGGCTGCTGCTCCCAGGCATTCCTGTATGCAAAGGGGAGATACCAACACGTCCTGGTAGACAGATTCAGCAGGGGAAAAGGACATGAGAAGCTTCAGTCATAGCACAGAAAGATCCCATCCCAGATTCGGAGGTGGGAATGGGATAGGACCAGGAAACAGAGCCAAGCCTGAGCACAATCCAGCGTGGGGGTAATGCTGGGTTTTGCCACATTGCCTTAAACACAGTCTAGCTGGAGTGAAGTGGCTCATCTGTGCTCAAACCAAGCAAGCCCCACAACCTAAACCATGCCCAGGTGAAACATCTGCACTGACCCTGCTGAGCCACCCAGGGCTCAGTGCCTCCCAGCACCCCATGGAGATGAATTT
The DNA here is from genome assembly GCA_013399715.1 of Alectura lathami. NCBI lineage: Eukaryota > Metazoa > Chordata > Aves > Galliformes > Megapodiidae > Alectura > Alectura lathami. The sequence goes on from VXAV01006635.1 coordinate 31,869, forward strand.
GCATGGAGATGAATTTGGGCAGCAGCGCTCGCAGCTGGGTCACAGCCCTGGTTTCTGCAGCTGAAGGTTTTCAGCCACAGCTTTGCTCAGAGGGACTTCTGATTTCGACCCATCCCGCAGGCAGGCTGGGAGCACGCGGCTCCCACACGCTCACACCTCAGTGCATGACCTGAGAGAACAACTGGGTGCAGCCGGGCTGCTCAAAGAGAAAGCACAGGCTCCATCTCAGCCAGACCTCTCTCCCAACACCCCCAGCCTTGCAGAGAGGCATGGCTCCAGCCCTCAGCCTGCTGAACAGTTCCATCTCTCCAGCCCTGGAAAGCAGCAAGGATAGGGAGCCAACTGTCCCCATCACGAGGGCTTCTGGGCTAAGAGCAGCCCAGCCAGCGATGCAGAGAAGCAGCATGGATATATGATGGCACAAAGCTGGGGATAAGACACATCTGAGCTGAGGTTTTGTCCTGAGGAGCCCACAGACTCCCCCCAGGAAGGTCTTCAAGCTGCCCCCAAGGCACCAAGACCTGGCAGCCACAGGACACGGAGGGGATGGAGGAACCCGCCAGCACTGCAGGGAGCTGCAGGCACTCCTGGGGATGGCAGCCTGCTCCCAACAGCCCCTCTGCAGAGGATGGGAGCCCAGCACGGGCATAACAAGCCAGCAGCCCTCCCAAAGCCACCAGGGGCCAGCTCGCTCTCCCTGACTGGCACCTAGTGGCTGTGGGGCAGGAATACAGATCGAATTTTCACACATCTGGACTAGAAGAAATCAAAATTCCAAATGGAAAACATACACTACCACAGGTCCCATTCTACACCCTCAAATCCTTTGTGCCAGGCAGAACCTGGCAGTGCCCTACAAAACATCTCACAGCTCCTCCAGACCCCCAAGCTCCTCCCAGTTCTTCTTCCCTTTCTTGGAAAGTTGCAAAACATTGCCTCCGGTAAAAGGCGGCAGGAATTTCTATGGGAGAAGGCACTCACCTCCCCTCCTGCCCCAGTGCTGCTGCACTCCTTAGTGCTGGGAACTCTTGATTCCCATGGCTGGGGAGCACCTGGGGCATTTCTGCTCTTTAGAGTCTTTGAGCACAGGGAACATGGGACTGAAAAACCTCAGCTTTCCACCAGGCCTGTGAGAGGCAGATGACTCCAGGAGAAGCTGCAAGCAGCAGCCAGGGCCTCCCAATTACAGCCAGCTCCATGTCCCCTCAGCCCCCGCTCCCAGCTCATCCTCCAGCTTCCCAAGGGAAAAGAGAGAAAAATTCAAGCATCAGAGCAATGCCAAGAGAAGTCCAAGGGAGCCCGCTCTGCTCCTCCCTGCAGATCCTACTGAAAGCGCTAACCAGTGAGAACGCCAAGCCAAGTCCCGGTACATCTGCCCCCAAACCACGGTCCCAGACTAGGGAAAGAGGAAGGCAAGATCCATATCATCACTGAATCCAGCGTGGCACCAACATCAGCCTCCCCAGGACCGCTCTCCAGGCTGTGAGAGCCTTTTCCTTTTCAGGGACTGGGGGAATTTATTTCCTCTGCCATTTCGGAGGATGCCTGCCTTGCCAGAGATTGTTTTGCAGAGTTAAGAAAGATAAGAAAGTGGTTAGCAGGCTCTTCGGTGGAGGAAGGGAGGATTGCTTAGTAAGGGAAAGGGGACTGCTCCGAGCTGCAGGCGAGGCTGGTGACCATGCCCATGCATAAAGGGAGCTGCCAAAAGCTCCCTGCTTCAGAAAGCTCGGAGGATGCAGAGGGAGCCGCCATGGACGATGCCCTGAAATCCTCACCCAGCACCCGGGCAGCACCCGGGGCACAGTGGGCCTCTACCCCCAGTGGTGCCAACGTCCCACGCACAGCCGACGTCTGCAGCAGGGAGAGAAGGGGAGGTAAGGGCTGGAAGATTCTGCCTGGTCCTGGCAGGGCGGCTGGGAAGCCGTTTCTGGGAGTTTACACAGCTTATACGTTCTCCATGCAGTTCCTGGACGCCTTCCATCGCAGATGAGAGTTTTATGTCGAATTTTAAGTTTGACCACAAATATTTAAACTTCCTTGGACCACAAATGCTGTATCTTCTTTGCGGTTGAGTTGGCACCAAATGAGGATTTACAGATCCCTATATGTCTGTCTGTCATTTAAATAGATCGCGGAGGTGCCAAAGGCTGCAGAGGCAGAGGGGCTCCAAGGCAGCCCCCGCAATTCACCCTCCCTGGACCCCCTGGCTCGGCAGAGGTGTGGAGGGCACAGCCTGAGCCGCTCCGTACTTGCACTCTGTTAAGTTTGCTTTTCAGAGAATGTCATTTGAGATCCTGCTGCAGCTTCCACAGCTCCTTGCCCTGGTTGATATTTGAACTGGGATGAAAGTCGTTGGAATTTTCTCCTCTTCTTTTAGGAAACTCGGGATTTCTGAGGCTACAGGAGACTGTTTTAACGAGAACCGCTGAAACCCCCTCAAGCTGCCCAGCTCCCACCCGGCTGCTGGGGTTTTCACTTCCTCCAAACACGTGCAATTCGCAGAGGGCTGCAGTCCAGACCTGCTGAACTGGGATCCCGCTCTAGGGAAACTGGTTACAGTGGTTGGTCTCAGCGGTAGGAACACAGGGAAGGCCATTCAGCCAGAGAAACACAACCGAAGAAACACCATGAAGGTTCCTCCCAAGCACTCCATGCCAAGGGAACTCAGCACTGCCCATTTGCTGTGCTGGATTAAGGAGCAGGGGGCTGAGGATGCCAGAGCACAGAGCCAGGAGGGGAGCAGCCGCCCGAAAAATGAGTTAACGTGTGCACATCAACTGCACTCAGGTCCCGTGTTACTCCACCAGGTTGTGTGTGTTTCATTTCCTTCAGGCTTTTTAAGTCTAGGAGACAAATTGGATGCTTGCCGCGCTGATTTTAGGGGAAATTTTGAACGTCGGAGATGCCGCTCCTGAACTGCTGCCTGAATCACCCACAGCTTGGGGGGCTCTCCCCGGCCGTGACACACGTCCTGCTGTCCTCGGGAGCCGCGCAGCGGTGGCGTGCCCAGGGCTGCCCACATCACAGGGAGTAGCTGCCTGACTCAGAGCACGGGGCGAGACGCTCTGCAGAGCAAAGCAAAGCAGAAGGCAGGCTGAGCGCCGGCTGCTCCGCCTGCATCAGGGCACTGCTGGGGAGCTCAGGGCACTCTGGCTGCCCTGAGCGAGAAGCAGCTTTGGATACTGAAGGAAGAGCAGCTTTCCTTTGAAATACCAAGCAGGCAAAAGCCACATGAGCAGGGAGCAGCCCCTCAGTGTCAGCTCCTCCACCAGGCTGCCGCAAAATTCCCTTGAAAACAGAGGGTGGGGACATGGAAGGCGATGTAATGACACCAGAAAAATGCCACCGCAGCTCAGCTGGCCGTGACACCGCAGCCCCGGGGGTACCAGCAGTGCTGGCACTTGCACCCGCTGCAAGAACCACGCTGGCAGCGCGCTTGGGGAGGGCTGGCAGCGGCTCACCCCACGGCCACTTCAGGGAGGGACAACCGCAGCGTTCTGCTTTACAGCGAAATGCTGCCACTTAGGGGACTCCCAGTGACGTTAGAAGGAGCCGTGTGCCTGAGAGCATCCTCCTCAACGAGGGGCTGCTCCGAGCAAGTCACGCTCCAGAGAGGTGACCCCGCATGGAGCTTAGCTCCAGCACCACTCTGCTCCTTGCAACGAATGCTCAGCTCTTTTGGCACACGATTCGTGGCCCGAGTCTCCTGCTTCCAGCCTGGCCAAGTGCTGCAAACACACCTAGGGAAAGGAGTGAGGAACTGGGACCGCGGCTCGACGGCAAGAGGAAAACTATTCGGCTCTTCGCCGCGTCTTTGTTTTCTCCAAAGCTCCTCCTCCCGGGAGCGGGATGCTGAGCGCAGAGCAGGGCCCCTGCCCTCAAACGGGGGAGCTGAACCAGAACAATAGGGTGGGGACTCTGGATGGGCCCCGACGAGTGGGGTGGGCTGGAGCGGGGGCACCGATCCATTCTTTTGACTTCATTCACACTTACAGCTGCACTAGAGACATTTCCTGAAAGCACAGTAGGAAGAGAGGGGTATTCGCTCACTCCACCCTCCATCTAACACTGTCCTTGCAATCCAGCCGTGCACCGAGAGCCAATTCTGGCCTTTGGCAGAGCTGCAGGCCAGACATTACAAGCACTGGTGTGAACAGAGCAGGTCCCCACCCGATGAGCAGCGCACAGACTTGGAGCGGAGCGGAGGGGTGCCGCGGCCAGCGGGAAATAATGCAGGGAAACGCGGAGCACTCGAGCGTGTCCGAGGCAGCCCTCAAGTTCACGAGGAGGTGTCGGCAGTGGCACCTGAGCGTTTGGCTTCAGGACGGCGAGAGGTGCAGCCACCAGCTGCTGCCACACGCAAGGGGAATTCGGAAGCAGCAGGCACGGGGCAGGATCCCTGTCCCCACGCTGCCCCATGGGACTGCCAAGCACCAGGGCCACCAGCCCATGCCATGACAGGGAGCAGAGAACTGAGACCAGAGCAGCGAGCTCACTGCAGCCCGCGCTTCCCCAGCACTCCGTGATCCTGCATGTGCAGCCTGAAAAACAACTTTTTTTTTTTTTCACTAAAAAACAAAAAGCAGCCGCCCTCCCTCCTCTGAATCTGGAGTTGCTCAGCTTGACTCACTCCAGGGCTCTCCTGGCTCCAGTGGGTTCTGCTGGCAGCACTGCACACCTGGAGCTGTGACACCTCCCCATGTGCCTTAATGCAGCCCAGGAAACTAGCTTCACCTTCAGCCTCCAAACTTCAACCACTTGTGGTGAATCCCCAAATAAAAAAATAAAAAAAAAATGGAGGCTACAATTTTTTTTTTTTAAATGGGAAAAGTATTTCTTTCATTCTCCCATAACACAAATCCAGCAAACATGAAAAACATGAACCCAAACCAAAGCTCAGACATCACATCTGGGGAGAGACCAAGCATGGAAAATTTTAATCCAAAGGTTAACATTTGGGAAGCTCCGAGTGTGTGAAAAGAGGGGTTAGATGGGTGCTGCTCTGCGGCTCGAGCAGTTGTTGCCGCCAAGTGGCGGCTTTCAAACGGTGCCTGCCTGCCCCAGCCCAGGCTCTCGGGGTCACGAGCTAAAATAGAAAACAACTGAAATCATTGCAAGCAAACAAACAGTCAGATCAGATGCTGGAAAAGCCAAGCGAGGAGGGAGCCAGCAGCACCGAGTGCAGCTCAAGCCCTGTGCCTGCAAACAGCCTCCTGGCTTGCCCTGGTCAATGACGCCGAGGCAGCGGTGTCCGCCTGCACCCTGCCCGCCTTTCCGGAGCCCTCCCGCACCACGTCCAGCAGTCCTCTGCCTTCCTGCCCCGTTGTCACCTCCATCCCAGGAGGGGTCGTGTCCCTGCTGCTGTCCTGGAGCTCCTGCCACCCATCCCCAGCTGGTGCTCTCCCACAGCCCTGCAAACCTGCCCTCTGTGCTCATCGTGCCCCCGATTTCACCACTTCCTGCCTTCCAAATGCCTTTGTCTTAATCTTCTGCATTAGTTTATGCCCTTTGCAGGCTGCTCCTTGCAGCACGAGAAATGCTAACTGCCTTTGTTAGGGACAGGGCCACGCTCGCACAAATGCCATGTCTGCTCGCGGGGCCGTATCAGCGATCACAGCAGCCAAAAAGCTCTGGGAGTTCGAGCATCGCACCCTCCCACACTTAACTAAACACAAAGAGAAGGGACCACAGGGCTGAGAGCGCAGCCACGCAGGTGGGTCAGAGCCCCCTCCCCGGCACTGCGGGCGTGAGAGCATCCGGCGCGGCACCGCTCGCTGCGCCGTGTTTACGGCACCCGGAGGGAAGCTTCCTGGGATCGGGGTAGCAGGGAGCTGCAGCCTTCCTGCTCACAGGCTCTTCTCTCCAGCAGACATTTGCCAGAGGAAGAGCTGTGCTGCTTCTCCCCTCGCATGCCTGAGAGCTGCTCGCTGCAGTCAGTGCATCCATCCACCCAGGGGTAAGCAGAAAGCTGGAGCGTGCCAGACCAGGAGAGGTCTGCTCCTGCCAGAGCACCTGGTCGTTGTGGCTGGAAGCCACCATCACCTCCTGTAAGTCCCCAGAGAGGCAACCTCGGTGCCTTGCTCACAGACTCCCTGCAGCCGTAGGAAGGATTGATTTCAGGGCAAAGCTGACAGTGAGGCATCAAAAGTGACCATGCCAGGTCACCAGCAGGTAGCTGGTAACACTGCTCCCTCCGGGATGGTGGTGCTGAGCGATGCACCACAGGAAGAGTGTGGATGGACGACGGGGGTCAGCTGCAGTGATGCTAAATCTGAGAGGGCACAAAGTGGCTAACGGTGTCCGACACAACTGGGGCTGGAGGGCAGCGCTAGCCAGAGGGAGGGAGAGGGAGAACAGTGAGGTGTTAGCAGCTAATCTTGGCAAAAGGTGGGAAAAAGCATAAAATAACGCACAAAAATGTATTTAGTCATTTAACAAAGCATTGGGTAAACCCAGCACCAGGTCAGTTTGTGTGTGCAGGAGCCCACAGGCCTTGCTGGGCTGACACGGGACCAAGGCTTCTCATGCACCTCCACCATTACACTCTTCTGCCTGAGAAAAGAAACCTAAACCTGCTTGTGCCTACCTGCAGCAGCACAGATATGAAATGGAGAGAAGACAACCGAAACGAGGCTGGAAGAAACCCTAAGAATCACTGCAGACGCCGAGTATTTCCCTACATTTAGCCCAGAAAAAGGGCCCTGCGAAGAAACCACAGCAGAAAGCACATCTGGGTGGGGAGGGGGCTCCGGGCTGATGGCAACGGTGATGCCAAAGACCCCGAGGAGCTGGGGGAGCGCAGCAGGGCTCACCTGCAAGGAGGGGAGGTGGGGGTGAGCGATGCGAGCAGGGCTGGCAAGGCAGGGCTCAGACTCGCCAGAGCGTGTGCTAGCACGCTCCGAGTCCCAACAAAGGACAGGCAGGCTCCTCCAGCTGCCCATGGACCACAGCTCCCGCGCTGCAGCCCTCCAGCCAAGGGGGAAAATGTAATCAGAGCAATTTCTATTAGCAAGAATATAAAGACTTGGAACCTCTGGGCTGTCTCTTGACAACTAATTAATTACCAGGTAGCATCCCCTTGAAGCTGCCAACGCAGTGCGCACAAGTTGCAGCATGATTTAGGGAGCGAGATGAACTTTACAACAAACTCTAGAATTTTACTTCATCTCCCGCCACCATCTGAGATCCTGGGGGAACAGGAAGGGGTGGCAAGAGGCAAACTCCGAAGCCATCTGGGATCATCGTTAACTCATTCACTCGTGGCCTCTGAAACAAAATGCCGACTGCGGCGAGCTGCAGCTTCGAGCCAGATGAGAGCTGCTCCTATTCTCGGTTGCTTCAACGCTCTTCTGCCAATTCCTGCACTAGGTTGCCCACCTCCTTGCAGCCTGTCCCCCCGGGCCCCTCGCTTTGGCTGTCAGGGCAGCCAGCCTGTGAAACTATTAAGAGCAGGAGTGTATTTGACATGGCTTTAGGTGATGTATTCTTCACTAACAGCAACAGAAAGGAGTTAAGTGAAGAAGTATGTGAACAAAGCAAAGAAAAATGGCAAAAGGACAGGGATGGAGTGGCTGCTGCTGACAAAACTTTCATGGGAAACAACAGAAAAACCCCACAGTGGCAGAAGGTGCCACATTTCAACCAAAGGGGCACAAAGCCCTGGGCTTGAGCTCGTGTGGCTGTGTAGGGCCATGTGGGGCTGGTCCCTCCCCTCCAGCCCTGTCCCACTTCTTGCTGTCCTTGCCACAGCATCCCTCTCACTTCCTTCTCTGCCACGTATTACGGGACTGGCCCTGCAGGGCAGCCAGAGCTCTGCAGCTGTATGTATACTATAAAAACATTGCACCTTATACATACGGTGCTGGAGGAAAGGAGTCTCCCTGCTTCGGGCACCGAACATCACTGCCCTAATCCTCTTCCCTCCTCCCCTCCCTGAGCTTGAGACTAAGGGAGTAAAACCTCAAACCAGCCTCGGGTCGTTCCCAGAAAGAGGACACAGCAGGGCAAAGGCTATCTGGGCTGCAGAGGTCACAGCAGCGGATGCCTCTAAGCTCTGCCATGTGCCAAGCTCTGTCCCGGCCATTTCATCCAAAAAAGATAACGTCCGACCGCCGGGCAGCTCGGGATCAGGATGCGTGACCTGCAGGGAGTGCTGACTCTGGGCAGAAGGAGATAACATGCAAACCGTGGCAGCACCCTAGGGGTCTGAACTAGGGGACAAGGCACGACACACAGGGACATCTGGGGACAGTCACCCTAGTGATGTCAGATCTCTCAGGCTCTAGGATGTAAGGAGAGGGGGATGCTGCTCCGCTTGGCATGCGTGAAGTGATGCTCACCGTACCCCAGTAGCACCCTTGTCCATGCTCAGCGCAGTGTGACAGGAGGCCACCAACAGCACGTGGGGACAGTGCTGTGCTGGCGGGCTGCCTGCAGCAGACACTTTCCAGGTGAAAATTCTTCTGCCCCAACACTCAGGATAACCGTGGGCAGCCAAATCCAGCCCCTGGGACCAGAACCCCCACGGATTTCTTCCCTAGACACCAGGACAGCCACAGGTCATCTCGCTCAGGTGCAAACGTTTCAGGCTAAGCCAAAACATTTCTTTTTCTTTTTCAGACTTACTTGATGTAAGTCCAAAAAGTGAGATGACATCAAAGGGCCCGTTGAGTAGATCCCCTCCAGAAACACACAGGGACTTCACCTCTTCAGTGCAAACACAGTTCCCCTGCAGACTTCCTGGGAACAGCTGAAGCAGCACCGCACTTCAAAAACCAGCCTGCACATCACAGGGCTGGGGAGGAGCTCGCTCCTGGCCCAGGATTGTTGACAGCCATTTCAAAGCCCACGCAGGATCACACGCAGAAATGGTCACGCAGCCCCAGGGGACAGAGTTCTCTTCGTCCCCAGGAGATGGGCTGTGAAAGCAGCAGAGGGCAGGAGGTATCACACAAAGCAGAGGAGAAGGGCATGCAGCCTGACGGTAGGAGAGGTAGAGGAAGGTGCAGCTGATGGAGCAGTTTATGGTCAGCGGCTTGTGTCCCTGAGTCACAAAGCGGGCTATCCCTCCACAGCTCCAACCAGAGATGAAAGAGTGTCTTCTGCTGAGAAATGGCAACTGCCAGCACTGCCGTGGTCCCCAGCTCGGGTGTGCCACCGGCCGGGGTGCAAGGTCACCTCCAGAGGGACGGGGGGGACCTGCAGGAGATGCTCTGCTTCCTGACCAAAGGGGGGCCGACGTGCGAATAACGAGAGGAAAATGTGGGGCGCGGGCAGGCTACGGAGATTAGTCTGGGGCACACTCTGGGAGATACACAATGTTAAGTATGAGGGCAAAGGAAATGAAAGCTGGAAACTCAAACATAGTCAAGAATCCAATCCCAGACTGGGCAGGAAGTTTACACTCTGCTTCTAAATATACATGTTTTTAAATCAACAAGCTTTCTTGTTCCTCAGCTCCACCGTACTGCTATGAGGAGAAACAACGGGATCAAGGCACTGCCGGGCTGTGCCCAGTGAGGTTTCCCATCCCAAAATGACAAAGTGGGAGCAGTGCAGCCCCCGGCAGACGCAGGCTGCGGGTGCAGCTCAGGGCCAGCAGGGTGCCCAGTGCCCAGCTGAGCCTCGCAGCTGTCCCCGAGCACCACAAGAAGGAAAAGAAGCGGTGACCTGCAGCGAGCCAGCCTCCTGCCTTTCTGCTCTCTGGCCACTGCATTCGGGCTCAGCAGTCGGATAGTCACATATTTTTTTAATTTGATATAATTATCTCCTAGAAATTACTGTACACAGCCTCTTGGGATCTAAAGCAATTAAGTGAAGATAAATTTCTTTCATGGAGCGAGCTGTCAAAGGATGAAGCAATTTCATTCCCCATTTGAAGTGGAAGCTTTGGGTCATGCATGGTTTATTTGAAACAATGCCATCACCTAAAGCTGCTGATCTTATCTGTCTCTCTCTGTCTCTCCATTTCAAACTGCTGAAGATGTGCAGCGTGGCACTGCCTGAAGTGATGACATCTGGCACCAGGCCAGCTGCAGAAACAAGCTGCTCCTCCCCGAGCCTGAGTGCAAGAGGCCAAGCATTCCTATTAAAAAGGGGGAAACCGAGGTGAAATCTGGGAAGAGCTGAAAAGCGGGAATCCTGCCCGAGGGAACATGAGACCCACGAGCTACAGGAGGGGAGAGGTGCCTGCAGGAAGGATGTGGGTGCACGCAGAGCACCCCTGAGGGTGCCACTGCGCCAGGCTTCCCCTCCAGCAGCCACCCCGAGGTCACCCAAAGCAGGCATCGGGGCTTTCACCCCCACGGGGAACAGCCCGTGCAATCCAGTCTCTGTGGTCATGCACTGGCAGGACAGAAATTGTATCGCTTTAGCACACGTGTGCTAAGTCTCCCCCAAGTTCCAGCAAACTCTCCCCTCTCCTCACGTTTCACCAGCCCAAGATGTTTTGTTTTGGACAAAAAAACACAGAGAACAACCCATTTAAATAAACCATTCTCCCGAGCGGCAGCTTTCATCCTGCAGGATGACCTGCAGGATGCTGTGGAGCAGAGTGGCCACGGTGAGGGCTCTGTCATCCCACAGGTTAGGCACTGAAGAAGCTCAGATCCCCGCATGGCCATGCTCCAAGCCCCACAGGACACAAGGATCTGCTCTGTATCCTTAAGTAGCCTAAAGGTGACACCCTGACAGCTGAGCAACATTCGCCTATTGGGGACAAAAAGCCTGAGGACATCAAAAAGGAAAGAGAACGGATCTCAGTGTCCTCCTGTTAATTCCTGACAGCAAACCAGCCCCACTCCTGCAGCACGAGCTGACGCTGCCGTGGATAGGGAGCTTGGAGGGCAGCAGATGCTCACTCCAACTACACCGCGCGGAATCACGGAATCATTTCTGTTGTTATCACCCGCATAGCTCCCACAGCCTTCAGAAATGCTGGCCTGGGTGCTCAGGCTCTGAAACACCCAAGAGCCACAGGTTATGGCCAGCACACCGTGACCTGCTGGTACCCCTGAAGCTGCAAGCCCCCTGCTGTCCCCACCCAGCACTTCTACCTTCTTGGTTTAGCAACTGCTCCATCTACACACCTGCAGCACTTGCAGTGCGACAATAACCCAGCACATCTGTGCAGGGATTTGCTCCCATTCCTGTGCAGCCACATCCATCCACGCAGCCCCTTCCAGCTCTCCAGCCTGCACAGATTTCTCTCTAACACCAGCACTTCCCACAAGATGAAGCCTCCTGCACGCCTACGGGCACTACATCCTTCCCCGTGCTACCCGACACGAGCGCAGGCATGCACTGATTGCTCAGAGCTCAGAAAACACCTTTGTCTTCACACCAAGAACTTCTGTTTATATATGCATCCACCTATCCCAGGTACAGCAAAGGTTTGAGAAGGTTTTTTTTTAACAAAAAAAATCAATAAAATAGCTAGAAATATATATTATTGTTGTCTCTATTCATTATATATATATATATATAATTATATATATACAGACAAATCCTTGCCAAATGGCAGGGAAAGTGCTTCCTGTAAAATGCTCGTATGCAAAATCTTAGGGCACATTTTGTTAATTGAAAAAAATTACATCTCCTACCATATTTTTAAGTAAATATATGCAAATATGCTATGGAAAAAAATGAAATTATCCGGATTCAGTATCCAGCATTTTTACTGTCCACCACAGACACAGATCAGAAGCAGTTACTCACTCCTGTCAGGCCCAGGGGTGGGAAGAACTCGCAGGCTCCGCAGTGACCCTTCCCTTAGTTCCCCCGTGTCATCCTAAGGGACAGGGGTGGCCTGGGGTTGAGGCACTGCCTCAAGCCCTGGGTATCAGGGGCTTGTTCTCATCCTGAAGCCGAGGCTTCCTGTGGGACCCGGGTCGCTCCCTCAGCCTCGTGTACCTCTGTTGCCAATCTCCAACAAGGAAATTGCTTTTCCTTCTGCCGCACCGCGGTGTGGAGATACGTTCATTAATGCCTGGGAAGCGCTTTGCCTTCAATGACGGTGAGCAAAGAGACAATAAATTAGCGCACGGCGGTGTCTTCTCATTCTGATCCGCGATGGGACAGGGTCACAGCCCTAGCCCCCCGAGGCTGTTGGGCTCTCCATCCTCGCCCAGCCCCGTGCCACGCATTCGGCATCCGCAAAAACACGGCGGAGCGGTGATGGGCAGCCCCCAGGCTCAATGACAGAGGTCACCTTCCGTCTCCCGTAGAGACAGAGTAGATCCCCATCTGTTATTTGGGCTGACCACTCCCTGCATTCCACCCAGTCTACTGCTCTGGCAAGCTCCCCAGGACGTGGATCTTTCTTATTCAGGATAACAATGAGGAGTTATTAATTGGGCCTTTTTTCAGGTTTCCTGAGGTCCTTCCAATAGCTGCGTTGGTGGATACCACAGCCATCACCTTCTTCAGCGGGGAATGTTTAAGTATTCTGCTTGGTCAAAGACAAGACAGAGGCAGTGCCATGAAGCAGGACTCCCCTCCAGAGCTATGAAGGGCTGAGGACTGAGTTTAGCAACCAAGAGCCGCATCACAGAGCATCCACCAGGCAAAGCACAGGCACGGAGGCATTCCAGAGGCCCAGGCCCTCTTGCAGGAGCAGAAGCACCACGCTGAGTCCTGCAGCACCGCAAAGATTGCCTGAGGTGAGGCCACGCTTCATGCCCAGGGAACGGCTCGGGCAGCCAGAGCAGCCTCTCCATTTCCTCAAGGTTTCTCTGGGTAGCAATAAGAGATGGCTCATTGGGAGGGGATCCAGCATTAATGGTGTTTTAATGAGGCCTTTCAATATACTTGCAGACTAATCAGCAAATTCCAAGAGGTTTGAACTCCAATATGTCATTCTGAATACACTTACAGCCATGGTGAATGCTTCTTTTATGGCTGAGGCTGTGCACTGCCGGGCCTGATGCCCAGCCAAGACGCGGCTTTGTGCCACGTGGGTGCCCATGCGGCCGAAGCGAGGCCTTTACCTGCTCCAGCAGCACAAAGCAAACACAAGCCTCTATGTTCTCACCCTCCTCCAAGGTCACTGCACCAGCTCTGATGCCGGCTTCGGGAGCACGTGGTCAGCAGGCTGCCTGAACAGGACATTTCCCGTTCCCAGGAGTCGAAGTCGAACCTCTGGGGGCAGCTTTTAGGACAAAAGGGCTGAACACAAATCAAGTTTTCCATCTCCTTACATAAACCTGGCCTGGGGACGACTAAAGCAAGGATGTTCAACAACAAGTATCACCTGATCTGCACAGAAAGATCCAGCACGGCCTGAAAGCAGGCATGGGACGGGGCTGGTTTATTCTGTCAGTCTGCGCCTTGAGCTGATGATCACATCGCGCTTCCAGAAAGCACTTGAAAAAAGCCGTCTGCTGAAACCACAGCCAAACTGAGCGGTGCTGGCAGAGGAACCGCACACACGTTGGTACGTGTGCACAGCTCACACCCAGCAGGTGTGACACGGTGGTGTGACTTCGGAGGTGACACGGTGGCCGAAGCGCCCCGTCCCCAGCAGCAGGGCTGGAGGCGTTACATGCCGCTGGAGCGAGTTCCCCATGCACCCAGGTGCTGCCAGCTCCCTCCAGCCAGGGAAGAGGCATCCGAGGGGGAGGAAGGGTTTTTTTCCAGCCACTGCTGGTTCTTCCCTTCCCACCCATCTGCATGAAATGGGGCTGCCTGGAAGGCAGCACCTCGTGCCCCCCTGTGCAGACCACAAAGCCACACTGCTCGCTAGCAGAACTGCGTAGCTGGATCTTAACACATTGCCAGGTGGTTCCTCACCTCGCGGTGAGACTGCACTTCTCACCCAGCAGCTCTCAGCTTCAGGATGGGAGCAGGAGGGAAAGCAGCAGGCGGGCTCCTGGTCTGCAGGGGGTTCTGCAGAGGCACTGGCAGCCTTCACGCCTTCCTCGCAGTGCTATGGGATCTGTTACCGCTCAGCCCCCAGAGCAGGCACCCAGCTGGGAGCTCCAGCCCTGCCTCCAGCCCCCTCTCACCAGCCCAGGGTCTCAGCGGTGTCCAGCAAGCAGGCAGCTGTCCCCGGCCGCAGCACTGCACATGGCTGGGACAGGAGGAGGTGAAATGCCCCAGAGACCGCGGTGCACAGGATACGGAGCGGATTAAAATCTGGTCAACAGAGGTCTTAAAATGTCAGGGTAAACAGGGGGGCAGTCCTGGCGGGGAAGCTTGCTTGGCCTTAACAATAGGCTCAGTGACCTGGACAAAGAAAACCTTTACTGATAAAGCCCGCAGATTAGACACTGGCTCCTGCTCTCCCCATCTCTGAAGAGATTTGCTGGCAGACACAAAGCTCAGACTGCTCTGTCACCTAGCCGTGAGCAAGCATCACGTTGTCTAATGCAGCCAAAGTGCAACGTTATGCCTCCAGGAGCAGAGGCTGTGGGTGGTGAGTGACTCAGAGCAGCACCCAAGCTGGGACAGCCATGTGCCGTGGGAATGGCTCACGGGGTCCCAAAGATGCCCGAGGCACCTCCAAGTCCCTCTCTGCACCTACTTGGCTGATCGCAGTAGAATGGGGATAAGGGTCTTGGGTCACATCTACGTTTCGGGGTCAGAGCAGCACCAGAGGGCTTCCCAACCTATGGCAAAATTCAATTAGTGGAAACTGAAACAAAACAAATTTAGCTCGGAAATAGCGCACGTGTTCAGCAGTGATTGAGGCTGGCTCCTGCAACAGCTTGCTGCAGATCCCCACGGGCTCTCAGCCTTGGGAAACCGAGGCTCGGTGCTCTCCACAGGACCTCATAAGCGTCCCCCATGGCTACCCAGGGGAGCAGAGCCACACAAGACGGCCACGCCACCTCCATGCCACCTCCTGCCAGCCACTGTGGGTCCCTCCCGCTGCCTCCAGGGCTGACACACACCACCCTGGGCTCCTCCTTGAGCTCCAGGACCCGTCTATCCCTCCCAGAAGCTGCCGGTGTTCAGAGCACCTTGCTGACAGACAGGCAGGTGTGCGGGTGACAGCGGCCACCTCCCCGCCCGGCCTCCCCAGCGCAGCCCGAGGCGAGGCACGGGGGAGTACTGCGAGCCCAGCTGTGACATTTCCTTTCACCTATACCTGTACAGCTGTTTCCTACAGGGCTGCCGCCTCGAGTGAGATGTGTGAGGCTTCTGTAGGTGCTTGGGAACAAGATGGAACAGAAATGCTTCACACCTGGCCCCAAAATTACAGCACGCTGGAATGGGGCCAACATAAACTGGCAGAGTACCAGTTGCAATGGACATCAATTAAGAACCCTGTCATCCTCAGACTGCAGGGTTTGCTTTTTGCGATCTGCATCGCTCCTTAAGCCTTCAGCAGCACCAGCGCTGGAGTTTTCCAGATGGGATCATTTCCCTCAGATTCCACTCGCTAGATTTATTGCAGCATTTTTTTTTTTCTTTTAAACCCACCCCCCTTTTAAGAGCCTGAACTGTTATTCCACATTGCAGATTTCTCCAGGGCTGTATTCAGTGTCCTCGCGCAGTACGAGTGCTTGTTTGCGATGAGTTTCCTTTACCTTCAGCTGTAGAAAGGCAGTTAAAAAAAAAAAACAAACACTCAAAACTCTGCTTAAAGAGTGACTGGCAGCGAAGCCCAAGCGCTGAGTGACCAGGACATGCCCTGCACAGCCCTAGGAGACGCAGCAGCAGCGCCCAGCACAGCACTCGTGCCCATTCCTATAAGTGCACGTTTAAAAAAGCAAGTGTCAGCACCACAGGCACCACAGCACCCTCCACTGCCTCCCTGACACAGTGACACGGACACAGCTTGATGCTTCCCACTGCAAACTGTGCCAGCAGCACCTGGCAGAGCACGACAGACGCTCCCGCAGCGCCCGCCGTTCCTGGCACGTGCAGCTGGCGGCAATGCCAAGGAGCTCAGAGCAGGTGACGCTGTGCGCTGCCCTCTTGGTGCATGGAATCCAGGCCCTCCTCCAGCACCCAGTGACATCAGCTGCCAGCACGGCCCATTACTCAGCCTAACTGCCCTACACAACCCAAAGGCATCACACGAACGGGAAGGTCAAGGCTGGGATGGAGCTCAGACACGGGTCAGAACATGGGAACGTTTCTGACCCTGCCGCCCAGGGCTGCCAGCTCCTGCGGAGCCCTTGCAGCTGTGGGTGGCAGGGATGCTCCTTTGGAAAGGCAGGCAGGGATGGAAGGAGTTTTTCGAGGATGACTCCTCCCTGGACTCTCCTGCTTGGGGCTCCACTCTCTGCTCACAGTTTCCCTTTTCCTCTCTGGACCAAGCTCCAAGCTGGAAGCTCTCGCTCTCATGGGCTGAGCGTGTTTTCCTGCCAGCTGGAGGGGAGACGCTCGAAGGCTATGGAATGGGAATATGGAAAGGATGCTGAGAAAACAGTTACATTTGCTCACTGGGGTTTTCTTTCTGCTTACGAAGAGTTTGAGCTCTCAGAGCCCTGCTCTTGCTACCTTTCCTCTTGCCTTGTAAGAAGTCCTCCAAAAGTCATTGTAGAGCAGCCACTCTAACGTGGATTTCACCCCTGGCAACCCAGGAGGCATTCAGTCTGGGAAAGAACAAAATTTCTGCTTTTCAGAGGCATGACAGAGCCCAGCCACTCTGACAGCTATTGCTGACAGACTTTTAAACCTGGGGCTCCCTTTCCAAAAAGCATCAGACGCTACTACACACTGCCAAGAGATATCTGAAAGCCTTCAGAAGACTGAAATACTGCAAATAAGAGAATAACAACACAGGACTAATTTTAGCCCAAGTTTACTATGGAGGGATCCTCAACAGCTAATTCAAAGGCTAGTAGCTCACCAAATCTAGAGCTTGTTGGGGAATGAGAAAGAAGGTAAAACGGGGACCATCCATCTGGGTGGAGAGTATAGAGGAAAGAGATTTGTGTTTTGTGAAGAGAACAAGGCCTGGGTTTTAGGCTGTCTGCACTGACAGGTGAGTGGTGCAAAGAGCAGGAAGCAAGAACTTGTGAAACAAGAACCACAGCGAGAACGCAAAGCCCCCCCTGCAGCTGGAGGGGCTGTGCAGGACCCAGCTCCTAGGGCTGGCACAGCACAATGCACAGTATTGCTAATCGTTTTTTAGAGCCTCCCAGCTCAGGGCTTTAGTTTGCCTGGTGAGATGATGCAGGGCTCAGACGAGCTGAGTGGTGAGTACCTGAGACAGTCCACTCCACACATGAGCGTGCACATGAGGGGAAAAAAAAAAAAAAGTGCTTTGCTGTTTCAGAGGAGGGAACCACAGTGACTAGCCCTATAAGCATATGTATTAATCATGCACCGTCTGGTTTTAATCCACACACTGCTGATCCTGCGTCTCACTGTATTGTTATCAGGGGAAGGAGTATTTCTCCTCAATCTTATTCACCAGCCAAAAGCCTGAAAATGCAAAAAACACATTTGTGAAGTGCCTTCCCAAGGACCCTGGGCCCCGGACCTGGTGAGCTGGGGCTGCTGCCTTTTTATTGGCGTTTAAAAACCTTTTATTAACGTGTGTCAGGGCTGGGGGAGGAGAGAGAGGCTCGGATTTCAGGACCCCCCATGCAGAGAGGTTTATTGTGGGAAGGGACATTAACACTTTCTCCTCCATGTCTCCCTGCTTGGGGCATGTGGCAGAGGTGCCTATGGGCTGGGCAGGTTTGAGATGGGGACGCTGAGCCCACAAGGAGCTCGCAGAGATGCACACAATGAGTGACGGCACCGAGGACAAGCACCTCCCTGCTCTGCTCCCTGCTCTGCAGCCCTCTTGCAGCCTTGCCACCAGCTCCATGGGGCTGCTGCGGAGCAGGATGCTCCCCAGACACCAGTGTGAGAGCTGAGGAAATCAGGACGTGCCCCAGGTTCCCAGGAATGTGCCAGTCAGGGCTTCACAACAGACCCACGCACAGCTCAGACACACCACCACCAGGACTTGCTGGAACCTCAAGGCAATCCAAGTGTTTTCCATTAAAAATCCCCTCCAGCAGCACCATCCACTGCCCGGCGAACCCACAGTCATCACCTTCCCTCTTCCTGCAGGCCCACTCAGCCGTGCTGCTGCTCCCTGCTCTCACAGGGCGCAATGCTGGGTGACTTTGAGGTCTTTTACCATGGTTCTCCCACCCCTGGCAGCGTTTCCTTCAGCTGCGAATGCCGCAGACGCAGTCTGACAGCCCAGGCACCAGGCTGCATAGTTTGCTGTTGACTGGTACATTCGATGGTGTTCCATCACACAAGCTGCAATGGATATCTGCCCAACATACGCCCAGGAAAACATCACCAAGTTATGCTCACCCCGGAGCCAGCTTTTGTTGGTTACAGCTTCAATGACAGTGCATGAGACGATGGGAAGCTCTAAGTATCACACTGGCTCCAGCAGGAATCCTAACGCACAGCTTCGTGGCAACGAGCGGAGTCAGAACATTTTCACTCAAAATAAGAGCCAGGCCAAATGCTCAAAAACTTGCTGAGAAACTCTGGCTGAATTCTGCACTCCATCTGCTAAATGGGTCATGGAAAACAAAAAGAAGTGGGAAGCACAGTGTTTGTCCTTTCTAGCTTACAAAACAACCATCCTCTTGGTGGAGCCAATAACCTAACACCATTTTAAGCCCAACACTCTCCACCCTTGCCTTTACACAGATTCTCTTCCTCTGAAATTTTCCAAATTCATTAAGAAATTGCAGTGCAAAAGCATGGGGTAATGAGTTGTAGCATCAGAAAGCAAGGCGAGATATTATCCCTGCTGCAAAGAGTGAACTGTCTCTTCCTAGCCATGCAGGCAACAGGAAAGGCGTCACAGCAGCTTCCCAGAGCCACTGGCACACAGCATCCTCCTCCCAGCTCCCAAGACATTTGCAGCATGCCACACAAAGAGCAGAGCATTCTCTCTGCCTCTCTGCCATGAACAGAGGCTTGGAAACCAGACCAAGCTGGAGAACTTGAAAGCAACCAGGTGCAGAAAAATAACTCTTGATACACAGCAACGAAAATCTCGCAGGAACTTTCTGCAGCACGAGTGGATGTGGTACGTGCCAGACAGCTGCTCTGCTGCAGAGCCTCCTGCCAGTGCTCAGGGACACACATCCCCTGGTGCCACCGTGCTCAGCAGGGACGCAGCACCCCTCCACTGCAAGCAGCCCGGAGGCATCTGCTGGACAGTGAGATTTGTCTGGGCTCTGCACACTGGAAGGGCAGGGAGCAGAATGGGAGACTGGGGACTGCACTCCCAGTTCCTCTGGTTAGCTGGATCGGGGCTTATTGCAGGGAAGAGCCCTTCTGCCCTTCCAGTCCCCTTCCACAGCATTACTGACTCCCATGAATCATAGAATGGCTTGGGTTGGAAGGGACCTCAGAGATCATCTAGTTCCAACCCCCCTGCCGTGGACAGGGCTGCCAACTACTAGCTCACTAGATCAAACTGCCCAGGAACCCATCCAGCCTGGCCTTGAACACATCCAGGGAAGGGGCATCCACAACTTAGGAAGGTGCAGAGAGGTCACTCTGCCTCCTTTCCCAAGCTGTACCTATGAGAGCTGCCCAGCCTGCTTTTAAAAGTCTCTTAATGCTGAAGAGATTCTACAGCATTGCCAAGGAGACCTCTTTCAATTGCTTAACTGCCCTAAGGTATGTAGCCTCTCCTCAAGTCCAATCTTAATCTGTTTTGCTGCAATTTATGCCCATTCCTTCCTGTGATCTTAAGCACAGAGCTGGAGGATGGCTTGTTCTCTTCCACTCCACAACAGCCTGGTAGCTGGCTGCATGTTCCCCGAACTTTCTCTAGACTGAAGTGCCCCACCTCTTCCAGTTCCTTCTGGGAAGTCAGGCTTCTGAGCAATCTGCTTGCCTTACCTGTCCCCCTCAACCCTCCTTGGTCTCCTTTGCAAAGGGAATATGCACACCTGCAGTTTCACCTGCCTGACCATCAACAAAAACACCGCTCAGCACGGGATCGAGAAGAGCCCCTGCAGCACACCATGGGCAGTGTTAGCACCGGTGGGTTCCTCTGCCTGCCTGGGTGTGACGTGGCTGGTGCAGAGGCAGAGACCAGAAGCCAGCACGCCACAATGAGCACGCCACAGGGACTCTGAGATCTGCACAAATTTGAGCCAACACCCCTGTGTGCTGGGTGGGATCGCTGTTCTGAAGTCAGCTCCTTTCTAACCAAACAAGACCCACTGAGGAGGCAAAAAAAAAAAAAAAGTAGGGGATGGGACAGAACATCCCGCCGGTGCTGCTGCACAGCTTCTTTATGTAGCACTGGAATGACAGGGAGCCAAGAGGGTGACAAACCTCAGCTCTGCAGCTCAGGTGCAGCTGGAGTACCAAGATGCTTCTTTCCTTTTATGCACGTGAGTGCAAGTGCTTGGCAGGGCAGGTAGATGGCACTCCAAATAAACTGCTGTGTGGTTACAGGAGTCGAATCTCGAGGAATCTCGGCCCCCTCCCACAAGTCATGGGGCACCAGATAGGACCAAGTGCCTGGGCTGTGGTTCCCTGCATAAGGAGCAGGGTAAAGGGACTGCCCCCAGCAGGACCCCCCCCAAGGCCAACAGCACGCACAATCATGCTTCCTTGGGGAGAAAGGGCGACCTCCTGCTTGCTATTTTAACCCCTCCAAACATAAGACTTGAAAATCCTTTTTTTTCCACAGTGACTTCCTGGACTAAAGTGCTTCCCCAAAATTGGAAAGCTTTCAGTTCTACTGGGGCCGCGGGCAGCGCTGCAGGGCAGACAGAGAAGTGAAAGAGAAATTCACACCTCCCGGGTCCCTTTGTGACAAAGGTCCTCAATTTCTCACAGTCATTTCAGGAAAACGTCAAGAAGAAGTGGCACATGGGAACATGCACTGCCACTGTCACATGCAGGCTCCCCGCAGAAACCACGCCTGCATCCCCGCTTCTCTTCCTCCAGCACCGACCGCCCAGGGAAGCGCCGCAGCGCCTTCCCCGAAGATTAACATTTCTGGTGCTGCAATTCTGCCTGCGCGCAGGAAGCTGTTGAGAGCCACTCTCATCCTGCCGTGCCTCCGAGGGCGTGCAAAACAAATGCCATTGTGCCTCCTCCATCCCCCACCAGGCTCAGGCCCGGGATCCAAAAGCAGCCCCCAGGTCCCTTCTGGCCAGGTGGTGGCAGAGAGCAGACCCAAAACCCCACATCAACAAGGGAACTGATTTCATTATTCTAAAAACAAACAGCCAAAGGAAAGTTCAGGCTAGAATGGGCTCCTAGAGCAAAGAAAGGAAAATAGAGAGCGGGCAGTGGGGAATGCTTCATATTCCTAAAAGCCTTTTGTACGTTAACACATGGTGTCTGCTTCTCTCTAGTCACCTATTTATCACTCTCCTCTTTAGAGAAGGAAAAAAGTGCTGGCTGCCTTCCTAAGGCAGAGTTTTGTGGCCGGGGGGAGGGGGAGGGTGCTTTAAGCATGATGCAAAC
This sequence comes from Alectura lathami, assembly GCA_013399715.1. Lineage (NCBI taxonomy): Eukaryota > Metazoa > Chordata > Aves > Galliformes > Megapodiidae > Alectura > Alectura lathami. The sequence continues at coordinate 53,286 of VXAV01006635.1, forward strand.
CATTTGGAGTGCACTGAGAGCACTGCCAACACAAGCTGCACTATTTAAACAAGTGAGGAAATGATCGTATATACAACATGCCAGCGAGCACACACACACCAGAGGAAGTCGAGAGGGGTTTTCATGACACAGAGCTGGATGTCAGCGGCTGAAAGGTCGATATTTTCCCTTAACACCCTTCTCAATGACTTAATCGTGTTCCGTTTGCACAGAAAACTTCCCAAGAATAAAAGTCTGGAGGAATCGAGGGGGGATGTTTGGCCTACTGCTGACCTTGTCCGAGGTCCTCTCCACGTAGCAGGGCTCCTGGGGGGCGACCAGCAGGGGAACGAAGCCCGAGAGCAGCCGATCCTCTTCCAGGCTAAGCAGGGCAAGGTCGTCATCTGGGTCCTTGTACAAGGGCACCTCCGACTGATTCACTGCGGTCAGTATGTTACAGAAGTCAGCCAGCGTCGCCCACACATCTACTGAGACCCTGGGAGAACGAGGAGAGACGTGAGCAATTCGGGGCTGGAATGCGTTGGGAGTTGCCTGCACCGCTGCAGCGAATACCAGAGAGGTGAGACGAGGCAACGCACGCCGCCCCGCACCGCAACGCTGCGGCCGTGCCCCGCGGGGAGGGCTCCGGACGCAGCTGCACTGGCACCGACCCCAGGAGGGCTCTTGACACCGACCCCTCCTGCTCCCAAGCATGGGAATGGCTCCGGGCAGGACCCAGCCCTTCCCGGGGCTCTGCCCAGCGCTGCACACAGGAAGCAGCTTCCCCTGGCAGCCCCAGGGAGCCCTCGTTCCAGCTGGGAGAAGGGCTGCTCGCTGCTCTATTTCCAAGCCTGCTGGGAACACAAACCCATCTTGCTGCGGGGGCAATGGCAGCACCGGGGGCCGCAGCCCAGCCCTCACCGGCCAGTACCTGCTGCCAGCACGTGCTGCAGCCATGCTCTAACGCTGAGAAATTTTTTTAGCTAAACCTCAGTCCCATGGGGTTAACTGGTGTTTTGCTCCTGGCCATAGTTTCAGCGCTCACCAGCGACCTGCAAAGCTGTCCCTGCGGTGTCTCACCTTCCTCGGTGGCACCGATGTGCAAACATGAGGCCACAGGCAGCCCAGGACGTGTCCCCATCGCGTGTCCCTGTGGCTTGGACCACGAGCATGCCCTGGGGATGGCCCAGAGCGCAGAGGCAGCAGCAAGCGCTGCAGCAGACCCGGCTGCCTCACACAGCATTGCACACCCATACTTCTAAAAGCACTTCTGTAGGGTTTTTTTTTTTTTTAAGCTATCAACTGGGAAGAACAGAGGGAAGAGCAAAGAAGCGCAGGGCAGCCAGCATCACCCAGGGTGCAGCAGTGACCAAGGCAGCCCAGGGCTGGAGGGAGGCCCCCTGCTCTTTGAACTGCTCCAGGTGGACAGAGTCTGCGCTGGGTTATTTACGGGAATCAATGTACCAGGAAAGCACACTGAAATGAAACATCTTGTTTTCAAGAGCGTCCTGGGAGCCAGGCAGAATGAGCAGCCATTAATCAAAGCCCGGCACGTAATCAGCACACATGTAACGCAGAGTCGCCCACGTCCCCGAGCCAGCCCCAGCCAGCACGCTGCAGAGGAGAAGAGGTCCTTCAAAGCCCTCTGAGCACAGACACCAGGAGCTGGGTTCATTCACAAAGCTCCATCGCTTGGCTCAGCCAGGTCTGGCTGTCAGAAATGTTTAAATATGGAAAAAAATAAACAGTTGCAACACGTTTTTTTGGAGGGATCTGTCCGAGGCCCTTTGTGATGTAATGGGAAACGCTGCGTTTGTGCTACCAGCTGGAAAATAAACAGAGCTGCGAGGGTTAAAAGGAACTGAACTTTCCACGACCCCTATCTGCAAAAGAAGAAAATAATAAGAGGAATGATCCACTGCCCCACAGCCCTGATAGTTTATCCTCCAGCCCAGGCTGCAGAGACAAGCACCGGATGTGATAGGGCTGCTCTGGGCCACCTCCAAGGCGAGCTCTGCCCATGGGAGATGCGCTGGGCTTGGGAGGCTCAGCCCTCCCCCAGTGCCCTGCTGGCAGCCGGGCCGGGCTGCCTGCGCCCGGTCACATCGCGCTGCTGGGGCCCCGCCGGCACGGCGCAGGGGCTGCAGTGATGCACGGGCTGCAACCAGGTGCTTGGGGCCAGGAGAGAGAGGAAAGGAAACAAATGCATTGCACGGGGAGCCATCTCCCTCCCCGGGGCTTGGTGCCTGCCCCTTGAGCTGATGCTGCCAGCTCCCTGCAGTCCCCCCAGCCCAGCGGCTGCCTGCTGCAGCCTGCAGCCCCCACCGCCCCCGAGCATGGGAGCGGTCCCTGTCACCTTATCGCCTTCATCCCCAGCTCCTCACAGCTTGGTGGGGCCTTGCCACATCTGTCATTTGCGCTGGACGTGTTAGGTTTCCACCCTGGGCTTCCTTCAGTCAAATCGCAGGCTGCTGCGCTGGCTGGTGGGGCAGCAAGCTCCTGCTGCAACGCAGCCCCGAGCAGCTCTGCAGCCCCCTCTCACGTGCTGCAGAGCCTTCAGAAAGCCAACAGCACATGAGACATTGGCATTTCTGCTACAGAGGGTACAGAGCAGAGGGCAGCTCTCATTTTCTGCCTTCCCTTTTGGTTCCTCCTCTGCAGGGCAGCTCCCAGCACCGCCACCGTCCACCTACTGGTGAGGGATCGCAGCAGGTCCCCCGCTCTGGCTGCAGCAGGACGCAGAGCCTGCCCAAAGCTCTCTCCCTGCTGCCCCTTCCCAGGACACCCAGGCCACCGCCGCATCGTTCTGCCTCGTGTCACCGCACAAAGCCAGCATGGCCCTGCTGCCTGCAAGCGCTCTGTCCGTGCACTGCCACGGCCTCGGCGTCCCCCCCTGCAGAGGGAGGCCCCAGATTTCTGACTCCGAGCCCAGGCCTGCAGCTCCCAGGTACGCGGCCGAGGCTCCCAGAGCTTTCAAGCGAGGAAGCGAGAAGGGGGTGAGCGCGAGGTCTTTCCTCAGAACGGGGGGTTCGTTCACTTCCCCACAGACACATTTACATTTGCTTATTCCACCAGGACGGGAAAAAAAAATAAGAGTTAATTTCTTTTTTATTGCCTCAGGATTCCAGGTTTAATGTAGCTGTCAGTGCGAGCGCAGCCCAGCTGCACGCCGACAGGACGCAGCCCGGCCCCGCGATGCCGAGAGCAGCACAAGTGCACGGGGCCGGGGCGGCTCCGCTGGGGTCAGCTCCCACCCGGGATGATCCCCACGGCCACGGAGCATGCAGCGGGGCCGGGGGATGCAGGGAGACACACCCTGGGGCCCAGAGCCTGAATCGGGGCCGGTGCTACGCAGCCCGCACGCAAGCTGCCATCTTGGCTGGGGGAGCGGGCTGCCTGGTGATTAATATCAAGTACAATGACCCCATGTTACAAGCCTGCGGGGGCCTGTGGAGGTGGCCATTTCCTGTGTAATACCAGCTTGTTTAAACACTAACATTCAAACTCCACAGCTGCAGAACAAACCCGGAAAGAGCGGAGCAAAAGAAGCCCTGCATTGTGTTGCCGAGCCGCCAAGGGCCGCGCTGCCGTACAGATGGCAAACGGCTCGGGATGGGGCCGGAGGGGCCGCGCGCCCGCTGCCGGGAGGCAGCCCCGCACCACGCACGAGGCGCT
>VXAV01006645.1:6192-16737 GCA_013399715.1 Alectura lathami
GACCCTGGGGTGCGCGGAGCGAGGCGGGCAGGGCGGCGGAGGTTCTTCTCCCCTCTGCTTGGCTTCAGCTGGGGCGCTGGGTCCGGTGCTGGGCTCTCCGGGTCAGGGCGGGCGGGGAGCTGCTGGGGAGAGAGCACGGGGAGGGCTGCAGAGGTGATGAGGGCCTGGAGCAGCTCCATGGTGAGGACAGGTTGGGAGCCCTGGGGCTGCTCGGCCTCGGGAGGAGATGGCTGAGAGGGTTCTGGTCAGCGCTTGTCCGTGTCTAGCAGTTGAGGGCTGGGGGACGGGACCAGGCTCTGTTCGGTGGTGCCCGGCGACGGTACGAGGAGCAGTGGGCACAACCTGGAGCCCAGGAAGTCCCGTACAGGCACGAGGAAAATCCTCTTTACTGTGAGGGTTACAGAGCACTGGGACAAGCTGCCCGGAGAAGCAGTGGAGTCCCCTTATCTGGAGACATTCAAAACACATCTGAGTGCTTTCCTCTGTAACCTGCTGCAGGGAACCTGCCTTAGCAGGGGGTTGGACTGGGGGAGCTCCAGAGGTCCCTTCCACCCGCTGTGATTCTGCATGAGCCTGGTGCTGCTGGCCGCGCAGGGGCCGTGCTCCTGGTCCCTAGACCTGCGCAACACCGTGCACTCGGCGGCGGTGTTCCCACTGCCACGCATCGCTGGGCTCTCTGGGGGCCTGGATTTACAGTTCTGTGCACTGGGCTTTTTGCTGTGGCCAGATTTTTCCCAGCTCGCTAGCTGGCAGCATGCACACTGCATCGTAATCAGAATATTTGGCGCATTAATGGCACGCAGGCATCTTTCATAGAATGCTGCCTCTGGGATCCAAGCTTCTCATGGTGTCCATGCTCCAGGTCCCTGTGCACTGTTGCAGATACTGACTCCTGCAACCTAGTTGATGTCAGCACATTGCTGCTTTACTTCCCAATTTTCTGCTCTGTTTCTCATTAAAATTTGAGGCAGTATGGGGTTGTTTTTTTGGCTCTATGTTAGCTGCTGACTGCTGTCCAGAAACTTTACACCAATGTGTTACTGATTCCTGCGGGCCTGATGCTTTGAGCTGGTTGTATTGCATATCCAAGTTCCTTCTGTCTAGCTCAGTGTTACATTCTTGTTTTAGTTTTTATCTCCCACTGGTGTCCAGTGCTTAAAGTCAGCAGAGAAGCACAAACAGAAGTGTCGCATCTTGCTTGATGTCTGTCTTTATCTTTTCCCTTTAATAGGCGATTGAGGAGGAAGGGGGGAATCCTGATGAAATTCCAGTGGTTTCAGAAAACACTACCAAGAGAACTCCAAAAAGAAGCAGCAAAGGTACAGAGGATTTAGAGACGATTTCTACCTCCCTCCTCACTGGGTTTTTTCGCATGATTTGAGTTAACAGATAAAAGTTGATAATCTTTTTCTTTTTTTTCCTTTTTCCCTTAATCTGGTTTAATTTTGGCACTGTTGCTGAATGTTTTGCAATCACAAGGCTATTGCTAGCAGTACTTGCCTGAGCCAGATTTGGACACAACTGGTTGTCCTTTTTCTTTCTCTTACTGTAAATGTCTGTAAAGAAACAAAAATTTGCGATAAATTACTGCAAGGAGTGCACAGTGTTGCTTCTTGAAACTTGCGACAGACCTCAGGCTGTGCCGTGTTTGTAGCTGCGTCAGTTGCTGGAGTGGTACAAAACGACTCAATTGTGGAAAACAAGGAAAAAGTAGATGATTAAATCGAACACAATGCCTGTTATGATGAAAAAATGCGACTTGAAGGGTGCGTGTGCCCTTTTCTGTTCTGACAATCAATGTTACTAGGGCGTAGACCAGACGAGGAGGGAGTTGAGGACAACGGCCTGGAGGAGGATTCTGGGGATGGGCAGGTACGTGATGCTTTGTTAGAGATGAAGAGATGAGAGTTACTTTTGAGTAACCGTGACTACTATGTATGCTTTTTTTCTTTTTACAGGAGGATATTGAAGCAAGTTTGGATAACTTGCAGGACATCGACATGATGGATATTAGTGTGTTGGATGAAGCTGAAATAGACAATGGCAATGTAGATTGCGGAGAGGATTACAGTGCTGATAACATTCTTGACTCGCTGTCTGATAGTAAAGAAAATGCTGATGCAGAAATGAAAGATCTTCCAGATCAGCCCACAGACTATGCTGTAGGTAACTTGGAGGCATCCCCACAGCTTTCAGCAATTAAAGAAGAATCAAGAGAAATACCAATAATGATGGTACGCATCTCTTATGAGTGTGGAATCGTTCTTTTTTTTTTTTTTTTTTTTTNTCTTTTTTTTTTTTTTTGTTCTGTGTTGGTTTGTTTTTCAAATTAAGTAGTAAAACGGTAGCTAAAGAATAGTTGAAATGATATGGGGCTCTACCAGCTCTTAGTCATTGCTTTTTATTCTTGTATGTTCTTGTGGAAATACCATTCTTGATTTTAAATGCTTTGTTTTTTTTTTTTGTGTGCATCATGTTACTGTACAGACTCATGGCAGTCCAGGAAGCAGTGTTTTAATAATGCTGTGAACTCAGTGCTTGGCCTTACATTCACACTTTCATATCTTTCGTTTGTGTAGGAGGGTATGTGAGGCAAATAAGGCTGCAGGACTTGTTTATTTAACTGACCTCAGCTAGCAGCAACATACATGTATCGTAGATTCCTTTCTGTTAATACACGGTCTTACAGTCACTTAGGTTCTGCAAGGATTTTTACGTTGTCTTTCCATGTTTATCTGCCTGTGGGACTGCTTGTATGACACTAGTCCTTTGGGCTGGAAGACAAACTCTCCTCTATGTCAAGCATTTACCTCCTGAAACATACCCCAGCATGTCTGAAGGAAGTTATTTGTAATAGGGAAGCGTAGTGCTCTGTTCTGTGTGCACATTGCTTTATCAGTTTGGACTGCAAGATTCCAAACTGGATATAGATTTTTTTTTTTTTTTTTTCCCCCTAATTCTGAAAGTTACAGAAATAAGCTTAACCCTCTATCCTTACGCATTCCTTATTCCCCCTGCTCGAGTCAACTGGGAGCTCTGACAAAGCAGGGTTATTTCAGTGATAAGGTACTAGAGCCTAGGTCAACTCCTGCAGTCTTCTTTCCTCAGTGAAGAGCATAGTTAGAGCCAAGAAGTCTCTGTGGCTAAATATGTTTTGGCTGTAAATCAGAGGGGGAAAAAAAAACATTGTCAGAATCGACATGCTTAAAGGATTCTGTGAGCCAGCCAATATTTCAGAGGTAATGAGAACTTCCTTAGTCACTGGGGATGGGGCAGAGGTGTTTGTTTGAATCAGTTGTGAGTGACAGTCATTTCCAGCCTTTGATTTCTCATCCAGGTTTCATTTACAGTACCATTCTCTTACAGTTAATGAAATGCCTTCTGTTTACCTTTTCAAGGTAGAGGTTGAAGATGTTGGAAACAGTTTTGATGCTGCTTCATCTGATTTAACTGTGATAAAGGTAAGTTGTGACTAGTTTTTCTTTACAAATGAAAAAGCATGATACAAGCTATATGAATCTCATAAAGAGTGGGACCCTTGAGGAGTATACATTAAACCAACTTGTGGGAAATTTATTTAAAATTCAGTAGTTTTAGGTCTGAGATGAGGTAAATCGTAGTAACACTTCTCCAGATTCTCTCAGCAGGGGGGACACAGGGTGTGTGCCACCCTGGATAACATCTTCACCTCTTACAGTTCTTCACCTGATGGTTCTGTATTTCTCTCCTCCTTCCCCACAGGAAATCGAAGGACTACCTCTGGAGCCAGGTACTGTTATTTTTAAAAAAAAAAAAAAAAAAAAAAAAAAAAAAAAAANAAAAAAAAAAAAAAAAAAAAAAAAATTAGGGCTTTGAAGCTTAATTCTTCATTTAATCCTTTTTATACCCCTATTTATTTTTTAATTCATTACTGTAGTGTACATTATTGTGATGGACAATCCAGGTCATACAGGGTCATAGAGATTGGAAACCCAGTCATATCACCAGATCTGTGGGCAACTCTTTTTGAAAACATGTATTTAATGAGATAAACAGTCGTGTAGAACTCCCAGCTAGAGTGGAATTGAAAGAATGAGCCTTAAAGATGCGAAGGTTCTGAGCATAAAACAGATCTTGTGATATCACACTGTACTGTAGTTCTGTGGCTATGAGTACAGGAGTGCAGGTAACAGAGGTTTGGTACAGAACAGAAGTGGAAGCGTGGCAGGACTTCAGAAGAAGGAACACAGCATCGTCATGGGAATGCTCTACAGATGGCATTGCTTTCTGGACTGCAGACACACTCACGCCCCAGCAGAAGATGCCCCGTTGTCATGTTGGACTGTCAGCTAAAAGAATCTTACAGAGATGTAACAGTTGAACTCTGAGCGCGTTGCTGTGTTCAGTTAAGCACCCTGGACTGTGGAAGCTGAGTAGAGAAGACCCAGAGCTGAACGATTTCGTGAAGAATGTCAAGGCTGAGCCAGAAGGTTTTTGTTAAGTCTGTGGGGGCGTTTTCCTTCCCTGTTAGCGCTGAGGGCTGGTGTAGCTTGTGAGAGTGCAGCTAGCGTAGCACTGTAACACTGTGTACACTAGGGTTTTCCAATCTCTGTGTAGCTTCGCAGTTCTCTTGGTGTTAGTGTGGCAGCCATGCCAGTTCCACGTTTGTGATTGCTGTATTTCCCTGGTGATTAAACCTTGTGCCATTCTATTCCTGTTAAATCCGTAGAAAATGAGAAAATACTCGACATTTTGGGGGAAACTTGTAAATCTGAGCTCCTTAACGAAGAAACTTCCGAAGCGGAGCGGCCCCAAGCGCAGGAAGCGAGTAACGCGGTGCCAGGCAGGAGGCTGGCAGAGGAAGAGGACGCTCTCGCTGCCGCTCAGTCGGAGGAAGATGCTTTAGATTTGGACAGCAAATCGGCCCAAGCTATGGCAAGGAAGGAGGCAAAGCGTTTAGTGGTAGCGAGAGGGGAGCCCAGTGAACAGACACTAGAGGAAGAGAAGCTGGACTCTGCCTGTGTAGGAGTAGAGGGCGTAAGCGAGCAGAGTAGCAAGCGCTGCCAAGGCCTGGAAGCCTCTAGTGGGGAGCCGGCGGAACAGGGCGCGGGCCCCGAAGGCAGAGCTAGCAAAGAAGATGCCAAGCACACAGAAGACAAAGCTAATTCAGAGGAACCCCCTGCTACTAAAGAGTCCTCAGCCAGTGAGGGCGCTGATCAGAAAAAGAGGTTTGTTTTTTCTCCGTTCTAGACCAGATGCTATCTTTTGTCACGGGGCGTTAAGTGACGCGAGTAAGCTGTGTCCTTCGGTTGGCACCGAGCCTGACGAAATTGTAGCCTATTCCTAAAGAATCCGTTTTATTTCTCCTTGTGCAGATTTTTTTGTTTTTAAACGCAGAGGGTTTGATTTCTTTCCTTCCTCAACCTTCAAAGGTTGTTTTCTTAATTTATTCTAATTTGTGTCATCTGTAAAACAGCATTAATTGTCTCTAAGTATACGAGTCCCTTATTTCCTGTCACTCTTCTAAAAATTTGCAATGGTTTCTCTTATTTCAGAAATTATTTACTGGTAGGTATAAAAATTTTAGTGTGCAATCTAGACTCAATTTAATTCATGCTTGGGTGAATAACGTGATGTTTTGTCTCTAGCGCTGTTGAGGAGGACAGAGATACAAAGATAACCTCAAGAGACGAGAAAGGTATGCTCTTTTTCATATAAAAAAAAAATATAGCTTTCTTGAAAAAGAGTTTTTCTTGGTCATGTCTAAGCATTTCCTTTGTGTCAGTTGTAGTACATAAACAGTGAATGGAGCAGTAGTTCTGCTCTATTTTAAATACATTGATTTGCCTTTCTTGCAGTTTTTTGGTGTCTCTTTAAGTGTGCGCATGCACCTTCACTGTCATCTTTGTACTGGAGTTTGCCTCTGGCTTTCTGCAGTGGTGGGAGGTACTGAGAAGAGAATCTCAGAGACACCTGAGCTCTGAGCATGACGACTGTGGTGCGGAGGGGTAACCCAGGGAAACCCGAGTGCAGCTGTGACAGGGGCAGGCTGTCAAAGCACCGGGTGTAGTGTCCGTTCCCGTCACATCCCTGATCTTCTCACTGACTGACTGAGTGGAGAAGGTCTCTTGGGAATTGACATGTAATATTTTGTATTTCTCATCAAACTGACGGAGTGGGGGAGGCCAGTGCGTAGCCAAAGACTGTTCCCACGCGCCTGGGTTGTGGAGTTCGGAAGTCCAGCCTCTGAGGGCTGCTATGTGTCTGGTGGTTTTCTGATTGAGGTTGCTTGGAGGCAGTAGAATTACACTTGTGTTTACAGAGGTTTATGGGGAAAAAAAGTGGAGTTTGTAGAGCGATTGTTTTCTCACAGTTGCATTCTTAGGTAAATATTTTCTCATGGCTGGCTTTTTCTGTAAACCAGGCCGTGCAGGCAGCGGGTCTGGCAGAAATCTGTGGGTCAGTGGCCTGTCATCCTCTACCAGAGCTACAGACTTGAAGAATCTCTTCAGCAAGTATGGAAAGGTGTGTGGTGGGTGGGTGTGCAAACTAACAAAGAGCTTGGTCAGCTTCAAGGGATGACCTGAAATGGAGCACTTATTTTTTTTCTACTAACTGGGTGCACTAAGTGTTTCACTTTTCCCGTGTACTGTTGGAAGTCTGTATCTGAAAGTAATAGACTTTGTCAGGAATGTTGTCTGAGGTATGGGCTAAAGAAAAACCCAGTTTTCAGAGAATCTCTGTGCAGCTGCTCCAAAAATAAGGCAGAACTTGGCAGGAGAGACCAGTGGGTCAGCATTCGGTGCGCTGCTGTCTAATTAGTGCTTTACATCTTGGCTGCCCCCTGGTAGTTAATGTTGTTTTAGATGTTTTTTCCAGTGGTATTTGAGAATTATGGGAGGGAATGTTTTCATTGGTTCCTCAGTGCCAGCAGGGGTGTGGGTGTAGGAGCTGTGCAGGGGAGCTCTTTGCAAGATTGTCTCCCCTTCCTCCCAGTACTTCTCTGAATGTGGTGTTAAAGGGCTGTGTCCCTACGTGCTTCCCTCTGCGCTCTCACATGTTGTCACTTGTGGATAGAAAATAACAGATGTCACTAATTTCTGTTGTATTTCTTTCCCTCATATATTTTTAAGTAAGTTCCCTGGTCAGCACCTTAAAGATGCATTTTCTGAGTGTGGTTTTCATGGCAGCCTCTTTTCCAAGAGCTGTACCATAAAGTCAGTTCTGCAGCCCCTTCCCAACCAAACCATTCCAGGATGTTCTGTGAGGTAGAGCTTAGTGAGGCACTTCTGGAACTCCATGGGCCCAACAGTGCACAAGGCAGCTTAAAATGATCGCCTGTCCTTTTCTACTGGAGGAATGGGCTTAGCAACGTTGTCTTCTCAGAATGCCAGTGGAATCTTGTGTGCCAGGAAAGTTCCCTGCATGTTAGAAGTAGGCAGACACTATACTATTAGCAGTGGAGCTGCTCAGGTGGTAAGTTAGAGTTTATTTGGCCATGGATCTGCAGACACAGAATGATTTTTTTTTTTTTCCCCCTCGAAGGTGGTTGGTGCCAAAGTAGTGACCAATGCCCGCAGCCCAGGTGCCCGCTGCTACGGCTTCGTCACTATGTCGACGTCTGAAGAAGCCACCAAGTGCATTAATCACCTCCACAGGACAGAGCTGCACGGAAAAATGATTTCTGTGGAAAAGGTAAGTGACAGTGTAAAGAAAATGAAAGTGTTGTAAGCTTAGTGCCTGTGTTTTATTATTAAAAATGTTTCTGGCTGAAATTCTAGGCAAAAAATGAACCAGCTGGGAAAAAGCCTTCAGACAAAAAGGAAGGTGAAGCGAGGAAGGAAAAAGACAGGCACCATTCTGCAGATTCCAAATCTGAGAAGTAAAGTTTTTTTCAGCGTTTTTCTGTTTGAAGACTGCTTGTGTGAAATGCAACCATGTGACAAAAGGGAACAGCAGTATTAAGTCTTGATTTGCTTCACGCTGCATCTGAAATGGGAAGAATAGTGGGAAAGTGGAGTTCTGTAGCCAGAGATGCATCTTTCCTGGCCTGTTCAGAACGAGGGAGTTCTTGTGGGTTTTAGCAGTAAAACTCCTCAGTTCTGTGAGGGGATAGCTTCAGTTTTACACAAACCAGTGTTTTTACCAGAATCGTTTGTGCTCTAATCTGATTCTGACTCGCTCTGCTCTTTGAACTGACAAGTCTTTCTAGTAACTTGTCTTCTGGTAGACTGCTGGAATGATCAGTGAGCCATATTTCAATATTTGTTTTCCACGTGGTCTTTCGCTTTTGAAAGAGGCGTTTTGCCTTACTGCCTTTTGTTTCCATCAAATCATGAAAGAGCTGCCAGAGGAGATGCTTGGGAGGCTGGGCTGTATCCAAAGCTGCTCTTGTAGTGGAGCTCAGCCTGTGGCTGGGTGAGCCCCCTTCCCCCTGTGCTGTGCATGAACTCACTTGAAGGCAGAACAGAAGAGTTCTGCTCCTAGTACTGGAGCTCTCCAGATGCTCCGAAGGATCGTCTGTAGTTTCTCCCTTTCAGACAGGTTTAGCCTGGTATTGTCTGCTGCTTTAAGCGTGTGTACAGGTACCCCTGGGTGTACAAGCAGTGCTCAGCAGCATGGAAGTGGGGTTGTTTTTTTTTTTTCTCTGAATGTTTCTTTCTTTGACTGCCTTGGTCATTAAGAGTGGTTATGTAGTACTTTTAATTAGGCTTTCCATTAAAGCAAAGTTTGCCTGTAGGTCTGTTGGTATTAAAAAGGAGGAGAAGACTGACAAAAAGGATGATACTAAAAAATCAGAAAAAGATGGAAAAGACGAAAAAGAAGGAAAAGAGAAAGATGAACAAAAGGGTGGACCCTCCGATCGATCCAGGGCGAGCAAATCAGGTAATTCCTGTTCCCTTCAGAAATATTTTCAGGGATATTTGTTTTTAAAAAAAAAAAAAAAACACGTGGGTATGCTATAAGCAATTGTGAGGAAGCTTGTACTTCAGTAGCTGTGGCAGAAATGTGCATTTTGCAGACACAAGAACAAACCTAGATTTGCTTTCTTGTAACTGCCACCCCTGCTAGGAAATACTCCTTTACCGAAATTTTGTGATGACTTCACTGCACTCACCCCCAGCTTAGCAAATCGTTGGTACGGTATTTAAGCCGTGAATACATCCTTCCATCAGCCATTGAAGAACCTCAGTAAAGTAACTGCTGGATGTCCTGATGGCTTTAAATGTCTGAATATCTGGAGTATTGCTTATTGTGGGGTGGTTTTCTGTTCCAGCCAGTCGAGGAACTGAAAGGACGGTAGTGATGGATAAATCTAAAGGAGAACCAGTTATCAGTGTGAAAACTTCAGCATCAAAAGAGAGGGTAAGCACACCTTCCAGAGAAGTGTCCTTGTAAAAACAGGCATAAAACCACCGCACATTGTAGATAAAGGGGATTTTTTGCCTTGCCAACAAGGAACAGGCCACCTCTTAGCACGTTTTTCCAAAGCAGTGAGGTGTTAACAGTGCTGTGAAGCTCAGTGCCTGCGCCTCACCTCCTTCGTAGCCGCTGCTGCTGTAGTTGGGGAAGTAGAACTGTAATTTGAAAGTGGTGTTAAGATGATATCTGTCAGCAAGTGGTGACCTTTAAAGTGGTGTATCGTTTGCCACTAGTGCCGGTCAGATCATGTGTGTCTAAATATTGGAGGCACGTGAGCTCTTTAGAAGTTCTAGCCAAATGCTGGGTACTTCTCCCTGACGTTCCCATGGAATGCCAACATTATTTGCCTCTGGGAGGGTCTGGTAGCCTGTTTTGTTCAAGTTGGCATGAGGTGGGTGTTTGCCTGGGAATTCTAGCTAGAAGTACACTGTGCTCAGCTGGCATTTCTCTGATTTAACTCAGAACACGAAAAGCCAGGACCGCAAATCTGAGAGCAAGGAGAAGCAAGACATCCTGTCGTTTGATAAAATCAAGGAGCAGCGGGAACGGGAGCGGCAGAGGCAGAGGGAGCGAGAGATCAGGGAGACGGAGCGGCGCCGGTGAGTGTGCCACTCCTGCTCTGGGGCTGTCTGTGCCTCCCTTGGCTGTGCTCAGGGCTCAGCAGAGCTCTGCGCTGGCCCTTCCACCTCTGCATCTCAGATCAGCTTGGTGCTGTTGCTGGAGCAGGTGCAGTGCCAAATGGTGAAGGTTTTTGCTGCTGAAACCGGTGGTCTCTAAGCTTGTGCTTTTAAGGAGGCTGTCATTGAGTAATAACAGCAGTAAAGCCTGGGCTGGAGGTGTTGACTGCAGACAAAATGTCTGGTTTTCAATCAGAGAGAGGGAGAGGCGAGAGCGAGAGCAGCGCCTCCAGGCCATTCACGAGCGGGACGAAAGGCAGAGGCTGCAGAGAGAGAGGGAGCGGCTGGAATTCCAGAGGCAGCGGCTGGACAGAGAACGCCTGGAGAGGGAGAGGCTGGAGAGAGAGAGAATGCACATCGAGCAGGAGAGGAGGAGAGAACAGGAGCGGATCCAGCGGGAGCGCGAGGAGCTGCGGCGGCAGCAGGAGCAGCTGCGCTACGAGCAGGAGCGGCGCTCCGCCCTGAG
>VXAV01006646.1:0-11959 GCA_013399715.1 Alectura lathami
AAAGCCTCCTTCAGCTGAAGCAAGAAGGCCTCATCAACAAGGATTTTAGAGGCTAATTTACATTGTAATATCACATTCAGCGGCTATGTATGTAAGTTATCTGTTGATGCCAGCTTTTGCTTCTTTTTAAGTGCATTTGAAGTGCTTAAGCTGAGCAAAAGGCTCAAGTTCCTGTGCTCATTGGTTAGAGAAGTGTCTACAGCTTGTCAGCTGATACAGAGGGTAAAAGAATTTTTGGATTTTATTGGTGTGAGTAGACATAACTTCTTTGTTCCTGATAATTCCGGGTTTTGTGATCTTGCTGTTTGCATCTGTGTCATTTAAATTTTGTTTGTTTCTATTTATTTGGAAACAAACGTGGGCCAAAACAACGTAAGGGGGATGTTTTAAGAGAACTAGGCAGTGTTGAGGTGTTTTATTCCACAAATGCTTTTAACAAGGATCCTGACCTTTTATGTGAGTTTTACTAGTATTGGGATTCTCTGGAGCAAAGTAGTAATGCATTCCTCCCTACAAAGTCTGAGAAGAAGGGATGTCTCAGTCCTATCTGTAGGCAGCATTAACCAGGAAAGACCTGACTAAGATTGCCCAGGCATTTATACGAGTGGGTCCCGTGACCTTCTGTCAATCGAGATGGCAAGTAGCTGTTCTCTGAAGTTTCGAGCAGCTGTAATGCTCCGGCTAACTTCGGAAAGGTGTGACTTAGGAAGTTGGTAAGGAGCTGCCAAAGCATGACCCTGCATACTCTTTGTGGCTGGAGATCCAGGGAACATGACAGTTCAAAGCCAAAACAAAATGAATGTAAACTATCTTCCTACCACTGTGCCTTTGTGAGAGTCATCTCCAGTCATGAGTTCCACCTCTGGCCCCAGTGTCTGCATTTCCTGCTTGACACCTTTGAATTAATAGCTCAGAAAGACCTCCAGGCACAAATTAGCATTCCTTCATCGTTTATGTAGTAGCGTGAAACTGATGTAGGACTCCAGAGTGCCTGATTTTTCTGCAGTTCTTCCATTTGACCCTTATTTTGGTCTGCATATGACTTCGTACCAAGCTTGTAAAATAATTCATGTTCTGTTGTTATCTTCCATTCTTTCTTTGCCTTTTCATTCTGTAAGCTCTTGCAAGGCACAGGTGGCCTCCCAGTAACAGGTTCATCAGGACCCCATGAATTCATGAGCACTGAGCAGCTCATGAGTTACAGGGCTGGGGTGAGACAATCACCGTGCTAATCACGGAAAGGAGCCACGCTCCTTGAAGTCACCATCTGCAGTCATTTTCTGTCTGAGCTGCCTGCATGCTCATCTGTTGATGACCAGATACTAGCTTTTAACTAGCACTAGGTTTACACATGGTAGTAGAGGGAAGGGTGTAGAGGTCGAGTCCACCTCAGTCTGGTAAAACTGTGTTCCTGTCGATGTCTGGGTGTCAATGCATATCAGAGAGAGAATTTAAAAAATCCTCTTAAGGCCCATGAATGAAGAGGACCTTGAAGTATTTCCTATACACTTCAAGAAAACACAGGTTTTAAATAGGCTTTATGCAACATCCGAATGTTAATATATAATCAGAGTTAAAGTTTTTGATTAAAAGGTAGTGAAACACTGTTTTTCGTCAAAGTGAAGTTGGAAATATGGATAGTGTTATATACTGCAGCTTCAACAGATGGACTGTGTCCGTATGTTAGCATCACCTTTGTGTGCTATAGCGATGCAACGCTACATGTACAGCATATGCAAAACGGCTGCCTAAGCAGCAGTCTGCACAGAGGTGTTCTGCTCTGAAGGAGTGTGAAATAAGCTTGGTCTGTGTCCTTCAACCTCCCCTTCACTTCCAATAATAAATGCTGTGCAAGACAGCTGGCCTTTTTCTCTAGCCCAGGAGAAAATACGTGCTAGCTATATTGCTCTTGCAAAGAAGGTAGTTGGTTTTATTTTGTTTTGCTGTTATTTTTCTTTGGCAAAATATAATAAAAGTACCTCAACGATATGGCTCCCTGCTTTCTGTGAGTTCCTGATCTGAGACATCTCCTTACTTCAAGGTCTACTGCAGAAAGCTGTCTCCTTCCGTTAACTGTTTCTTAGACCCTGTGCATATGTTGTGGTCGGATTGAGAATATACACTGTTACCTGGCCACAGTCTTTTGGAAGCTATAGCTTGCACCAAAACAACCGATTCTTATATGCCAGAAAGATCTTGGAAGAGCACAATATAAAGGTGAAAATGTTATATGGTTTAAAAAAAAAAAAAAAAAAAGCACAGGCTTTTCTGGTTGTCTTTTCTCTACTCAGGCAACTTGTAAGCACTGTTTTCTTAGATAACGAATGACTTATATGTTGAAATTAAAAGTTTGTGTGCTTTTTTCTTTTGTCTGTATATGTATCTTGTTAATTTGTTCTTTTTCTCCTATTATATAGATGTTTTAAAGCTGCAAAACCACACACAGTTAAGATTTTGTAGAAATACAGCGTGTCTCTAATATTTTACTTCGTGAGAGAAGAGCTCTCTGAATGTTGCCGTACAGGCAGTCTGGATAGGTAAACAGGATGATGCTTGGTTGTGCGAACTTTGTTCATTCTCAAGCTGGAGCTTGCTTTTCTTATGGGTGGATGTGACTTCACCTTAAATACTATAAAGTTACGTAGTCCCACTGCACGGTTTATTACATGTGTCTCGGCAGCCAACAGGTTAGCTGAGTTTCTTGAGATCACTTGGAAACTGATGGTGCTTGCACTGCTGCTATGAATCTCATAACTTGATCATTATCTTTGATAGAGAAGGTCGTTATAGATAGCCTGTTTGCATATGGCAAACTTTGTAATTCAGGGAGCTTTTTGAAAGAAGCTAGATTTTCTTCTGAGCCCCTAGAGGTGAGGGGACTGGACCTTCCAAAATTGCATGTCTTTCTTGTTTATGTAGATGTGACTAGGAACTGGTCTCATGTGGTTGTCTTCTCTGTGTGTGTGTGCAGGTGACAGGTTTGCAATAACTCTCTGTCATCTGATTTGTGATGTGGTTAGTCCTGACCTCACCGGTTTATTATTTTATTGAAAAGTCAATGCTGTGCAGTTACTTAATTTGTGCAAAGTGATGCTTGTGGTGTTTCATGTTTTAGTAGAAATCTATTAACTGCTGTGGTAGTGATAGGAATAAGAGAAGTAAAATAACCTGTATTGGCTTGAGAGTAACATCAGCAGAGCAACTGTGTGAACCTTTTCCATCATATCGACATCTAAAACCAAAGCAGGATTTATCCTAGAAACCTTGTCTCTTAAAGTAATTGGGGTAACTGAAGTGCTTATTTTTTGGCATGTTCTTGTAATATTTGAGGTGTTAAATCTCTAGTAACACTAATGCAGACTTTTCTTTCTTTCTCAGGATCTCTACAAATCTGCTTTCTTTTATTTTGAAGGCGTATTTTATAACGATAAAAGATACCCGGAGTGCAGAGATCTGAGCAGGTACAGTATTCATAGGTACTGAGACAGGAAAAATCCTTTTTTTTGTTTGTTTGTTTTGTTTTTTTAAGATTTGTGGTGGTTTTGAGACTGGAATGTCTAGCGTATGAAGCTAGAATGGAATTCACTTTTCACTTTGAGTGGATTTTTAAATAGAGCAAGTTAAACTTCTGCTTACTCCTTCTGCCAATGTCACTTTTGAAAAGAGGAAGAATACAGTTTTTTTTTTCCCCCACAATTCCTGTTTTGCTCTGTTGGAATGCTGTGAAAAGCAAAACACTGACACCTGCCAATGTGTACTGCCTTTTTCAATGCCCCCCCTAGTTGTGATGACAACCCAAAGGACTTGCCTGTGAGATAGAAAATGGACCAGAAGCACAACAAGCTCAGCTGTGTGGGAATCAGTTGTTCTGCTCAGTCTTGAAACAACCCTGAGTGCCTTCATATTAAAATTAGAAAAGATGCTCTGTGACTGTTAGGAAGAGAAATGAGAGACTGCCTTCCCAAGAGTCTCAGATATCTCTTACTTGGAGCTCTGCATACCACTGGAACTGCACACCATTGTTCATTTTAAGGAAGCATAGGCTTGCTGGTACACTAGTGAGATTTAGGAGACAAAGATGATAGAATGACATGGAAAAGCTATGTGTTTGGACTGTATTCCTGTTGTGCCAAGTTTTGTGTATGATTTCAAAGAAATTCAGTATCTTGCTGCTGCAGCTCTTTCTGTCCTTGAGCAACAGTGGTTTTTATGGAAGAGCTTATGATAACATACACAGTTGATGGAGAACATATGGTTTGTAGTGAAATGCTGTGTATGTAGGAGTATATTGAAATGCCAAGAAATAATTGCAGTAGTGACTAGTGCCCTTCCAGTCCTAAATTTTGGAAACCTAACTGTACAGTTGTCAGCTCACTGTTTCACCTTGCCAAAACCAAACAAAATAATAATAATAATAAAAAAAACAAAATCTTTAAAACACAGTTACTGACTAAAGGAATAAAAATGATCTTCTGGTAATCTCAGTTGTTGGAATGGCTTAGAAGTGTTGCTGAAACAACCTGATCTGTATGGGCTGCTGTCAGGAGTGTGCATTCTGGCTACACCTCCTCAGGAAGCTGTCTGGTGGAGAAACAAAGGCAGATGTTCCGCAAGAACAGCGCGCAGTTCAGTGGGGCTGTGGTATTGCGGTGAAGTTAATTCATTATTACAAGCTGTTGTAAACTGTTTTGATTTCAACCTTTTTAACTGTTTGTTATCGAAGTGTGTTGCACATTCTCCAGAATGTGAGGAAGTAGAGTACACTTCCTTCTGAGTACATTTGCAGCTTGTAGCACTGCCATGCTGATGACTTTCCTATTTTCAGAACAATCATTGAATGGTCAGAGTCTCGTGACAGAGGCTACAGAAATCTTCGGTCTGTTAAAATGGAGGACTACACATTTAATGATTTGTTCCTCAAAATTGGCTTTCCGTATCTTTTCTGCCACCAAGGGAACTGTGAGCACATCGTTACCATCACAGATATAAGGTGAGTTACTGCTGTTTGGGAGTTCCAAGGTGATTAATAGCAAGAATGCAGGGGGCAATTAAATTCTAAATATCTTTTAGACTAACTTGAAGATTATTCATTTGCCTTCTGAAGGGTTAAAGACTTTATGCAGTATACATAAGACCGCTTCTACAAGGAAGAAAGTACTCACACTTGCATCTTTTTTCTTTTTTTTTTAGTAATTTTCTCCGTGTAAGAAAACTGGTTTCTAACTAGCATGACATGACTGTAGTATGGGAGGCATTGCACCCACAGTGAAAAGCCTTTTCTTTACTTGGGTTAGGGCAGTGCCAGACAAGAATACAGACTGGGAGAAGAGCTCACTGAGAGCAGCCCTGCGGAGAAGGACTTGGGCGTTGCGATCAATGAAAAGCTGGCCGTGAGCCGGCAGTGCGCTCTCGCAGCCAGGAAGGCCAATGGCATCCTGGGCTGCATCAAGAGAGGGGTGGCCAGCAGGGAGAGGGAGGTGATCGTCCCCCTCTACTCTGCCCTTGTGAGGCCTCACCCCAGGCCTGGGGCCCCCAGTACAGAAGGGATGTGGAGCTGTTGGAGCGGGTCCAGAGGAGGCCGTGAAGATGCTCAGAGGCTGGAGCACCGCTCATATGAAGAAAGGCTGAGGGAGCTGGTCTTGTTCAGCCTGGAGAAGACGAGGTTCCAGGGAGACCTCATTGCAGCCTTCCAATGCTTAAAGGGCTTATGAACAGAAATTGAGAGCGACTTTTTACATGGGCAGATAGCGATAGGAGAAATGGGGAATGGTTTTAAACTAAGAGAGGGGAGATTTAGGTTAGATGTTAAGAGAAAAATTTTTACTCAGAGGGTGGTGAGGCACTGGCACAGGCTGCCCAGAGAAGCTGTGGATGCCCCAACCCTGGAGACATCCAAGGCCAGGCTGGATGGGCATTGGGCAGCCTGATCCAGTAGGTGGCAACCAGCCCATAGCATGTGGTTGGGTCTGGGTGGACTTTGAGGTCCCTTCCAACCTAAACCATTCTGTTCAGAGCCAATTGTGTCGCAAATTTACCTTCGAATTCTGGAGCTCTTGGAAACTGAATGTAGATGGTGGCTCTGGCTAGTCAACTGGCCTAGTTAGCTTAGTGCCAAGCAGCAGGAATTGAAAAGGGAGTGGAGAAGTGGAAATAATGAGCTGAGGAGAATGGACAAGGAAGAGAAGAAAAAGTGATGGTGGCTGTGAGGTAGCAGCTCCATCAACAATAGAACTGTTGTGTATACTCAATGTATGATGAATAGAGAACACTCCTCTGATTATCTGTAGATCACTTCCTATTCCTAGAAGCCTGATGTATGTAAGCTTAATAAATGGTACCACCAAAGGCTTATACAACCCAAAGAAGTGTCTAGATGTCCCAAGATCTCTGGATTGTGAACCTCTAAATATCCCCCTAGTGGTGCTTGTGTGTTTTAGTGTAGGCAGGAGATACAAGCTTTAAATTTGAGTACTCTGAGTTACTTGCTTGAGTGCCTAAAGAAGATGGTGTGAGAACTTCTGAGTTAGTAACACAAACTAAATTTCCTCCTGACCATAAAAGCCATGAGTGTTACGAGTAGCAGTCAAATCTCCACATCTTCATCTGTATTAAGAAATGCTAAGCAGAAATGAAGACATAGTTTGCACAGGAACTGCAGTCGTGCCTTATCTTCAATGCTTATGTTTATGTTCAGATCAGTTCCAATGTGACTGAGTCTTTATTGTATTTTGTTTTATTTTCCTCAAGGCTTATTCATCATGATGACTGCCTGGACAGGAATCTCTATCCATTGTTAATTAAGAAACACTGGTTATGTACCAGAAAATGCTCTGTATGCAAAATCTACACTGCCAGGTATGCTGCATTTTCCATTCTTTTATGCTATCTTACAGAATTTTTTCTATGTGCTTCTACTAACTTTCAAAAAAAAAAAAAAAAACTGTGAAGCTCTGTGTGTATTTGAATAACCTTCATCCAAAAATTAAGTATTCTGAGATAGGCAATTGCCTGAAAAATGCTTCTTCTTGCCCTGGAGAAGGTTTCTTGCAGGTAGAATTCACTTGGATGTAATGATTCAGGATGATCAAAAGAACTGCAGTGGTGAAAAGGTTAATTCTTTGGCTCAGTTCTTTTGCATACGTAGAGCTGGGTTTTTAATCAGTTGCCTACTTTTGAAAATCTCACTGTTGGAAAAATGTAACGTATTCTGCCCCCCCTTATGAGAAAGGCATGATTTAAATTGGTCTGCCAGAAATCTTGCAGAGCCTTTGTTAAATGCAGCATTTAAGTAGAGGGAAATATGGATCTGTCCAACTTAAAAGTAATATACTTAAATCTGGAGAGTTTCAGAAGAAGGCAGCACATACCCTTCCCCACAGATAAACTCCTGGCCTCTGTCTGGAGGCTCTGTACTGTGTTGCTGTACTTGAAGGAACTTTCTGTGATACACAGATCATCTTCAGTTAGAGCGGAATGTGAATTTGCTACTGCAGTATTTACGGTGCTGTTTACTTAAACATGAGAAAGCCTTCCAGTAGACAGTGTAGAAAGTTCTATTAAGGAGTTCTGCAGGCTAGACTAGACTTCTTGATTTTATAGACCTGAATGATTCCATTACGAAAAAAACCCCTGCTGCCTCTTTTCCCCCTCAGGACACCTTACACTCTCTGCCTGAGTCTGACACAAGAGCTACGTTCTGTTGTCCTGCTTGTTTGGCCTTAGACTCAGACTCTGGAGTCAGGCAGAGAGCCAGTTCTTGTCGTGAGGGGTGCCCATCGTAGGGTTCCTAGCAGAGCCCCTGGGATGCCAGGGAAGCGGCTATAATCTGTGAGGCGTTTGGCCAGAAGGGGAGGTGGAGCCAAAGGGTCAATTTGGGGGAAAGATGGGATAGGGAGGGCATTACCAGAGGTGATGTAAATGCATTAAATTAAAACCAGGATTAAGCACTAAGCTTAAGTGGGGAGATGCTAAACCATGGATACCAGAGCTGCTTTGGCTGGCTGTCCTGTATGTTGTAATCTGTGCAGATAGCATCTTTAATCAGCAGAGGCCTTGAGCTGCCAGGTTCTCCGAGTGCTGCCATAAATTAATTGCTCAGTGACACGGCACCCCCTCCTTGTGCTGGCGACTGTTGATGTTAATTTCAGCACTTGCTGGGGTGTGCAGCAGTCTGTCCTTGCCTTGTCTGCATCATCCAGGCCCTTCCTGATGACTTGTAAATGAGTTTGGTTATGGCTCAGAGTAGTTTTAATCAGTTATCTGTCTGCTCTGTGTCAAAGTTGCTTCATCTAGGGTAAAACAATTTTATCTTTCAACTTAAATGGCCATGGGGTGGACAGAAGATTCCTGACAAAACTATTTGTGAGTTGCACACTGTACCAGCTACACAGGTTTGAGGAGTTCAGCAGGAAATGCTGCTGTAGCAGTGTCGGATGGCAACTGAAAATAGCCGTATGCCTGGGGTGGGAGATGCAATATGTGTAGTTCCTGATCAGTTAAACATTGTTGATACCTGTTGATGGTATCCCTAACTCTGAGCAGAACTCTGAGATGTTTGTCACCTGTTAGACTTGCATGGAAAACACTTGTGTATTTTGTAACCTGCAGGTGGGTAACCAACAGAGACAGTCTGGCTCCAGAGGATCCTTGTTTCTTCTGCGATGTCTGTTTTCGAATGCTCCATTATGATGCAGAAGGCAGTAAGCTGGGGGACTTTCTTGCATATCCGTATGTTGATCCTGGGATTTTCAACTAAAACACGTGTCAGCCAGAATGGATGCAGCGGGTGCGCTACATTGATAAATCTGTTGCTCTGGCTGTTAGAGCCACCTTGAGCGTTGACCATACCACAGGGTTTTGGGTTAGGCTTTTATTCCTCTCCTCTGAGGAGGAAGGAGCTCTTTGCACCAGAGGTCTTTTTAGCATGATTTCACAATCACAGAGATAAGTTAGCATGGAAAAAAAATATGCTCAGATATTTATTAAAATAAAGTACATTTTTAACGTGCTTTGATTTCAGTAGCATGGTTTAGAGATTAGACTCTAAAAATCTGGATGTCTCAAAGAGAGAATATCCTTGCAAAAGCAGCGGGTTGGTTGTTTTTTTGTGTGTTTGTTTGTTGAGAAATCTTGTGCATTCAAGGCTCTGTTAATTTCAGAGGATGAGAACATGGTCTTCTGGCATCTTATCTGGAAAACCAACAGTTATCTCTGAACAAGTTTTGGGAAACCAGTGCAGTAGCTCTGGGAGCAGAGTGCTCTCCAAGAGAGAGCTGAAGGTGCGGGTTAACTGCTAGGCTTTTCCATGCGTTCTGTGGTTTGATTGTGTGAAGAGTAAACTACATTTCACTGATTGCTGAGCTGTAACCTGCTTTCCACATAACTTCTTTAACTGTTTACAGCGTGTGCAGTTGTAACTGTTGCAAAGAAGTGTTAAAGTGTTAAGAAGTGTAAAGTGTTAAAGAAGTGCATTTTTTAATATCATTCTGTTTTAAGCATGGTTGTTTATTAAAACATCTTCAATTTGTACCAAGTCTCATGTTAAGTTGCAACACTGCTTGCCAGGACAGAATATACATATTCTAGTATCTTGCTTTTTAAGTTCATCTGGAATTCAGGGTATTTCAGTGGAGACCTTGGCTACTTAGGAAAGCTAGTAATGCTATCTGCTTTTCTTTGGATAGCTTCAGCCAGTTGTTGGTGGGGATGAGAGTGGGAAATCTAGTTCTGGTTGGAAATCTAGTGTAAAAAGACTGTTTACTCTGTTATTTACTGTATGCAGGTGATTGGACAAATTGAGTTCTATTGTTTATGTCCTGTGGGCTGAATCATGCAAATGATTACTTGATTATCTTAGATGTATTGAAACGCAATTCTTCATGCAGATATCTGACTGCTTTTGCAGTGGTGTAGTAGATTCACACACAGTGCTGTGTGAGTGTAAACCTCTGCTTCTTCCGGACCAAAAAAACTGTTTTTTTCTGATGTGTAAGTCATCCCACTGGCCTGTTCATTTTGAGTATGGAGTAGCAAACCCAGCCTTTCTGACAGGCAGAGCTGAGCAGTGCGATAGTTATCCTTAGCAGCCTGCAGAAGAGGAACTGTGCTACCCGCAGCAACAACTGTCACACGTTAAACTGTTAGGACTCAACAGCTTTGCGGTGCTGCAGCAGCCGCTTGAAAATCCCCTGTAACAGAGAAGCTGCTTTGTTTGCAGCTTCTGTATTTTCCTCGTCTTCATCTTTTTCCCAACACCGTCCTCCCTCTGCTGCCTGATGACAACATCGGCTTCCCAGTGCTCCTCAGTGTCGGAGCTGAGCTCACACAGGCAGCTGATAGAATTTCTGAAGTGTGGTTGCTTGATGGCTGATTGTGCTGGATTTTAAGAAGGCACTGGGTAGGCTGGTGTATGTGGTTGTCTTTATTGCTGGTGGTGGTTTTTGTTTCTCTTTAGCTGTAGTGTGGTGGTTACCTGGTAGTGTGTGGCTCAGCTTTACTGTGCTGCTCCCTTACTCCCCTTCCTCAGAAGAAAAGGGGTAAAAAAACATGGAGAAAATATTTTGGGTTGAGATAAGAACAAGGAAATCATTCCCCAATTACAATCATGGGCAAAACAGGCGTAGCGTAAGGGAGATTAATGTGATTTGTTGCCTACTACTAACACACCAAAGCAGTGAGAAATAAAAGCAAACTAATGACAGCTTCTTCCATTAACTCTTTTCTACCTTCTCCCCACCCCACCCCCCTCTTCGATCCAGCAGCACAGGGGATCAGGGAATGGGGGCCGCAGTCAGTCCATGGTGATTGATCTGTGCTGCTCCCCCATGGCCACTCTGCCCATGCTCCACGTGGTGGTTTCTTGTTTTTTGTTTTATTTTTAGCAGTAGGGAGAAAAGAGTGGCAAAGTGTGAGCTTAGTCTTTCATTAAACAAATTGTGCCTAGGTATACTGCCTTTCACACAGGCTGTTTACTTTGTTTCCAGTAAAAGTTTTGGCCAAATAGACTTCAAAGTTTTTCTGTTGGCAGGTTAAGAGGTTTTGTTAGGGCCAGTCCTACTTCTAATACAAGCAAAGAGAAGCTGGCCACTCTCTAGGTGTGGGAATTGAGTGCATCTACGCTTGGCTTCAAAATGGAGAACTCCAAGAAGCTGCAGTATGATGTGTTCTGGTCCTACTTTTGATATTCAGTGATTCATCTTAAATGCCAAATGAGACAAAAGTTTACAATAATGGTAGTTTTTAAAGATACTTCAGTTCCCAGATGCTGTCCCATGACAGCTAGGTATGGTCTTAATTTAATGTTTATTTGAGTGAGTCCTCAGTGAAATCCAACATCAGACTCAGCTGCCTATTTGTAATTAAATTTCTGTGGCACCAGCTGGATACTTGTGGTTTGGCTAACTGTTAAATGCGGTTCAAATTTCAGTGATCACCACTTCAAAGTAGGTTCGTTACTTCACAATGCAAATTGAGACAATAATTATTTTTAATAATCTCATCTGTGTGTTTTGCCTTTATTTTTTTTCAAGAAAGACGAACAATTTTTTTCTTACAAATCCTATGTTATAATAGGGCTGGAGGGTATGGATGGAACTTGGACGTGTCTGGGATTGTATTCAAATGAAAATGTAAGTGTCCTGCCCTCTGACATGTGGAGACTTACCTAACCAGGGAAAGTAAAATGGCTAGAGTAGTAAAAACAGGAGCTGAGGCCAGGCATGACTGTGTATTAATAGCATTAAAATCAGTAAAAGGATCTTAGAATGATCTTACTTTTCATACATGTTTATCTATTTTTTTTTTTTAATCTATTTGAACTGGCAATTTTTTTTCTAGGGGAAAAGTATGCTGATTTTTTTTCTTTTGGAACTTTAATTTTAGAGTCCTCAGTACAGGAGAGACATTGACCTATTGGAGCACATCCAGAGGAGGGCCACAAAAATGATGGAACACCTCCCCT
>VXAV01006647.1:36109-58261 GCA_013399715.1 Alectura lathami
TAATTTTAAACAGCTGAGATTTATATGACAAGCAGAACCTCTTCCCAAAGCAGCTTGTGTATTCTGTAACATGCAATGAGTGGAGTAAATGTTGACACTTTGGATGGGTGACAAATTGTTCTGCAATGAGAAAGCTCACAATTTACCTGTAAGAATGAAACATTGCTAGTGATACTACACACATGCTTGTGTGTAAGTTTAATCTTGATGCTACAGTCATGTACTTCCTTTCTGAAAGATGGTCATGAAACATCTCACTTGTTAATGACNCAGAACCTCTTCCCAAAGCAGCTTGTGTATTCTGTAACATGCAATGAGTGGAGTAAATGTTGACACTTTGGATGGGTGACAAATTGTTCTGCAATGAGAAAGCTCACAATTTACCTGTAAGAATGAAACATTGCTAGTGATACTACACACATGCTTGTGTGTAAGTTTAATCTTGATGCTACAGTCATGTACTTCCTTTCTGAAAGATGGTCATGNTAGAGGAAGAAGTAGTCATTGTACCAATCACCTGCACATTATTTCTAAACCTTTGTCTGGAAGAAGCAGGAATTCTGTATTTCCTACTGGACCTGCAGGTCTGCTTTTATGTGTAAATAAAATCCACTAGGAAAATAATGCTATTTCCTTACAAGGACAGAAAATCCAAGTTAATGCTTATTTCTGTAGTGTACAAGAACTCTGTAATGTTACATATTATTATCTTTTGTATAAAAAGCTTTTGCTACAAGAGGTGTTATTTTTGAAAATGTTTGTGTTTAGTAAATAATTTGGAAAGAAGTTTAATTTTTACTGAAATGATGCTAATATTTTTCTTGTAATAAATTATTCATGGATTATGTACTAAGTGATCTGTGTGTTGTAAGCACGGGGGAAAAAGAGAGTGATTTGCATTTATGATCAGCAGTTAAATACTGTCTGGTAGATCCAAAGTGAATAGTCTTGGTTCTAGTAGCTGCTTCTGTGCACAAACATGTGGATTCTGGTTGAAGGAGGTCTGGTCGATGTCCTTGCAGTCCACATGAATCTGGCCCAATCATGACCTTCTTTTAATAGCTTTGACTTTTAAGTTTTCCTGACAGGAAAGAAAATGTTGTACTCCCCTAGAAAAGCCAAGTGTGAAACTATTAGATATTCACCTCTAGCTAAGAAGCCTGCAATGTTCTGATGGAGCTGAAGGGATGAGTATGGGGAGACCGAGAGGTTTGGGTGTCTTTTACAGAATGACCCAGTTTGTCCAAATGTTTATATTGTATTTCTTTGTTTGTTTGTTTGTTTATGTATTTATTTTACCCTGGTGTTCTGCAGAAAGCATCAGCAAGGAGCGTTGAATGCTGATGATTGGATCAGCAGTCAGAAGGCATGGATTTTGAGGGACAAAATTAGTGGTCAAGTGAAATGCCTTCCCTTCTAGTCTAGGGAAGGAAAACCAAAGCTGAGTGTTATGAGGCTCTGTGCTGTGCCCACGTTTCATGGAGAGTATTTTGGTGAATTTTCTGGTTTTCCAGGCAGCAAAATGAAGGACATTATTTAAAGTAATGCAAAGTGTTTTGGAAAGTAGGTGAAATCGTTAAGGACTAGAACAACAAAAATCTCAGAAGCAATACATTACTAACCAAATTATGGCTTTTAAATGCTGATATAAAACACTCTTGGCAGCTACTCATTGCTACCATATCTCAGGACAAATGGCCAGTTAAATTCGTTACATAGCTGTGCTGAGTGGATGTAGATAAGAAGACTTACACAGGTTAAATAATGCAGGGAATTTGGAAGGAAGCACATAGGTTATTAGTCTCTCTAGGAACCTGCCTTCCCAGCCACACATAACAGCCATGCAACAGATGGGTTTCTTCCTAAAGAGTGCTCATTCATGGTTGTGTCCTGGAGCTCTATCTTGAATTATATACTCACGGCAAACACCACCCTCTTACTATTTAAATTCCAGCAAAACAAAACTGACAGATGTGTTAGGAAACTCTTTACCAATGCTTTTCCCATAGCTGACTCCTTTCTGGCAGGTTTTTGAGCTGGATGAGGAGCTAGGCAGAAGCCAGCCTGCCTGATGCATGAGGAGAGGCACTTGCCTCATGTAGGTTCATATATATTACATTCTTGTGAAATTCACTGTGTGGAGGTGGGGAGGGAAACCTGCTCTTAAAACCAAATTTCACAGTAGAGAAACTTGCCGAGACGTGTGCACACAAGTGATTGCCTGCCCGGAGTACTTCTGAGGAAGGAAGGAAGTAATTTCATGTCGTGCAAATACGTTCCAGTTTGTCAACAATTCAGCGTTTGATAGAGAAAAGACAGGTACATCCTAAGGGGCTGCTGCACAGAAGCTGCAAATACTGCCTCCTTCCTCCCCCCCCCCCCCCCTGCCCCATAATGCCAACTGGCTGCAATCTATTTTTGATGAGGAAACATCAGGCAAATTTTCACCACTGCTGAGCAGTCTTACACCCTTTGGCCAGAAATCCCCTATATGAGGGTGTCATTGTGCCTCCTTCCAACCTTCACTGCTCTTTTCATAGAATCATTTAGGTTGGAAAAGCCTCCTAAGATCACCATGTCCAACCACCCACCTAACTACAAGTCTGCCACCAAACCATGTCCCTTAGTGCCATGTCCACACCTCTCAACATGCCTCCAGGGATGGGGACTCCATCACTTCCTTGGGCAGCCTTTCCATTTAGAAATCCTTCCTGATACCCAATCTAAACCTTCTCCGGTGCAACTTGGGGCCATTTCCTCTCATCCTTTCACTTGTCACCTAAAAAAAAGACTGGCACCCTCCTCTCCTCATCCTCCTTTCAGGTAGTTGCAGAGAGCTGTGAGGTCTCCCTCAGCCTCCTCTTCTCTGGACCAAACATCCCCATCTGCTCCTCAGACATCTTACTTTCTAGGAATCGCTTTTGCAAACACCCAAGGGTGGTGGCACTCACTGCTCACCCACAGAAGTTCTTTCATTTCTTCTTGTTTGAACATGGCTGGGGTTTGAGATACACTCGAAGCCACCACAAGGATTAAGGTGGCCTGCTTGGTCTTTATGTGTGGGTGTAGCTGCTCGAGGAAGTAAACATGCTGTACTTACCCGACCTTTGTCCTTTCTTGTTGCTGATTAAGCGCTGATTCCACTGACTCTGACATGTACGATAGTGCTTTTTTATTTATTTACTGTGAGCCTCATGAGATCAACTGTTAAACCCATCTGCGTCAGTGCTAACATCAGCCCACTCATAATTTGCCCAGCCTCCAGAAAGGCTGTATTCTGAAACTGAAGGCCTGGTAGGCAAGCATTGCTTTCTCAGTGTGTTAGACCAACATATTCCAAAGACGGATGCGTGTTCACCATGGGACAGCTCAACAAAGAAAACACGAGCAGGGTGCTTCGAGTATATAAACTTACCAGAGCCGCTTTTTATTGCATGGTACTGTAGTGTATTACATATTAACTTGCAGTAATAAATGTAGCAAAACCAGTTTTACAAGAGCTATTGGACAGGATTCCTCATACATTATTCAAAGTCCTCATGTACTTTTATATTTCAGATACAGTTTGAATTTTTTGTAGAGCATTATCAGCTGAAGAGCGCTGTACTTCTGTGACACAGGTATAAACTCGTGGTGAGCTCAGCGCACGGTACTGTATTGTATAGGTTTGCATGTTGTTAGAGGTCTGTTGTGGAACTGAATGCTCATAAATAAGGCAATTCTAGAAATAAACAGTAACATTGGTTGCATTCTTTCAGCAGATTACGCAGAAGAATAAGTATATTATGTTTCATTTGAGCAGAAACAGCTTAAAAATGTGTGTGAAGGTACACCCAAAAGTTCACACATTGGGGTTAAGAACTCCCTTTCCCCAGGGATGGTAACTATCCAAATCCTATTGTAGTAAAGGTGAGCTATTAATGTCAGGAGTGAATTTGACCCAGAGGTGCCATCATCTTCTGGAAATCCAAAACCTGGGATGGTTGATGTGCTTCATTTTATCATTACAGTTATTTTTAAAATTTGGAAATGAAACAACTAAGTTGTTCAGGCATCAAACATCCTTCATCTTCTGGGTTTTAGGTATTCTGTCTGTGAAGTGCTATGGAATGAAATGTGATGTCCTTACATATAAATAGTTCGCAATGCAATCACATACTTTTAAGAACTATTTATTTGCGATGGTCTGACTCTGTTTTATACTAAGCAATCACCAACTTCACTTGCCTTTTCCATTTTGTAATTGACCAAAATTAAGAGTTAAAATTAAAAGTGAATGCTAGCATAACAAGTAGGGTTACGGACATCGTGCATGTGAGGTCCCACAGGCTCTATTTGAGCTAGAAGCACTTTGTTTTACAGCCAGCTTCCAGCTTTAACTTGCCCATTTGCCATTCTGGACACTTGGAGGAGGAGGACTAAGGGCAGCGTAGGCATTCAAGTACACAGCAGCAAGCAGGGAATGGGAGACAACAATGAAAAATTCAGGGAGAGGTTGGAATAAAATAATTTTATTTGTTCTCTCTGTTTTACACAAAATTAGCCTTTACCTGCAAGCAGGATTAAAATCCTTCAGGGATGCTGAGCCCTTCCACCCACTCGCATGTGGCTTGGGAGCCACTGAAGGATGCCTGCTGCCTCTGCCCCCTCTGCGTGCTGTGATCCCACGCAGCTGCAAACACCCAGGTGATGCCCTGGCAGCTACACTTCCTCCAAAACTGCTCCATTCCTTCAGTGCTGGAGCTCTGTCAGAGGTTCTGCCATCATTTTCACTGCTGCTAATCAGTATTCCCCCTTGCAGGAGCCATATTAAGTAACAAATCGTTTCTTAATAATATTGTTACAGGAATTAGAGTAGTTCTGACAAAAAGAATAAATCAAATTGGGCTTATGTGGTGAAGTAAGCTTGGTTACTTCTTTCCAGACAGGAAATTTTCTCCCTAATTATGAAAACAAAGGGTCAAGACTCCCAAGTCCGGTCTCCTGTATCTTTTCCAAATGAGTTAAAATTAGGCCAAGCCCAAACAGCTTCAATAGGTGAGATGCTGCTACCTTAGCTTAAGTACAGTTTACTGTAAAAGGCTGAGGTTTTCTGTGCCAGCTACATTGACAGGCTTAATGCTGACTTTTCAGTAAATTCACCTATGACAATCTCTGATTATCCCATCTCTGTTATATCTGTGAGGGTCTCCACTAACTCCGCAAAAGTAGGACGTCCTTCAGGCTTCTGAAAAAGAAAGAAAAAAAAATATATAGCTGAGGATAAATCTAAATTAGCAGATTGATCAATTATAGTACCAGGCTTCAGAAGATGGTTACAAGCTACCAATTAAAAATTAAATTTTATTAATGCAAGATGAGAAAGAGATCCAGTTTATCACTTGAGAAAACAGGCATGTTCTACATGTCAATGTGCCAGAAGTCAATAGAATGCTTCCAAAAACCGCAGCAGCATGAGCATAGCCTTTTTTTTTTTTTTTTTTTTTTAGGGATGGTGTAGACCTGTTGTATAGATTATGTGCTTGGTATTTATTGGATGTAACAGTCAAAAGAAATAAAGGCTTGTAAACTAGACATGATTTTAAAAAGCATAGTGAAAAATACTGCAGATGCCACAAAGTAAGGATTTATTGCCCCAATTTTTGAAGATAGCCTTCAGATCCACATCACAAACGAAGTAAATTAATATCACAAGAAAAACAGAGCAACAAACCTCGTGCCAGCAGCTGTACATGACTTTGTACACAGTATGTGATGCCAAACGGGGTCGATAAAGCCGGTTGCCAGCAGAAATCTCACGGACAACTTCACAATTTGATTTACTTTCAAAAGGCATTTTGCCTTCTGTGAAAACTTCCCACATCAGTACACCTAGAAGTGAACCAAATATTTAGAAGAAGACAAGAACCACAAACCCATGAGCTGTTTAACAACACTAGAAGCCCATACTCTTTCTTTTCTATGTATTGAATAATGCATTAAAGATACTGGCAACCTGAGGTTAATGGATAGAGACAACCAAAAAAAATTTCAGCTGATGAAATTCTGCTCCCATGTAAGTCCCGCTAAGATGGTGGTCCATGAAAATGAGATCAATAAGCATTTGGATAATGGAAACATACCAAGAACATGTGTCTGTCAAAACCCAATTTTCTGATTAAAAATCGATTAAAAATCATATGCTTCCAATACAGACAAAAATTGAAAAGTAAGATAGACTAAAGGTTAAGATAGGAAGCGAACTTTCCTCAATCACATCAGTAGTTTCAGGGCAACGTTATGTTACACATTGACCTAATCCACTCACCAAATGACCAGACATCAGATTTGCTGCTGTACTTCTTGAAATGAAAGACTTCAGGAGATGACCACTTGACTGGAAATTTGGCTCCTGAAGAGCTGATATATTCATCATCAACGACATACCTAAAGAATATCATATATATTTTAATGAGAGTTAAAACACAAGCAATTCTGGCAGCGTTTCCACAGGTAGTTTATAATTCCATAAAAATACTGTCTCAATTTATTAGCAAAGAAATTGTATCACTAATTTAATATAAAATGCACACAGACACCCACACTGGAAGCTACGCAGTTAAAGAGATTTCAGTTTAAATGAGTGATTTGATTGTTTGTGAGAAGCATGTCATAATGACACGTCTTAATACCATCTGTGAGCTCACAGGATGGCTGCTGTTATCACCTCCTGGGAATAGTCCCTACGCCATAGACAGGAAACACAGCAGCAATAACTAATTACTGTCACTTTTTAAAAGAGACCACCTTTGCAAACATTTGTTGTACAGGAAGCCTCTGGAGCTGTGCTAAGACCTCCCAGATAAGATGAAATTACGTGCCCAAGACAGGCATTTATGGAGTAACATTTTTAATCGCTGAGCCTTGCCTCCATACAAGCTCTGCACACATTTTCCCAGTATTAATTCTCACAAGCAGATGACAGACATGCACTATGCAACACTTGTTGTCACACACAGAAGGCATAATGCATTTTAATGCACCTTTCAAAGGATGCCGCATTGAGAGAAATTGCCTCTTTGTCTCCCTTTCTTATTTTTGGGGCAGGCACAGAAGGGTGCCGGGTTATTGGATAAAGGATGTACAAAGTGACAGTCCCAAACGAGTCAGTTCTGTGAGCTCTGACCAATTAGAGGGTATCCCCATCATCCCTCTGCTGTGGGCTGAGCTTCATTTTTTCTGGCCATGCTTGTCAGGGTGCATTTTGCTCTGTGTTTGGCTGGTCCCCCACTAAGCAGAAAAACCCCTTCCCTGCTAAGAGGCACATGCCACGCTTCCTGCCTGGATGTCCTGCCAGCCTCCTTCCTCACCTACCCCACCGCTGAGGCCTCCACCTGCTTTTGTTCCTAGGGGCTTTCTGCCCTCCCTGGGCTCAGTAAATTTGGGGAAGTTGCTTCTTTGAGCTTCTGGCAGCCTATTGCACGCTGGGCATTTCTCTGTCCATGACCTACTGCTGGCATTTACCAAACATTTTATTCACCTGTCTTACAGTCACTGATAGGAGGAGGACAACATGACACCCGGTTTATGGTACAACAGCTAAACAGCAACATCATCACTTCTATCAGAATTCAGAAATTGGGCACAGCGGGATTCCCCACATGAGCCAAGCAAGCAGTGAGGGTGGCTAAGGGTCTTGTTACCACTGGCTCAGACTTACCTTGCCATGCCAAAGTCGGATACTTTAACAGTGTGCTCAGCGTTGACTAAACAGTTTCTTGCAGCCTGGAGAAAATGAGATAAACATATCTGAAATCTGGGTTGAAGCGTTTTTAAGAAAAATTCAACAGATCTATTTGTTTCAGCTCATACATTTTGTATTCTAAAAGAAGATGAGTGTCTTGCTGAAAAAGATGCAAAAAAAGTAAAGTTCTGTCTCTGAGTTGGTGAACACCTTTCATTGCTGTGTAATTACACATGCATAGCATGTACCTGCATGAATGCTTGTAGCATGAGCTGCAATGTTTTCACATATCCTTGCATGGTAAAAGAAATTTTAAAATGAAGAGACTAGTTTCCAAGCAGATATTTTCCTGAACTACGAATTATTAAAAGTGTTTCTGTGACCTCTTAATTCCCTGTGTCTGAGAGGTAGGGCAGACAAGCCACACTCATATCCCAGCATCAAGGTAAGGCAACAGGGAGCAGGAGAAATGAGGATAGAGAAAGACAAAGTTTTATATTGCACAAAAAAAAAAAAAAGAAAAAATTCATTGGCATGTTCTATGTTGTCAATTTTGACTGAGAACCTCAGAAAACCCACTGTACTTACTAAGTCACGGTGAATAAAGCTGTTTGTCTCCAGATATTCCATCCCTTCGCACACATCCAGGCACATGCCCAGCAGCACGTCTCCGCTGAGCTTGCCCTGCCGCTGCCGCAGGTAGTTGAGCAGGCAGCCATTCTCCAGGAATTCGGTCACAACGTAGAGAGGTTTCTGGTGTGTGCACACCCCGTACAGCTGGACCAGTTTCGGGTGGGAGAGCTTCCTGTTTGAAATTGTTTAAAACTGCATTTCAGTCAGGAGAGCATTTGCCCCTGGCAGGTAACTAGACCTTCCGTTCTCATGATGATTCTGAAATACGCTTTCAGTTCTTCATAAATGTTACGCAGTTCAACTGGCCTCAGAGTCGTGTTCCACCTAACACATTTCTGCATACAATTTCCTCAGAGAAGTTCACTTTACAAAATCGTACCAGTCCATCAGTTATATAAACAGGGTCAATGTAAACCTTGATGTGGGTAATATGAAATGGAAGGTCTCATTGTGTCTGGCTTTCAGGCAGGGGACATGAGCTGCTGCAAGGGTTCTTCTCAGTTTTCACCTCTTTCTATGGGTTGTGCCAACACCTGGTCTGGGTACTTCCCTAACTTGCAAAGTTAGGGGAAATGGCCTTATAGCTTCTCAGAAGCTTTAGTTAGGTGTGAGCTCTGCTTGTGCTCCTAGAGGCACTGAGCTATGCACGAAAGAATGGCTGTAGCAGCAACTGTCAGCATATTTACTGCCCACTAGGCTCCAAGTGCAACGCAGCACATGGTCTAAAGAAAGACCCTGGTGATGGGTGCAGGGACCACTACAACTGCACATCCCCTATTCCCATCACAGTGGCTTTGTTTGTTTGTTTTAAATAGACTTAGGTTATATTTATTTGTTGGTCATCTCAATGTCAACTATGAGCTAAAACAGTTTTTGTACTTACATCATCACTTTGGCCTCCTCAATGAAATCATCTTCAGACATGGCACCTTCATTGATTGTTTTGATGGCAACCTTAATGGCTGCTTTCCATTTACCCAGATGGACCACTCCAAACTGCCCGCGCCCAAGCTCCTTCATAAATGTCAGTTCTGATGGATTTAATTCCCACTCCTCTACAAAAGCAACCCAACACGTTACAATCCTTGCTATTTGCAGTTAACGCACACAGCGAAATATCACAACTGTTCATCAGCTATCTCATGGGTTTTAAATGTCTGGAATTTTCCACACATATAGATGTTTTTATACAAGAGTGTTATTTTACAGCTTACAGAGTGTGATTGCTTTTTAAAATTGCTTAATGTAGGAAAGTCTGAGGCTTGAAGATAAGGCAAGTGACTAGCTTTGATTACCTCTGAGAATGTATTTTTCATTATCATATGTGGTGTTTTTAACACTAAACCAGTTCCAGAGGGCTAGTATATCTACAAAAATAGTTACTGGCTGCCTCTATTGTAACAACAAAAATAGTTCTGCTCTCCAGAATCATTAAGCCTTCATAATTGATTCTTAGTAAAGATCTGCTTCTTTTTTTTACTGCTTCTTTCTAGCACTGTGTAAGATTTCATTCTTATTTTGAAAACCTGCTGAATTGACAAAGAAAATCTTTTCCATAAATAATATTAATTTTCATTTCCTAGGCATTTAAATAAATAAAATAGCCTTTGAAAATCTACTAAAAGTCTATTGAGTCTTGCACCTGCCTACAGGAGTCCAGATAGGCCTGAAAGGCACTAGTGTAAAAGAAGCACCACACACACTAAACTGAAGGAACTGAGTCAGGCCTTTCATTTGGTTCTGATACCTTATGAGGTATTAGATTCTGGTGAGTATAAAGCTGTTTATATGTTCCTTCTGGCTAGGAAATCTCACTGACACAACTATTAGCTGGATGAATGCAATCTCAACTCTTGCCAGACAGACACCTAAATCGCCACCGAAACAAGATAAAAAAATTACTGTAACTAAATCCTGCCGTCTCTGGTGAAGAACATTGAATTGATCCAACTGGATGTCGGAGACGAGTGATAAGACCTGCAAGAAACAAAGCAACAGTATTCTGTTGTCTGCATTTACCCCATTTTTAAGTCTGCTACATCATAGTCTCAAAAATATTTGCCACCACTGAGCACATCTCTTTCTGCTTTCCTACTTGGCCACCCAAAAAGTGTACCTTCACTATTTTAAAGCTAGCTCATCAGGCTCACCAAGAATGCCCTGCATGCATTCATTCGTTCTTCCCAATATAACTTTCAGATCCTTTTTTTTTTATTTCATGGATTTCCTACCATCCTTTTCCCTTAGGCAAAAGAATCTGTGCATTCTCATCTCTTCCTTCCTCATTAGTGCAAGGTGCTCTGTGTGTTTTCTTGTCTCCACTCATTCAGGGTAAAAAAAAATGCTGTATTCAAATGATAGGCAAAACCAAGATGAAGGGCATTTTTAATGATAGAAATTATAAAAGGCTGCTGTGAGCCAACAGCTAGAGGTGGCTAACTCTGGTAGGCTGCAAGCCAGCGACAGAGTCCTTGTGGTCCCTAGTTCTGCCTTTTGTTTGTGGTATGTGTGCCAAAATCAGTAAAAAGCTGCCTGCTGATGCACAGCACTGCTCCTGTTTGTCTGAAATTGCATGCACGCAAGTCACTGGGTTGCAGGCAAGGAAAGAACTATGATAAAATTTCATGCAAGTCATATTCAGTCAAATATGAACCCACAGAATACAGAGTAGGTGAGTACATAAGGCTTCTAGTTTTGTAAAATTAATTTCATTCATGTATATGAGCGTGGTATTTTCATTTCCCCCATAATACATGCACACTGTAGCTACAGCTTCAGCAGAAAGGATCATGGTGTATTTGAATTTGTCAGCAATAGAAAACTTCTGTCTCTTTTTAGAAGGACAGGATTAGTGGAAGAGTGACATCCAGTCTCTCAAAGTCCTGATGAGCTTCAAAGCATCAGTAGTAAAACCATACCAGCTTATATCCATTACCTGCAGCATTGTGTTGATGATATTGGATGAGTTCAGGAACAGAGGAGAAGAGATATTTTTCTGCTACATAGTATTGTTCCATGTGGTTTTTCTTAATTTGATAATGTCGAATGTCTCCACTATGACTTCTGAAATCAACAAAAGATTATGATTTTCAGTAAAAATAACTGATACTACAAACCTAGTTAAATTTTATTGTTCTGGCAGCCATGGCATGCTATGTAAAAAAGGGTAAGACATGAATGTAATGTCTTATTGCCTATGCTATGCGGATGAGATGAAAGGCCTTCCCAGCAGATTATTTCAGGAGTTCTATGAGTGCAGCTGATTTGTCTTACCGGGACACTGGCACCCTGACTCCCAGACACCCATGGCCATTTCGGCATACAGAGGCACTGACCCAGAGGGCTGCAATTCGCACCAGTGCTTCAGTGCTTCTCTGCACCACAGATCCATCCTGCCCCTTCATCCCCAGGAGTTTTGGGGAAGCTCTTCCTTCACAGCTTGAGTCAAACCATAACCGTTCAGAACAACTCACCCTTTAGACCGTGAATACACAGACAGCGTAAGGAGTCCCTGTTGGCTTGAATCTCTGACAACAAATGAGCCTTCTTTGGACTGAAAAGAAATCCAGGTAGAATTATTTTCTGCCTTTGAGCTTGAATAAAAGTCCCTTGAAACAGCAACGTGCAGCTTGTTACCACATTCTGTGGAGTACCTTTAACTACCTGGGGAGGTGATAAAGTAGTGGTGAAGAGGAACTGGTAGCCAGGTACACAGCAGAGCAAAGTTAACCAAGTGACAGACAGTTTCTTGGTGTTCAATATTTTAGGTGAATTATATTCCTCAGTGTGAAGCACTGAAAATTCTTTTATTTATTAAAAATTTGAATTATACAAATCACTAGAAAAAACATGCTGTAAAACAGTTCCATCTGAGGTATTCTTCTCTGGTTTATCTTGCCCAAGCCCTGTGCTAGCCCTGGAGCCTAATGAATTTACATGAGCTAGATGCTTTCATAAGTGATAGAGGGTGGAATGCAGAATGGATTGTTTGCTCTGTACGTAAGGAAGGCACAGGGTTTTGTTAAGCTCTGCCCTCTCTCTAACTTACCACATGGATTCCAGTCTTCAGGGTTTCACACCAAAGACAAGCACAGTAAACTCTGTGTAATTCAAGTTATCCAGTATGGAAAATCCACATAGAACTTGCTGGGACTCCAATGTAAAATCCTGGGAAGTCTGGACAGTCTGCACTGCAGTGTACCCCAGAAAGCCACCCCTTTGCTTTAAAGCACTCAATCTTACTGCAAGCCAAACAGATTCGGATTTGGCTGTTGGAACACTCTTGATGCCTCTACGGATATATCTTTGCAGATATCGTTAACTGAATGTATAAGCTGAGTTACCTTCTGTCGCAAGAGCAGTTCTGCCTGGCTTCTGTTGATGTTTTTGCAGTACCACCTGCAACAAGGAGATGATCTATCCTTTAACGTCAGCCAGTAAAAATTAATGTTTGCTCTGCTTCACAGGAGACAAGGATTACTCTTACTAGTTGCACTATTCCCAGTAGAAAAACCTGAATAAAACTAGCCATCGTTGTTTGTCAAGCAGTTCTTAATTTGGAGTGACTTCATTAGACCACTAAATACAACTGCCTTCCCCATTGACTGTGATTCACTGTAATTAAAGATGAGGTCAAAAAAAGAAAAAAAAACAGGAAACAGTTACGTCAAATGCTGATGAAATTTACAGTCAAGCTCACTACTTCAGCCCTCTCTTCATTAGAGTTTTGCTGAATTTTGCTTTTCTCTCCAGGAAACCAGCCTGAAGTAATTTGAACTAGCTTCCAGTTAATCAACTATATGTTCACAACAGGAAGAGATCAGAATATAGATATATTATGTAGTGAGTCTACAGAGATAGGAAACACCTGGATTCTGTGAGTACTCCTGAAGTTCTCATTATACAGTCTTCATATTATACAGTCCAAGCAGATAGATCACAATAAAAATGTTTAACGCATTCTACAGATAATGTTTTGCAACAACAAAAAAAAAAAAAAAAAAAAGAGAGAGAGCTTTCAGTAAAGAAAACACCTGTTCACATCTAGTAGAGACAGAAGGATCAAGCATTTTTAGAAAAGAAAGCACAATCATCATTTTCAAGACTACTTACTCATATGTTTCTAAATTACTCTTCTTGTTCTCAGTAACATAATTGCTGGGAATTAGGCCTTCATTCCTAAAACAACACATTGAGAATAAAACCATAGTAAGATGTAAAATATTAATAGGATTAAGATAAGATACGCATCTTCCTTTTACTGAATGACAAAAGATATTTATACTATTGGCTATGTCTTTAGATTCTGAATCTCAACATGGGAATTGAATAAGATTCTACCTCCTTTCATCCCAGGCAAGATGCTTCTGCCCCAGACTGTGGATGGCTATTGAAAAAAGACAATCAGCTCAGACAGGTATTTATTAGAGCACTGAGAACAGCATGTTAAGGAAAATTTTCAGGTCAAACCAAAACAAACTTTAGAAAAAAATGACCTTTCTTCCAAATCAGAAACCTTTCACTTTATTTCTAGCCTTATAACTGTACAAACCTTCAACATGAAGAAATATAAATTGTGTGCTTGCATAATGCAGTGGAGTCTCACTGCAAATCTGACTCAAGAAAAAGTGTTTAGAAGTATTTAAAGGAGGGATCTGAATGAAAAAAAGACATAACATATAACCCTTCACATCAGATTACAGGATGCTCTGAAGAAAATGTGGAGAAAGGGGAATAAAGATCAAAAAAGAAGTTATCCAGCTCTCCAAAATGCTGAGAACATCAGGGGGTTTGTTTCAGTCAAATGTCTCACCAGTCTCTGTGGTCTTTTTGAAGTCTTTACACGCACACACACACACCATATGGTAAAGCACTTGAAGCATGTAAAGCTGGATTTTCGCATGGCTCAGAGCCCAATGCTTCACATGGTCCTCACATGCCCTTACGTTTCTCCAGAACTTACCAAGTCTAGGACTTAACTCGATATTCCCAATGGACAGGTGATGCCACTCCATTTCTGGAGTGCCAGACACTGCCCAGTCTCTGCCCGATTAATCCATGTCCCTCGTACACAGCTCTACACCTTCAAACCTACACAGAAGTTGCATGTATCTCATTCTATCTGCTTACAAGGGTTGGTTTGTTAGTTCTCTGTAGGAAGAGGAATTAAAACTGGATGCCCACTCTCTTACCCGTGCTGGTCTCTTGCCTTCCACCAGTGGGGATCATACTGTTCAAGGATAATGTATTCTTCTGACTTCCTGAGGGTTAAATCAGAGGGTCCTCTAGCAAAAAAGTCATATAGTGCAATAACTTTGACATTTTTTGTGTAGTCTTCCAAAGCATCAACAGGTAGAGGAGGTAATGGCTTGTTCTTTACATGCAATTGCCTCTTACGCTAGTGGGGGAAAAAAAAAAAAAAAAAAGTATCTTTCATAGTTAGTCTTTTCTCCCAGGTACTTCTTGTTTCATTCCCCTACTGCTATAGCATCTCAGTGACTAAAAGGTGCTAATCATCATCATTACTTCCTATTGTAAAGCACTATAGCCTTGTCACTTGTAAAACAGTGAGACTCAAATTTGAGTAGTTGGGTATCAAAGCCAAAATTACAATGGAAAATAAAGTAAATAAAAGACAAGCCATCTACCACATCTTCCCCCTCTTCTTTGGGTGACTTTCGCATGGTATGATTGCTGGGACAGCTTAGCACAAATTAGCAGAGCAGCACTGGAAACAGCAGAGTTACCCTGCCTGGCAATTTGGCCATTTATCTGAAGAATTAACATGAAGAGCACTGCAGACATTTGTAGCAAGTGAGCGGGAACATAGCTTTTTCCTTTGCGCATCAGGTTAGGTTTTAGCTTTGCACTCAGTTATGCTTTGACAACTCAGATTAATTCAATTTAGATCTTGCAAAACTGAGGTGGACTCT
Source organism: Alectura lathami (assembly GCA_013399715.1). Classification (NCBI taxonomy): domain Eukaryota; kingdom Metazoa; phylum Chordata; class Aves; order Galliformes; family Megapodiidae; genus Alectura; species Alectura lathami. The sequence continues at coordinate 51,398 of VXAV01006647.1, forward strand.
TCACATGCAGCTGAGCGAGGTGAGGCTGCACCCACCCAAAGGACAGTCCCACCCTTTCCACCTCCATCAACCAAACCCAAAAGCTGGAGAAAGAACTACCCTTGTCCATGATGGCAAGCTTAGGAAACCTCACCGTGACCTTATATTTCCATCAATACGAATCTTAAGATACCTTGACTTCTCAAATTTCATGCAGCGAAACAACCTACGCGCACAAGAGGTAGTTACTCCTCTGCTTGTTTCGGTACCGAGTCGCTGGATGTCACATCACCCCAGTTTTAGTTCACCTGCCAAAACGTTACCTACCCTGCACTTCCAAGGGGACACACAGGAAACCTCTGGTTGTGAGGCTGAGTACTGTGTCACCAGGCCAGTATCAGAATCCAGGTTCATTTTTGTTCTCATTGCTCTAATTTTGAAAAACATGAAGTGTTTTTGTGAATTCATGTCTAGAAATTTTCACATTAAAATATTCATGGATATATATGCCTTCATTCAGATTAGGGATCTGTAGGCTAGAGCTTCTTTAAACTTCTGCATAATTAGCAGTTCTACTGAAAATAGACAGACTTCTAAAAGTCCTTTATGTATAGACATTTTGATCATCCCAATTCCTGAAAAGCTGAAGCATTTCACATACCGTTTTTGCACTGTGCAGCAGCAGCAGCAGCAGAAAACTGACTGGATGGTGTGATCTGTGAAAAAGAACATTTTCCATGTATACAGTGATCTTGTTTGCTTGTTTACAAAATTTACAGGGTTAAGGACTACTTAGCTCTATTATTAGCTTTATCTTGCTGTGAGGTATCTCATTAAGGCTGAATTTGCATCCACTAAAGAGAGCTGAGCTTCCCTCCCACCCCAGCAGTATGTGCCCACTGTCACCCTTACAATGTCTTGATGAAGAGACCATGCAATGGGTTAAATCCACTCACTAAATCAGGCAAAACAAAACAACAACAACAACAGAAAAATCATCATCAGCCTGATCCATACTGATCTAACTGATCACATCACCCCATGTAAGCTCTGACCAGTGCAGGGAAGGGGATGGGAATATCAGAAGGGTCAAGAGGCAGGACAACTGTCCCCCTTCAGCAAAGAAAGAATTCTTAGATCGTTTCAGCCAAATACAAAACCACATTTGCATGACAAGATTTTTCTTCTTCTGAGATTTACCAAAGGATACACACTACATTCAACTCTTTGAATTAATACTCATTTTCTGATTCTGTTCCATTAATATAATTAATTTAATATTTATTAATATAATTAATATAATATATTCATTAGCCCAGGTTTAAAATCCTAACAAAATATGTACTTTACACTCAGGTACCAGGAGGATGATAATCCTGAGATAAATGCAACAGATATGTCATCACGTGCATTATATATTTACGGAAAAGTTAATACAGTGGCTCTTGTATGAGCAGCAGAGAAGACATGGTATAATTTCAGCTGATTTAAACAGGCTAGAAGGCATTAAGAGGACTCAAAACTGGTAAATAAATAGCTGGCATCTGCTCTGTTCCAATTCCATGCAGGCTCTGCCAGAGAGGTACAAGAAGAGGCCTCAGAAAGACGTTTGAAATAAGGTTCCTGAGGTCTCAGTATGTTGTGGCTTTATCTTGTTGACTTGGTGATATTGAAGGTCTTGACCTTCAAGGAATCATCTTAACATAGATGATTCTATGATCATTCACATGATGTGTCCTTGTACAGTCCCAACACATCTTGCACTTCATTTGGTTTTCCCTCATCTTGTTTTTGGCTTGTTGATTCTAATGACCTAATCTAGCTTGGAATAAATAGGATGTTCTTCTAGTGTCCTGTAAGACTTTTTGTCAATGCCATTTACCAATAGTTCAGCAAAGTGTGCTGAGAGCAGGCATCCTACCACTCAAAACAGTAAGTAACGTTATTGTGTGATGAAAATGCAATCATCTTCTCTATAAAGGCACACAGTTTATCAAATCTTGCACTAATAAAACAAAGAGGAGAGAATGTCAGACATCAGAAAGGTAAGATCGAAAATTGTTCTTAGTTGGAAAAGGAAGAGACCTGTCTCATACATGTTTTGGTTAGAGTATTTATCATAAAAGTCGTGGGGCGATTTCTCTTAGAGTGTTGCATCCTGTGAACAACCTGTTGTGTGGGAAGCTGACAGAGCTGCACTAATCAGAAGACACAATCAACTGTTTGATAAAAGTTTCCACTGACGGCGATGCAAAACAGACCAATCACAAGTACCGAAGCCGGCTGACACCAACAATTTTCTTTAAAGAAACCAGGTCAAAAACACACAGGCAATGTAATTTATTTCCTGCACAATTTTAGTGTATTAAGCTGTCCCTCACCTGCTTAAAACTACAGCAGCTTATCTCTGCCTGAACATAGTCTCTAGCACTGTTGTACAATAGGGTTGAGTTTACTAATATCTTAAGTAAGAATAAGCTTAGAATGAACATTCCTTTTTAAAAAGTTACCTGGAACTATTTTTGTTTTATTAACACTGCTTTTCTGCTCCTGAAGAAAACAGAACTTTAATTGGTATTTATAAAGTACTTCATGTCATGCAAAAAGAAATAGGACATTTGAAAGCTTGTCTACTTCTGATTACACCATCTGGTCTAATGAAACGTATCATTCCCCATTAGATTGCTTGCTGTCCTTATAGAACACTTACCAGAAATATTTAGAAGCACCGCAGAGTTTCAGTGTAACACAAGAATGATGTTCTAGTAAGATTTCAAGATTTGTCCTTTACCGTGAGAGCGAGTTCAGGCTGATGTTGTGCATGTGTACGTCTGTCTTGCTTTTCCCTGTGAGCCCAGGGGTTTGAATAAATGGATGGAGTAAATTCAGGAATTCCTTTTGCCTTCTGCAAATTTCAGACTCGCTCTGTTAAGGGATGCTTTTCATGCTTGATTCCCCTTTACTATGCTAAAAGCAATTGGCAATAAATGAAATACGAGATGTTTTTAAAAACATCCCAAGCATACGATGCCAAGTATTTAGTCTCTTGTCCTGTCCATAAAACCACAGGGAAGACATAGGTTACAGCAGTAATTACAGTGCTTCCTGGGACACACGCATTATTTGGTGAGTGATTTTTCCAAGGCTAGAGCATCTCTCTGATTAAAGATGACAACATACGGCCAAAGCTGGAAGTCAAGGCTCGGATCAGACCACGGCTGTAGGCTGAAGCCCATTCTGCGCTGAGCTCCTTTTTTTGACAGATGTGGCCAACACTGCAAATGGCAAAAGCATTGAGACGCTGAACAGCTTGGCTAAACTGGCTCACACCTCCACCTTCTGCAGGCAGCACAGGCAGATCTCTGCGCGCAGGGCCGCCACCAGGTGTGCCAGCAATGCGGGCTGCACTGCTGCAGGAAGTGGGCGCTGCCTGCCTGAGGCTCTCGCGGCTGCACACACCCACCTGTGACTGATGCGCTTCCTTTCTGCCTTTCTCCTCATCTTTTCAAAAGCCATAAGTCAAAATAAAAAATAAAACAGCCCCCCTTGCGCATTTTAATGACAAAAAAATGCAAGTAAGAAATTGAAAATGGGTTCTTAGAATTTTGAGCTTTCAATATTTCTTCTTGAATATCCTTTCTGCTATGCCCTAACTCGTATCACAGGAATTGGTAGAATAATTCTGTCTGATTTCCCTCGGTTTTGGATCAGGGACCTTTTCTTGAGAAAAATGCTGTGGATTCATCAAAGATTGTTAGAGTCACATATATACCAGTAGACCTTGATCCCTCGGTCACATTGAAGGGTTCATCATTTAAAAATTAAGTAGTGATGGTGCCAGTGAGAGCTGTAATTTTTTTGTTGCTGTAGTACATTTTACATTGTCTTTTGGATTCCCTTTTTTTTGAAGAGAACAGGGATCAGAGAGATTTATCATACGAATGTTGGCCTTACTGCTTGGACAGGACACAGGAAAGACACATAGGTTAATGGAAATAAATATTCAGTGATTTTTAACAGCAAATAGACGATCAGCTAAAATAAATCAGTTACAGGTGCACCACTGTTTTCTGGTCCTGCTTCCCCCTTTCCTACATAACCAAACATTTTCCCAGAAATTCCAAAGAAATCAGTCAAATCTTGCTGCTTTTAAACTGAGAGGAAGGAAGGTTTCTCTAGCACCCACAGCCCCACTAGAGCATTCAGCCCACATTTCCCTGAGTTTTGTCAAAGCATAAGCTACCAAAACACATTTGGCTTTGATCCTCAAGAGATATAACTCATCACACATCAGTTAAAGTGGGTAGCTTAAAACCTAAGTTTAAATCAAACAGGATGACAATTTGGGCTACTGAATCTCAGATTTGCCGAAGCCTCCTTATTTAGTTGCGTGGAGAATCTTCTCTCTCCAGCTTCTGATGAAAGCTTGCAATCGCAAAGTTCAGCCAATTCTACAAATCATTCAAAATGGGAACAAAAAGGTAGCTCATTTTACTGCTTCTGTCTTTTTCTTTCTGGAAATAGGAGCAAAACACTTGTTTTTAAAAGGCTCACACTACCTTTACGATGACAGATTAACAAGTGTGAATCCCAACACTAGCACTGAGTTATGATAACCTACAGGACTGTGATGGCCCAGATTTTTAGCATGCATAATTTTGAAAAGAAACAAGACACAGTGGCAAGGGAAGCATGTGGAAAAAGCAGAAATCCTAGGAAAGCGGTGTTGAAACTGGCCTGCTAAATACTGCCAAAAAAAAAAAAAAAAAGACATAGTGAAGAGAAGAAAGTCCTCTGAAATGGTCCATAGCTGCCAGTAGTTTTCATTACAAAGCTCCCAAACAGCAGCAGAATGCTTTGGCTTGACACAATTGTCTGTATTTGCGGCCAATTCACACACCATCTTCCCTCTATCTTCATGTATACCTCACTCTAATTTGTAGTCTTTGGGACATAGTATCAAAGGACTAGGTGAAAGCAACAGGCTAGAGATGAGTTTTGATGATAAGCATTTTATAATCTTATTATTTCAGAAGTTTCTTTGTATGATTCACTTCTGATCGCTCTTCTGATTCACTGTGTGTCAAAGCACTACTGATTCTCAAAGTGCTGTAGTCCACTTCTAGGATGTGCGATTTTGAAGCACGTTCCACAGAGTTCTTGCACTGCCGCTGGGGTGGATTAACTCCATACAACACTATACCGAGAAAAACTCAGCTTCCCACATCAACACCAAATCTTAACCATAACACACAATATGTCTCCTAGTCAAGTTTGTCCGACAGCTTGCCTAGTAGAAATGCTCCAAAAATGCTCCAAAAGACAAGCTTTCAGCCTTTCGCATGTACAAGCTTAGGTTTTTCTATATTTTCCTATGAGTTAATTCGGCACTGGAGGAAAGATGGCTCTAGACCTACCAAACTTTTTTCATATTTAACATTTACATTATCTACGAATAATTTAGCATGTACATGCTTCTAAGGATGGCATGTGGGAATATCTCCATCTGCCTGAAAAAGTAGACACTTTGCTGAATCCATCTTCAATAGGTTCATATTTACGTAGTTATTTTGCAAGTCACAACAAGAAGTCCAAATACAGATCACCTAAGCTGCACAAGAGAAACTTGTTTGGTATTTTTATGGCAATATTTAAGTACCTCATTTGCTAAGTACACAAGTGCTGCACAAAACAATACTTCAAGATAAAGATACATGACCCAGTTTACTTACAGGTAGAAAGAATCATATCTGGTTGTCTGTTTATATTCAAATGAAAATGAAAACCTTCTTCATCAGTTGCACCAGCAGAACACCTCTAGCTGAGCTCCTAGCTCTGATCTAAAGCACAAACACAGCCTGACCCCGCCTACTTTCATTTGAAAAAAAAAACCTAGATACTAATCTCTCATGTTTGTAAAGTAAAAAGATAAAAAATAAAAAATAAAAAACAAGTGAAAAAAGTCCGTCTGCTTTCTAGTATCAAACATACACTTTACAGAAAAATTATTCAACTATAATCAGTAGGGCTAAGTACTGATTAAAATGGTAAAAAATATCCAGCAGAAGTATACCAAAGAATTTCACTCACTTTAGATGAACTTTTGATCCTGACATTTGAAAAAATTTAGTTGTGATATCATGAAGGTATGAAGTTGAATAAGAACGACTGAGCGCATCCAGAAGAAATGACAGCACGATATTTTAACCTGCCTTTGATGACATCAAGAGTCACCAGGAGAGCTGCCTCCAAAGCTGTTCTGATTCATCCCGAAATTAATCATCTGAAGCTAGATTCAGCTGAAACAGGCATTCGTCTAAAAACAAGGTGCCACAGTTCCTGATATCCCACGTAAGCATCAAACCCAACGGCAGGTCTGCAGAAATTATCCTCAGGAAGTATGAAGAGACAGGCGAAGGGCAGGATTCAAAGTGGCATCCAAAGCACCCACGGGCACCGAGGAAACTCCTGCCAAAAGTCAGTACAGTTGTGGTATGCTTTGTCACGCAGATTTACGTATAATTATTGCAGAATAACGAAACAGCCACAGGGTTTACTGAACAGTTAACCTGATTTTCCCATGCTTCATATATGTTTTAAGGGAAACATTGCTTATTCCTGTAAAACTCCCCGTTACGTAGTGTCAGAAGGGTTGGCAATGCCGTACCTTGCAGCGTCTCCACTGAAAAAGCAGGATTCAAAGGAGCAGATAGAGAAGGAAAGATGAGCTTGGCCTACATTAGATCTTCCATGATCCTTTTCCTACGATAGGTACAAAATGCAAAGACTTTCTCCTTAACAGTATGTGCTGTTGGTATTAATTTGGACGTGGTTTGGACTGAACGCTTTGGCAGGCTCGTTTGCACAGTTGTGATAATCTTGTGA
>VXAV01006647.1:74819-105521 GCA_013399715.1 Alectura lathami
AAAAGACATAAAACACAACTGACTAAAAACAAGACTAATTAACCTATAGGCATTAATTGTCCAATATAAAGATTCCAATCTGTTGTTACCATAGCTTTAGCCCACACTTCTTCGCAACAAGAACTTGAGAACAGATAAAGGACGGCTTGCTGATCTTAAGTAACGACCAAAAGTGGTGAGTGAAATTGGTGCTGATGCATCTTCTGATCTGCTCCCTTGCTCTGTCTGAAGTGCTCCCACCGTTGTGTGGCTACTCCCATGCTTCATCAGCTTTCCAGAGAGACTGCCATGTTGCACAGGCAAAACACGCTCATCCAGGGTAGGAAGGAGAAGATGGGGGGTNGCTGGCAGAAGCCTCGAAGAAGGAAGGTCAAAAGCACGGCCATCTGAGAAGGTTTGGCTCACCTAAATCAATAATTAGGAAGATTTTCAAGAAGGAAAGAGAGCTCACCAGCTGCTGGCCCAAGTGAAAATGCAGTGTGGTGCAACTGTCCAGAGAGAATGCTCTGTGGAACAACAGCTGGAGGTACCCTGTATTGTGCTTCAGTCTGCATGTGAAAGCAAGAGGTAATGGCAGCGAAGTCCACACGCACACAGACCTTTTTACAGTGGCTGTTTCTGTAGGGATTGATTTGTGCTCTTCTCATGTAACTGAAGCAGAAGAGGCTCAGAATGAAAGCACAGCACTGAAATTCTCAATGCACTGTACTATGTGGCAAAGGGAAACACAAGAATGGTATGCTTTTTAATCAGAGTACAAAGATGAAGAATCTACGGGCACTGTAAGGGCCACCTCTCACTTCTGGGAGAGGTGGTTTCCCCTGGGATCCAGAACAAAAATAATGACATTTAAAAAATAAAAAAAATAAAAAATTAAAAAATGGAAAGACAACAGCTTGTGGCTGGCCCATCCAGCATAAAACCACATCAAAACTTTTGAGTTGCAAAGTACATCCAACACATGCAGTCCAAGGTGCAGCTTGTGAAACATGAACACTGTTCAGATAATGTGGAAATAATGAGTAATTAGTGAATTACCGGAGATACTCTAATCCCTTCCTCTCTCCTGAGCATGGGAATTTCAGCCTTAATAGCAGAAGTCTGGCATGATCACAAGCAACGAAAAACACAGTAACAAATGGAAAAGGAGAGCAACTTCAAGTACAGCCATCACAATTCCACCACCCTCACAGCACAGCAGCCACCGCCCAGGGACAACAGGGGTGCCTCATCAACACCTAAAACACATTTAGTACTCTGCCTCTTGTGTATACTGTCATGAAGAAATCAGGCATGAATGAAAAATTCATGCATGTCATGGTCAGTATCAGGAAGAGTGGCAGGAACCAAGTTCAGATAAAGCTGTAGCTGTTGTATAATACCAGAAGAGGGGTGGGGGGGAGTGAAGGCAAGAAGGTGGCACAATAAGGAGGTTTTAAAAACTGCAGCAACAACAACAAAGAGGAATTAGGCATTCTACTGAACAATTAATTTAAAAAAAAAAAAAAAAAAATCAAACCAAACATCACAACAAAGCTATCATGTTATGCTGAGAAATAATTCGCACAAACTATGCAACCTTGGATTTCTGATCAAAAAGTTGTTTTTGAGTCTTCAGTTTATTTTATAGCATCCCCTTACTTGAACTTTGACCACCTACAGTAAAACACATTCATGCAAATGTCAAAAATCAAATAAAGGAATTGTACACAGCATCAAGTATTAACGTTTCCATAATGCATCTACCCAGCTTTCTGTGTCCAGTGGGGTACTCATGTATTGGATCCCATCTAGTGGTTAAGTGAGGTTGTGGGACAGAGAGGTGATATGCACTTTTTTTTTCCTCTATCTGGAATCACAGGCACTCCTTAGAGAAACAGGCTTTATTACTATAAGCCTCTCTCCTCAACTCCCAAATTTTCATGCCAGTTCTGGCATTCAGCGAGCACTCAAAAGCAGCACAGGTGTGCTAGGAAGACAAAAAACAGGAAACCAAGAAGGTAATCAACTAACATTTTGGAAAAAGAAAATAAAATAAAGCAAACCTCCTGAAACACACAACATCATTCTAGTATTTGCATTCCCTAAGTGATCCTTTTGTATACTTTAATGATTTAAGGTGGCTCAGTCTGCATCATCACAACATGCTAAATTAAACCAGCTCAAATTTTTGACCCACCTTACAACACAATCCAGCAAATAAAGCCTAATGACAGCACATTCTTTGACTTTTGCATAGTTTAAAGATTTAAAAACCTTGTATATGTGAAATCAAATACAAATGTACTGCTCCAGACATGTTTCAGATTGCATCAGAAGCAACAGTTTTTAACAGCCACCAGCTTTCAAATGGTCAGGCTTGCAGCTGTGTTTTAGCTCAGCATTTCTCACAATTCAACCATGGGGCACGTGAGCAGGAAGGAATGACTCAAGAAAAATGTTCAATAGACCACTGCAGTTCCACTTCCCTCCCTACTTAAACAATCTTCTCTTATAATGGGACTTCTTGCACACCATCCCTGCGCTGCGTTTACTATGAACACCTCTAGACCAAGGCATGAGCAGACAAGAAATGCAGCATCAAGCGAGAGCTCAAGCCCTGACCTAGCGTGGAAGCAGAGAGGCAGGCATGAGCCAGCCATGGAAAAGCCACCACAGCCATTCCTTCCAACAAGTGACCTGTTACAGAGAGACACAAGTAGTACAGGGGATAATCATGGAGTGCCAAACCACAGCGGGAAGAGGGGCATTTTTTGCAGTTGTTTTTGGAGGAAGATGACCAACATAGCAGAAATAGGTTGGATTTGCTGTAGAAGTAGCAGTATTTCACCAGTACACTCATGCATGCTCTCTGGACACAAGTATTCACAGAGGATTTGGAAATCAAATATCAGACTGGATCCATCTCAGGTACATGCCCCTAGAGGGAGGCCTGCTGAAGGAAAAATGGTTAAAATAGTAATAAAGGTACACATACCACATCCCAATAAGGATAACAAATGGATAAAAACACATGCTTCAAAGTCATGCTAAAGGGTTGTGGGTTTTGTGCTTTTTTTTTTTTTTTAATGTATCTGCTGCTGAAAATAACAAAAGGGAAGTGACTCTACAGAAACAACTACACAAAGCTTTTCAGAACGCAAAATGCTGTATGAACTTTATACTTGACTATGCTTCAAAAGGTAGATTTACAGTTTCAGAAGCCCTGTTTCTTGCTGACGATGAGGATGATGAGTCTAGGTAACGTCTTGTTTCCGTGTAATGCAAAAGAATGAGCTACTCCTACTGTTTAATATGTAAGACAGTAATATCAAGAAGTTTTAACACTAGAACTACATTGCCAGGTATGGTAAAAATATATGATTACAAAATTCCTGTACCAAAAAGAAATCACCTTAGAATACAGGCAGACAAGAAACATCAATTAGATAAGAAGTATGCAGACAGCTCATCTTCTACACACTTGGAACAACTCTGCTGAATATAGTAGCTTTACAATTTCTTAAGAAGCCCATGTTCCCACTGTCAGAGAAAAAGGTCCTTCAGTGCATTTCTTCTTTGTTTACGAAGACATCATGCTGTTTACCTTCAGAAAAGTGGGGCTGGGGGGGCTAAGTACCACAAAGGACATTTTGTTTGGGAAAAAATAAACAATGAAAACAGGCAGAAATCAGTAAGGTTGTCTAGAAATAGCTGCACTCTGCCTTACCCATGGTGTCTGTCTCTTCCTCTTTTCTCCACACTATTTCTCTCTCTTATGCTTATTCCCATGCAGGAAATTCTTAGGTCATGTCACCCAGGAACTTGTGTTCCCTAAAGTATCCAGAGGTCCCTGCATTAATTACATCTTCTTTTATGGAGATGCTTGGCAACCTCAGGAAACCTCAGGAAAGCCTGGCTGTCCCAGTAGCCACCCTAGCCAACTTCCCTTGCAGAATATGCTCCAAAGCCAAATGTAAGGTGCTTGCATATTGTTTATTTTTTTGTTTTTGTTTACATTTTAAATATCTTTGCCATTCAACAGTCAGCACTGGATATGGCAGCAGTTCCCACCTGAGAGGCACTTTCATCTAAGCAACCTCATTACTGATCATGCAAATATAGTTATACTGTAGCTAGTTGTTAAATAATGGCCACATTTTTTATACCCTTATTTTTTTCAGTGTGTTAGATATGTTGAAATACACACTGCCTCCTTTTTTTTTTTTTTTTAAATGATTATTCTAGAAAAAGCAAGTATCAAGTATTTCTATTCACCTTTCTGAAATGGCTAGAACTGAGACACAAAGTGAGAGATGATCACTATTCTGATGTAGCCTGACCTGATCCAAGATCTGACCCTGGGGAAGAACTTCAAGAGGAAAAAAAAGTTGCAAACAAACTTAAGTGAGAAGGAGAAAGTCTTGAACTCTGTCCTGCAACCTGTGAAACTGAGAAACCTTTACCATGGTCTGGCTGCTCAGCAGATGCCAATCACCAGCATGGGAGGGACAAAAAATAAAAATAAAAATTCTCTATGGCAGCACTGATGTAACTCCGTAGCCATCACTACAACACTTTATCTGTAATTTATTCTTCTCCTGCAATTGGCAGGCAGTCAGTTAAACGAACCCAATTATAGTTCTGTTATATGTCTACAATCACATAAGGCAGCAATGTAAAGAAGCATGAATGAAACAAAATAAATCAGACAGGCCTCCATCCATACCAGGCCCTAAATTACCTACAGTCTTTCAGCAGTCTAAACCACCAGCACATAGCTTCAGGGTTCTATCAGACAAGCCTTCTCTTCCTTGTTGCCTGTGAAGCCCTCACAGAGCTCTGAGTCTGGCCACCCCAGCTGCAGCACTTCTTCCCTATGTTCTCCCCTCAGATCACAGGGCCAGCGCTCTGTCCATCAGGTGAGTGATACCTTTCCTTGAGCCATCCCTCGGCAGCCCTAGAGCTGTCTGAACACTAGACCTGGACAACTTGAGCAATGAAGGGAGAAGAGCACAAGTCCCAGGCTATCCAGACCCTCTCTGTGGCATTTTCCTTCTCAGACTCTCCTAGGTGCTACCCTGCCGCCTCCTTGTTGCTCCTGAGGTTCTGGGGCCTCTGCTGCAGAACACAGTCTTCTCTTCTACTCACCTCCATAGCTCAAAATGCTCACCAGCTTTATGTGCAGCTGTATTTTGAATAATTAATTCCTGCTGCTTGACCTACCTAATTTCCTAAAATAAAGCTGACTCCTTATCATATTTGCTCTCAGCAGTTGCTAGCTACAGTCATAGTCCGACCCTCCTCTTCCCCAGGATACCATACAGCAGAGCTGTAGGTAACTGATCTGTGGTAGAGCTTTCCATGGCTCCCGTTATCTTCTCACCAATGCTTTGCACCATGTCTCTCCTCACTTGTTGGCACACCTGAAGCTCTGACCAGCAGCTCCTCAGAAGGACTAGGTTTTTGCTGTAAGCATTCTGTCCTGCTCTGGGGGCCTAGCAGCTATCATGAAATAATTCAATTTTACATCTGTGCAAATACTTGAAGCAAGACAGCCCCCTCCACTGCTCCCTCTCACAACCAGGCTACTCCAGCTGAGCACAGAGATCTACAAGAATAACATCACAGGTATTTTTACATAAGCAAAGATATCCGTAAGTTTGACAAACTACAACCTCAAGAGTATCCACTGATCAGTCACCTACACATCACCAAGTCACTTGCTCTCTTGATTTCTGTCCAATCAAGTGCAAAGAAAGGAAGTTATAATCAACTACCTAATAATGAGGCTGATATGTAGAAGCAACAGTTGTAGTCATTACAGGGGCGTTATACAAAGAAATTAGAAATGGTGGCTATTCATTCTCTAAGTGTTAATACAGATCTTTAAAAGTTTGAAAAGTCCTCTATACCATCAGGAATTTTTAATCTTAATTTTTCATCAGAGATAAAAACACAATATTCTTTATACAGATGGATGTAATAGGTAACTTTCTAAGTTGCAAATCCACCACTATACTCACCCAGCAATACAATCTATGCTGCAAATTATTGTTACAGGCTACATGGTTATTTATTATATACAGATATAAACGTGTGTATTTGTTTAAACCATCATCTATCCTTACTTCACTTCAAAATTTTTGACTCATATTTTTCTGACAATGCTGGGAAAAAAATACGTTTAATTTTACTAAAAATGCTAAACAATAAGAGCTAAACTGATCTAAAGCCACGGCCTCTCTTGGAGCAAGTTCTGAAGGCACAGCCCCAGCACATGCAGCTCAGGACTTCTATGGGAGGGGTATACCCACATCTGTGCCTTCAGGAGAAATGGCAGCCAACTCACAGTCCTCCTACAGGCCAAGCTATAAAGTTACTGCACAAACTTGCAGGTATTTTAGGAAATCTCTATCTTTAACACCTATGACCTGGAACAAAATAAGCTCTGCCAATCCTCTTATTCCAGAGGCATATTTATCATACAAAACATGTAATCAGTGAGGTCCTCAGAAGCATTCCAATAATGAATTTTGCTTTCATTTACACAAGCAATTAAATCACCTATGCATTGACTACAGAAACCATGTAAATAAGGTAATTAAAGAAGTTAAAAAGAAGAACAAACACCACAGGAATAAGCAAAAGTAGAATGGATACACATCAGTCTTCTATTTAAAAAACGTTAGAAAATTAATTAGTATAGGCTTTCGGAACTCTGTATTTTGGTCATGCTCCAAAGGAAGTATTTGCACAAGATCAGTGTTGCAATGCAGCCACACAATTCTACCCTGAAACTTGCAGCTTTAGAGTGGGTTATTTTTCCTTCCTCAAAATATCATCACGGTCATTTTAGTAGCTTCTGTCTCCTCTCTATTCAAATTACAAGAGCCAAATAAAACTTGTGCAGAAGAACCCTTTTTCCCTAGAAGGGACTTTCAAAAATAGGAATCCTCAAGAACGTTTAAGTTTCTTTTTTACTCTGCTTTTGTCATTTAAATCCTGGTTGCTTTTGTTCACTGTAACAGTCCTGCTGTTTATCCAAGACTGTTTCCACTCTAGTCTGATCCTGATGGCAAATACCACCAGCGCCTGAAGATGAGAGCACCCTGCACCTCCCAAGGGCAGCTCACCAGGAAAGCTATCTCCTACCTGACTCCATAGAAGCGTCCTTCTAAATAAGTCTCCCAATTCTTTCCTTCTGAGGCTTTTATTTGCTTTCTCTGTGGAAGCAAATGATTTCTGCACACCAACAGATAGGCACGCGCCCTGTCTAGCCCAGTGCCCTCTGTACGGAGGCATGTGCAGCCCCCCAGCTAACTGGCCTACCTCAGCCCGCTCTCCCCGTTGTCCCTCCTGCAGGCCTGCAGATCCCATTCACTCACACACACAGAAGATAATCGCATGGGCCAGAATTTTTGAGAACACAAAAGCTGATAGAAACCTTGTGTTACTGCAAACTGTAATCCAAACAGCAAATGTGAGTGAACACCAAAGATGTTAAAGCTTAACGGAATGCCACGTGCCTAAGTTCATGCTCAGAAACTTCACCCAAGGTCAGCGCAAGTTGGCGTGGGCTGGAAAAGTTAACTAGAGCTTGCTGTGTGGGAGGTAGCAACCAAACCACACAGACCAGAGCACTGCCAAACTAAAGAGTATCACTGCAAGGGAGCCCAAGAGGGAAAAAACCACCACAGCGAACGGGAACACTCAACAGCTCCCACAGGTATGAAGATGCTGGCAGTCAGCACATTGTTATCGCCTGATGAAGCTATGTCTGGATCTGTGTCAGCTCTGTGGAAGCGCTGCACTCATGAGAAACAGCAAGAGGAAAATTTTCAAACCAGTGAGCTAGCAGGACATCTCACTTGTGCAAACCAGTTCCCTTCAACTGCTCTAGTGACAAGACGTACTTCAACACCTACGTTTATTATCTTGCCTTCACCTCAAAGAATTTCCATTAACCAAAACATTATCTAGAGCAAAAATCTTAGGTGCAGGGGCACTTTTAGTTCAAGCAAGCTGCTCCATCAGCACAATCTAACTAAAACTTGAATCAAGTACGTGTTACCTGCTATCACAACCATCCGGTAACATACAAGTAAGACCCCTCCAGCTAGCACCACTGGACATCCATAACACCTCCCAGTTCAGACATGTTTCCTGATCATGCACTGAGACAGAATTCACAGCAGTACTGATTATTGCCACACAAGTAGAAACAGCATTAGCCAAGAGCACTTGGTGGACCCTTCTGGTGGATACAGTCTCCTGAATTGCTCTTTCTGTGTGGTCTGCCCTGTTGGCTAACCCAAGAGGAATAAAAGATGCTGTTCCGGCAGAAGCTAATACACTCCCTGAAGGAAAATGTCTGGCACTTTGCACCATCAGCCACCAGGGATAGTGGTGGAGCTGAAAAGGGAGTATTCCTTTCCATTAAAACTGTGCAGCTCACATTTACAGAAGTATTTCCTATTTTAGTGATAAGGTAGGCTCCTAGATAAACACCAAGGCTTGATTTTCCCAACAATTAGCGGGAAGTGTGAATGCACCACGCCTCTGAAAATAAACTCCAGAGCATTTTAAGTTGAATATGCAAGACATGAGGCTGCTTTTGACAGAAAATGTTCAAAGGTACCTAGGAGCCTGTGCTTCCAAACTGATGTTGCTACCACTACCTGCATAAATCTATTTAAAACTAGCTTGGTAAGTCTACAATGCATATTTGAGAGCACTGTAAATATCTCATTGACTGTAGTATAAACAGTCTTATAGTGCTTAGTAGTACATCTACCTTTTTCTACACATTCATGATCAGCATACTGTGCTTGGAGGCCAATTCTTACTTACAGTTACTTACAGTTATTTCTTACTGTGATGAATTTTTGTCTTCACTACAAATGGAATCAGCCCCATTCAGATCTCATTAGCCACTTTTGCAACACCAAGGGAAAAAAGGCAGAAAAAGGCAATGGCAATGCACACCAATGGCAGCTGATAAACCCATACAGCCTTCATGAAACTTACACCTGAGCCTTTTGTATCCTTGTCATGATTGTTAGCACAATTCCATACTGCAGTAGTGGTGTTTCCCCAACATTTACACTGAATGGCTTCACAGAATTCATGTCAAAAAGCCAAAATGAGAAACCACCTCTAGCTTAAAAAAATATTCCTCTTTTCAGACAACATATTAAAAAGCCACCTCGGTGACACCTGGGACAAATCAGTTCCTCATATATATTTCTTTTGAAGCTTTTAAATGTCCATCTTTTTAACCAACCGTAAGGTAATACATTTATATATTTAAAAAAAGCATAATGCTCCAGAGAAGTTAAGCCATAAAAACCAAGGTCTTATTAGCTTCCTGAATGAAATAAGTTTCCCATGGTATTACTCAATTATGGAGCTTTGCACAGATGACCTAAAATACGAGTGTCATTCCTCTAGTTTCTGTCCTTAGAAATCCAGCCTCTTTACTGATCCTGTAGCTATGCTTTATTGATATGATAGCTCACACACTGCCTCTATGACCTGTGTTCCAGCAACACATCTAAGCACAGAAATTACATTTCTCTTTCTCATGACAGTAGTGCAGCTCCAGCTTCCATACAGGCACATTGCATCACTGTGCAAACATGACAGGGTGCCTAAGCTGCTTCAAAGCACATGTAAAAGAAAGTTTAAAATAGGTTATGAGCAAGTTTAAACAAGACTTTAGCCTGTTGTAGCAGTCGTGTTTATGAGATAATTGCTTATTGCTTTGAATAGGTATAGGGCACTTTGCCAGACATAAGACAGAAAAAATAGAGACCAGTGTTTATATAATGTGCAGTTCCTGGTCAAAGAGCAAGTGAGCTCCCATCACTGGCTGCACAGAACAGGGTCAATGAGATCTCCCAGAAGTATTTACCAGAACAATGTTTTCTATGGTTGGCTGCTTTTTGTTGTCATAAATGTTCCACTTCTGTCACCAGACATATCAAGCCTCTACTTCTGCCACCCTGTTTACAAACCCGACTTGTCCACACTTTGAATATTGACTAATCTGGTTAACAAGATTTAATTTAATTTTGTTTAAAAAGAAAAAAAAAAGTGGTATGATTATTCACATGAACACAAATCTTGGGTTCTTCCTGAACTCCTTCTGCCAGGTGCCCAACAGAAGTCAAAGTGGAAAAAGCCATCAGTGACCACACTGGGAAGAATATTCTTTCCTGGAGGCATGGATCTCGGCCACCCTGGGCAGGCTGCTCCCACTGCGGCGACCTGACTGAAATCAGGCAGTGGGATCCTCTTGGCTTTGGGTTTCCATGCTCACCTTACCAGTCTGAACTTTGACTGCTACCAGCCCTGAAATGACACCACTCTGTACCTGTCCTTTACCCTCCATATCTTTACATTCAAGCAGTAAATTACTTTTGATTTTAGCAATAAACATCCAACTCTTCAAAGGAACCAGAATCACTTCCACCTCCAATAACTTTTTTTCTTTTTACATAAATTACTTCAGCCAGAATATACAGCTGTCTTACGTTAATACAGATTTACAACCACCATCATTGGTTTTAAAATAGACTGATAAAACCCCCAAACTTTTTCCATTTCAGTTGCTCAGTGACACAAAGGAATAACTACTGCTGTGTGACAGAGTCACACAGTAGGTTCTCCTTAAATAGAACCCAAGTACTGCTGACGTTAAATACCGTGTGATCAGAGATCCTTATTTTCAGATAGTACTCTCAGTAAAACAGAACGCTGATTAACGTTTAAAAGAATCTAAAGTGGGACACACAGGGAAAATGAAAAGGTTTGGTGGCAGCGGTTATACGCTGTACGCGATGGCTGAGCCAGTCTGACAACTTGTTGATGCCAACAGCTGGAGCATTCTGCTCTCCTCCACCACCTGGGACTGCCTCTGGAGCTTGTCAGAGCCCGCACCGAGCTAATGCGGCTTGCTAACCCAGCAGAAGGCTCACCTGGCAAGAATAAAACAGATCAAGCATCTTTCTGCTGATTAGCAAGTTTATCCAGAGCAGCGCAGAGCCCAAGAAGTGCCAGGACCAACTCAAGTAGGGCAAGGGGAGGGACAGGGTGGAGATGGACCTGCCTCTTTCAGCAACTGGGCTGTGTAGGTGTGATGTATAGTTTCACACTAACAGTCCTCATCTCGGGCTGGAACGTTTTAAGCTACTGCCTCCACAGATGAGGGCACAATGTCCTGCTCCATCTCACTGCAAGCAAACCCAGCAGTGGCAGTCTCCCCTCAGATCCACCACTGAGTCACTGAGTCTCCTGAATGGGTATCTTAGCCAGAGGGTAAGATATCCACCTGCAGGGGAAAGGTGGTACAGAGCTGGAAGTGGTAACTTCTTGAAGGACGACAACTAGACCTGCAAAAGCTGTTAGTTACATTTCTACCTGGACAGGACGTAAGCTGACACACACACACACACACACAAAAAAGCATGCAAGACATGTTTCAAGGCCTATTTAGCCCCCATCTAGTTATTCTGGGGGGGGGGAAGACTTAGCTGCATTCAATTTTCAACATATTTTAATGCAGTAGTCGGTGAAAAATACATAAATTTGTATCTTATTGTTAATCCTTGACTGTGTTCAAGCTACATGCAGAAGATGGCAGCTACAACAGTCTCATGTGGTCCTGGTGCACAGTAACTGAGCTTGATTCTGCTGTAAGCACTGGCTCTGGCAGAGAAACACGCTTACTAAGCTTAGCTCTTCCATACCCCCTTCTTCATCAGGAGTAAGACATCTGACACAAGAGGTTGCACAGCCATTGAACAGCTTTCCAGAGTATAGCAAATGCTCTTCCAGCTATTGCAGCCATTTTAATCTCCCTCTTCTCTGAGACAAATCTGGGAAGTAGGCTCTGTTACCCGGAAAATGTGACCCATCAGCACTAACAGCATGATGGAGCAGTCTGGGGGCAGGTGATCTTGATGAAACTGAGTCCAGATCTCATCTGAAAAATGCTTATCTAAAGATTTGTCTAGTTCACACTATTGACTTCTCCTGTAACTGAATTTACATGGAATTTACATAGTAATGGGTTGTTAGTGTTGCCAAAGATAAATCACTTCCAGCTCCACTTCAGTCCCTAGTGCATAATGCAGCCCATCCCTAGTGAACTTGCACTGCTCCTACCAGATGCTCCTGCTAGAACTCAGAAGCCAGTTACTTCCCCGATGTGGAAGGAAGCTCACATTCTCACTGCCATATACAAGCTGTGTCTGGCCAGTCCAAATTGGAGGGAAAAAAATCAAGCCTCATTCCCTAGCAATGACAGTCAGCAAGCCTGTTTGAAAGATCTTCCAAAACTCATGTAAAAGAAGTTTTCACGTGGAGCCAGAGAGGACCAATATCAAAGCTCCAACAAATTCTTTGGTGAGGACACATCCTACATGAAACAGTATGTGAGAACCTACTGAAACATTAAAGAGCATCCCATTAGAAAGGGAAACAAACTTCTTATGCAGGTAGCTAATGGTAGGACTTGGGGGAATGGGCTAAAACTGAAAGAGGGGAGGTTTAGGTTGGACATCAGGAAGAAATTCTTCCCTTAGAGAGTGGCAAGGCGCTGGAATAGGCTGCCCAGAGAAGTTGTGGATGCCCCATCCCTGGCTGTGTTCAAGGCCAGGCTGGATGGGTTCCTGGGCAGTTGGATCTAGTGAGCTAGTGGCTGGCAGCCCTGTCCACGGCAGGGGGGTTGGAACTAGATGATCTCTGAGGTCCCTTCCAACCCAAGCCATCCTATGATGATTCTTGCAGAAGCCTTTCTAGCACAGTATGTAAGAGGCAAGATTCAGAAGGAATGATGCTAAAAACAGTTATGAACTAATTGCTACCAACGAGTGACAAATGTCAGCAGTAAAATTATGCCAAGACCCTTCAGCTAGAAATGCCCAGAAATAAAACCACAGAAGGTGAGAGAGAGAAATCATCTCTTGACAACCAGCTCTAAAAGCTGTTTTATCTTATTCTTGGCATCCTGGCTGTGTGATGCTGCCCTGAATAGGAACTAGTTTACACTACCAGATATGTTATCTGCACCTCAGTAAACCTGCATTATAAATAAAAGAAATGAGAAACAGTGGTTCATGTTCACTGCCACCCAACCCATCCATCCCTGAATGCTGTAGGAAAAAAAAAGCTAATAGCATACAAAGACACAAAGGAAGGCAGTGAATCGTATAAATCTGTATCTCCTACCTCTGCTCGACCTTCATAATATGTTAACATAGTCGTCGTAAGTACAAAAAGCCTCTCTTTGTAGTTTAAAGGAGAAGTCCTCTTCTTCTGCTGTGACCTTTTAATCAAAATCTCTTGTAGAATAGTAGTCATATTCATTTCAGCCACTTGTCACCTCTGTTTCTATCCATTGAATATCAGTTCCTGTGGAGAAGAGAAAAACAGATTTATTACTGCATCTTTGAAGTATCGCAGACCTGGAGATGTCTGTAGTGAAAAGAGCTTCTATTTACAAATTAAACTAACTGAAAATACAGAAACCTGGAGTTCACCCGAAGCACCTGGAAGTTCACAAAAGTTAATGATTACACAAGAAAATTCAGGCACTGCCAAAAGTTGTACGTGGCTGGGATGAAATAAAGAGCCTACGTCAGAGAAAATACGGGCAAGAAGTCCAAAACGTGTGACACTTACGACTATTCCTCACCACAGGGCCAAACAGACTTCAGTCATTGTAAGAGAACATTTTGTGAAAAGTTCCCTGTGAAATAGAGGCCCAGGAACTCAACACCATCCTCCCCATACCACCACCAGATTCTGGACAGGCCAGGCACCATCTGCATATGGAATACCTTGGAGCAAGGAGATTTTAATCATGAGGCTCATGCATATATATATGCCTTCTGGAAAAAAAAAAAAAGTTTGCTCTACAAAATTGAATACGCATCAGTACAAGACATTTTGAAACTTCATGCGCATTACATCAATGTAAATTTTCAGGTGCAAACGGTGGTTTAGAAGATGTCAATTTGGGAACAGAAAATAAAATAAGCCTATTTACCAGAAAATGCTGAATATATGTTTTCCATCTTCTATTTACAAAGATTTCACGCTGACTATCAAAAAACTCAATCAAACAGCACATTTCACAGTATCATATAGAGAAGCTTGAAACACTGCAGGCTGCCTCACAGCATTACTTTACAGAAGTAAACTTTAAATAAAGTTAAATGTAAACACATTCACTTTGTGCCTCTCCTTTTGTTTGTTCCCAAACCTTTCATTTCTAGTTGTGACAATACCTGCGGTGACACCCTTTGCCTTCCAGTCTAACCCTGCCACCATGTTTCACTCACTGTCTTTGCTGATCAATCTCGTATATCCCAGCCATCTACCATTTCACACCGCTGGATGTATTTACTTGTTCACTGCTTTAAAATGTCCCTTTCTTTAAGGTATCTCTCTATGTATGCCGAAGGATTAGTCTGTAGGTTACATGGAACAGGTTAGGATGCATAAGTAAAAAATTATAATTAAATTGGACATAGTAACTATTACAAACAATCTCTTTTTGTTTTCCCTCTTCCTCTGATACACATATGCGCACACATTTTGTTGGTCATCTGCCACATTGTGCTCTTGGGAAGAAGACAGATTTTTAAATTAGTAATCATCTTGAGTGCATTCTTTAATCACTCAAGCTGCCAAACTCTGTTTTATTGTCCTTCTGAGGATAAATAAAAGGTAATTGAAGAAGGAAAGATGAACCAAAAATACAAACACTGTTCTAAGAATAAAAGTCAGTATTAACTTTCAGATCAACTTAAAGCATGTCAGACTACAAGAGTTCCCATCAAAGGCTCTCCCACTCAAAACAACCATTGTGCTCTCTATAGTCCAAATTCTCTGCTGGTACTTAAGACAAATATACTTGTCTAATATATTATGATCTCAGAAGTCTAACCTAGAGACCAAAAGAAGAATTCAAAATTACCTCTGATTTCAGACCTCAATACTGATCATGCTATAAAATATTTTATTTCCCTGCCAGCCCTCTTTGGCCAAACAAAAAAACCCTTGACAGAATCAGGTTAAAAATATATATATATAATTGGTCAATGTCTGCACGTGGTTGCTATGGGTATTTACCTACACTTAATTATTGCTGCTATGGAGATCTCTGCAGATAAGAACCAGTTTCTCAGGTCAGAAAATCAGCCTTTGAATCTGCACCTGGTCACAAAACCTGCTTTTTCAAGCCAACAGCTCTAGCCACATTTCTGTTGCCATAAGTAAGGCTCAGGACAACTGAACTCTCACCTACAACTCCAAAAGACTGACTCCAAATTTCTTTGAAAAGAACCTGTTACGATCACTCTTACCTGGTATGAAACCTACACATCACTTCTTTTTCTTCGGCACAGTTTCAGAATTTTTCTGCACTTTTCTCCCCAAATATTCCATCATTCCCAAACAATTCCCAAGCCCATGAAGCTGTTGCATGACACATTCTTATCTTGTTCCAAGCAGCTGTGGGAGTTTCATGCTGCCACCCATCTAAAATTTTCATAACGCTTCCTTGCCAAGGACTTGCCCAGTTCCCTGTCAACAGCAATTACATGATAACAAATATGATCTGATTTACAGAGATGCTGCTTACTCATAATTATGACTGAAATCAGGAAGGGTTACAGCTGCTCAAAAATTTTAGGAAAAAAAAAAAAAAAAGCAAATGCATTCTCAGCTTTAGGGATCTACAAGTCTGCATCAGATTCCACTGACCAACCTTTACATTATACAGTATTCACCTGTAAGGCCACAGAGTCACCACACGCTTTCCTCAGAATAAGCTTTAAAAAAAGTCTGCTAAGATAAATCTGCTGAGTCAATACTGGTCAAGCTCTACACAGTCACGTTCTCCCTTGCAGCTAGAGTTGCTTATGCATGCCACCTTTCCCGTGTTTCACTAGGGAAACTGAAGTGATTGGGTAACCTGAGCAGTTGCAACACGGCTCCTGCAGCTGGGAACTACTGGTTCCCACTCCGATCTCTTGGATTGCGTTTGCCTCTTGAAACAATTAGCCACTGCAAGCCCATCGGTAGGCAAACGCATGTTCAGACAGTTGAATGAGCGCTTGAAAGTCCCAGTGGAAGCTCCATTTAGAAGGGAAGAAGTGGTGCATCCCAATCTGGCTAGAGCTTCTCCAGTGCAAAGGTGTTAAGTAATAGCTGCTTTTAATGGCACAAATCCTTGTATCAGACAGAGCAACGGAGTTGTTCAGAGGATTAAAGGCTTTCTGAAAACACACTTATTGCAACAGTCATAAAACACGCACCAAGAAAACACTTGTCTGCATCTGAAAAACATAAAACAAAAAATAAAAATCAAGCAGGAGCTCTGTTTTCTGAGTTTCCACCCCTCTTTAGTGATTTACCTGGTAATTAGGGTTTTCCCATGCAGTCTTAATGCTAAGCTGATGGGCTGCCAGCCATGACAGAAAACCTCTGTAACAAATGGGCACCCTCAGCGTTCTGACTGGGTTCCATGCATCCTGCACAAATGCTCTTTTCAGACTTTGGGTCCACCAATTCTGACTGGCAGCAGTTCCAGGTCTCTGTATTTAACATCAAAAATATATCACCTAGTCTAGTACATTAGTTAAAACACTGAAATATTCACTGATTTATTTTTTTAAAACAACCAAAATTTCAATTCTAAGCACACAGGTAGTACCTCGTAATTCTGATGCAAATCTGTAACTCTCTACCAGTAGTCTGGGGGAGAGGGGGTTGTTTGATTTGTTTGTTTGTTTGTTTTTTTAATTAACTCAGATCAATTCACTGAACAAGTTCACAAATGTGTCTCTGCAAACAGCTGCAGTGGCAGACGTGAATAGGAAACATGCTGCAGTTCTACAGTTCTAGGTAGAGAGCAGGAACAGCACAGAAGGAAGAAGAAAAGGAGAACTCCTTGCCCTGCTTTTCTGCTGAAGCTGGTGCTGCTTTATCACGAAATAACAAAGTGAGTTATATGTGAATAGTTACTTACACGAGTATCCAGCACAGGCTTATTTGAATAATTACTACTGGATACAAGCAAGGATTGCAAAATCTGCCCTTGTTTCAAACAGCAGAAGTGTCTTTTTGCACCATAACTAATGTTGCAGAAAATAAAAAATGGCTCAGTAAGGCAACTGTTATTAATCCCTTTCCAAAAACTGCAAATTTCACAGAAATACAAATACAGAAAAATATACTTTATCATAACCTGTCATAATTTTGAAATTCGAACTAAAGGGAAAAATACTGTAATGATATTTGAAATGTATCATATACTAGAAAAAGGAGAAGTCAAAAATATTTGGATGTTTTTTCCTCCTCTCTTTTAACAGCAGATTCTAAGAAACCCCTTACGTCATAAGTAAACTACATTTTTACTGACAGAAATGCTATTTTGGCAGGGCCATTTTCAAGCAACTTTGAAAATTACACCCAAATGTTGGCAAGCCCCTGATCTTTGCTTGTTAGTCAGCCAGAGTATCAATGGGCTAGTTTTATATGTAATCCGACCTCGTGAAAAGAAAACCCCTATTTTCATGCACTACATTTAGGTAAAGAATTAAACAGGCTAAGGGGTAACTCAGTGACAACTCTTTGACTCGAGATTCTCCAGGATAAGCATGTGATGTGGCAAAATACCCTTTGTCCAACTGAAAGCTACTCATGTGCACACACAGAATGTCATTTTAACCTGCACAGGTTTTTCCAAAATTCCTTGGAAACAGGGTCATGGCATTTTACAAACCAAAACCATTTGTTTCATTTTGGCACTATAACATAGGTAGCTGAGGAGGTAAGTGAAGAAAAGAATGCTGAGAGAGTGCTGGTCCCTCTTGGACAGGGTGCACTGGCATGGAGGAGGTGCACCACACCAAAGTGGACCATCACCTCACTGCTTGCTGATCAACCAGCACAAGAGAGAAGAGGTTGTAAAGTACACAGAACATCCTGGGAAAAAAAAGGTAAGAAGAAAAAAAAGCATTTATTATCCCTTAGAATGATGAGATAAGGTTAAGAAAATAACATGTAAATATCTCCAAAGGCATTGGACATCAGGAAGAAATTCTTCACAGAGAGTGGTGAGGCGCTGGCACAGGCTGCCCAGAGAAGCTGTGGATGCCCCATCCCTGGCTGTGTTCAAGGCCAGGCTGGATGGGTTCCTGGGCAGTTGGATCTAGTGAGCTAGTGGCTGGCAGCCCTGTCCACGGCAGGGGCGTTGGAACTAGATGATCTTTGAGGTCCCTTCCAACCCAAGCCGTTCTGTGATTCTGTGATTGTAAGTGCAGCTGCTCCTCTTGATCATGGCCCCCTGTAAGCAGTACACTACAAGGTCTAAGTTATCCTTTCACAGATTTATAATGCACTTTCTTCAATTCCCTAAAGAATAAATTATTTAGGAAAGGAAATTATGCTTTATGAAACAAAACTTACATTACCATCCATGCAGAAAATGTTTACTTTTTATTATTATTAAAATTATCTACTAAATTTGAGTTAGCAACACCACTGGATATCATTTGGAGGATGGACTGATCAGTATTCACTGTCCTCATTAACTTCTTCAATTTTTACTCATTCCTTTACAGCTATTGGTAGCTTTTCCTACTTCTTCCACATGAAAGCATTGCAATACCTATAAATTTGTGTTATTTTGCCTTCAGTGTATTCAGATCAAACCTCTTTAGCACCTACTAAGTTCTTTGCTGGAGGAAAACAAAGCTGACAGTTTGGGACAGATGAAAACGGGGGGGGGGGGGGGAATAATTAGAAACCTCTGTTAAAGCAGCAAAATCCAAACAGCTCTCTCACCCTACTGACCTTGTGCACGCTCGGCCATCTGTCCTTTTCAAAGATAAAACTCTTTTGAGTATGTCACTGCCTCAAGAAATAGCATTAGCTGTTAAACAGGCAATCAGCTCTTGCATCATATTCTATCCCCAAAGAGAAACCTACCACGTTTGTTAGGCAGAAGTTATTACTTGGTGTGATTCCACCAAAGACTAGTAACAGTCAGCTTCGTTTCTGAACTGCAAATAAGTTCAGAAACTCTCTCTCAGTGTGAATTTATTCCCCTACCTTCTTACTGCATGCAAAATGATGATGGTAAAGCTGCAACATATCTAAGCCTGTATCTTTGCCACTCTTTCAATGCTTGCAAAAAGCTTTTGTGGCTTTTCACCATCAGCTGTATAGATTAACCTCTACCTTCATCCACTCCCTTTTCATCTCACAGAGTAATAATAATATGACATGAAAATGTAATGGTTTATGTTACTGGGAGGAAAGGGTCTCTATGTATACACGTATACAGTGGGTAGTTGTCACTCACCATATTCATGGGAAAGTAATTTAAAACATATGCAAAGCAAATCTTCAACAGTAGCAGAATCTCAAATGTTCTGATAGTCTGATTTTGTAGGCCTGAGAAAATTACATAATTCTGTAACCACAAATATAATGTGGCTTGTATCACCCCCTGTTCATTTGCATACACAGCAGTTAATGGCTGCTATTACTTCCATACATAATGTTGCTATTAGCATTAGCTACTAATATAAATTCCACTCCAGCACCCAAAGCTACCACCTTATTTTTGCTGTAGACAATGGTAAGCTTTTGAGGCAATGCACCACAACTGAACAGTGCTTCCCACAGAAGAAACTCAGTGCCAAGTCTTCTGCAGACAGAACCGTCCTCTTCTACTGAGAGTCAGTGGTTTGGAGCTCACCAGAAGCCACATGCAGCCTGACACAAACTAAAACATCCTGTCTGTCAGCAGGGTTTACTAACTCAGGTTTGGCCATTCAGGCAAGAGCTTTGCATATTTGGTGGCCTTAGCACATAAGCAGATCAAGCTTTTACAAGACAGACTTAGACCCATTTGGGCCTTCTGACCCAACCTCCTGCAACAGCCAGAGAAATCACATGTGAGAAAATCAGCATTGTTTTGATTATCATACATTTGATTCAGGCATTTGATTGCATCACCACGGCTTCAGGATGCGGCTGCAAGCAGTTGGACTGCAGCTGGCCAGATGAGGCAGAGACTACGGAGATTTGCCTCTTCATGCGTGCAGCACAAAGGCCTGGTAACGAACATTAGCTCAGCGTCCCTGCACGACTGGCCTCCAGCTGACAAGTAAGAGGAAATGGAAAAGCATGAACAGAAGGGTCGGGTCAGGGTTGGAACTGGGAGGAGGTATGTCCTGCTTGCCTGTTTTTACGTACCTTCTAAAGAAGAAGTCTCCTTTGCTCTAGCAAGCATATTCAAAGCAAGGAGAGAGAGGAAAATGGAAGAACTACCCCCAAACCTGCATGGCACTGACTTGGAGGAGCTGAAGCTGAGAGAGCAGAGAATGTACCTCACTTGTACACGGACTGTGGCAACTCTGCCATCCCCATTGGCTCTGCGGCGCTGGGCAGGCATTTGGAAAAGCAGAACCACTGCCTCCGCCCTCCTCCTAAAAGGCCCTTCTGATAAGGAGGGAGGAGGATCAGCTACACCCGCTTACTGAAAACACAGGTAACAATGTGATTGGCAATGGAAACGGATGATGCTTGTGGAAAAGCTTTTCTTCCTTACACAGGAAGCTGGAGATTAAGAGGGATGAAAAAATAAATGTTCTGCCTAATCAAAGGTTGAACCTAATTATTTTGTTCAGGAATCCTAAAGCTCACCATTAAGTAGCAGTTTAACTGCTATTGTACACAAAACTGCAAATTTAGGAAAAGCACACAAAGTCTGTGGAGAGAAGGAAAAAAAAAAAGAGGTCAACAGTGCCTGAGGCTGTCGTTTTTAATTACACTACAGGAGAAATGTTAATTCACTTTCTTCATAATTTGAATTTGGTTTTCCTAATGCCACACAATCTCAGGTGAGCACTTCATATGTTATAGCACAAGTAAATACAATTTATTTCAGTATTCAAGACACGTTTGACATGGTTTAACTAAAATACCGCAATACATACAAATCATGAGTTGCTTCACATACAGAGAATGTCTAGTATTTCTGAAGAAACTACTTCTTCCAAACACTGTAAGATGGATTTCTGACTAAACAACTACTTGCTCTCTGACTTTGAAGTTAATTCTTCCTGCTCTTCCAGTCCACATGCCAAGTGACTGATACCAACACAAGGAATCTAATGTTGCACTAAGTTCAATGTGATCACGGTCTCGTTTTGCACCACTGGAGTGATACAGCTTTCAAAGTGGAGAAAGGTAGAAATCAGCCACGTGTTAACCTCCTGGCACCACATCTCCTCTGGTACCAAGCCCATTAATTCTGGAGCTAGAACCAATCTCCTGCAATAGTATTTGAGGGCATAAAAACCAACTTTCAGACTTCTAGATCATTACCTGTGGTCATCTTAAAAGCTACCGTGAAGACTCAATCAGCAACTGAAGGAGAAACTTCCTGGCTTGCACATGCTTTGCCAGCAATAAGCAAACCTGAAATACTTCTAAGAGGCTGTGCATTCTCTGCACTGAAGGACAGCCATGGCAAAGTGTCATTGGTACACCTACGTGGTGTGGCTGAAGCCACAGAAACCCTGGCTGGAATCCTGGCAGCAGGAAGGCAGTACCAGCACAGCCCTGCATTTGCACTACTTCTCTGGAACTGTTCGTTCAGGTGTGGATTATGCTGCATCTGCTTCTGATCCCAGCCAGGCTGTTGCTAGCTTCTCTGGCCTGTGCTCCAGTGAAAAGATACACGAGTGCAAGCCTGAGCATTTGTAAAGGATTTATGAATTAAAACCATGCGTTTCATGTATCAAGAAGGGTATGTAAAAGTGGTCCACAGGTACATCCAACATGAAATGGAAGTGGACACAGGTTATGATATCCACCTTCAAAGGCCAGCTTTAAGTTACAAAAGCTCGGGCTCTGCCGTCTACTGGAGCCACACTGAACCCAGGTATAATGATCTGCCATAAGTAAAAAAAAATACAATTCATCATCACAATGTACAGTACAACTGCGTGTCAGCAGTACAATTAATGAAATTAGTTATTTGGAGATGTTCCTCAAAATCAAGGATTATCCTTCATTGAATCAACAGAGCATGCGGTCTTAAGACAGACTACAAACACCAACACAAACTTGCTGTTTTATTGCTAGGGAAGCAAGCTATTCACCAAGCAACCCATCGGCCTCTTTTTACACTTGTTTTATTCACAAGAAATGTAAAGGAACTTTTTACTTCCTTGCGGAAACTACTATTTCCTATATTGATAGCAGGCCGTAACTCCTGTATGCTTGTCTGCTAAGATTATTTCTATCATTTCAATCATCAGGCTTTCTTTAGTCAGATGGAAGTGTCTCGTCAGAACCCAAATGACTTTTATGACTTCTGCAGTGCTCCCAAAGATACTCGTTCTTTTGCCCATGTGGTTATATGGAAACTATACTACTTCCCAAAATGAATTACAGCTCTTAGCACCTTCAACATAAAAGCCTTCTGAACACTTTAGCACCTACAGAGTGGCAGCCATACAAACATGTTTGAGCCTCAGTGCAAAGGGACAGCTTATAGGAAAAAGAGTTCAGACCCATCTGTGCTGAACCGGCTACCACCCAGTGAAGGACCACATGACCATGGAAGCAAGCGTATGGCTGAGAAGAGCTGCAAGGAAGTCCTGAGGTCGGGGAAAACTGCAAACAAGCACTTGGCTTTCAGGGAATTTGGGGGGAATCTTAAGCATGCAGCTTGCAGAAGAGAAAGTTGCCTCTGGGTAAGCACGAGTTAGAAAGGAATGACGACTGCTGTATTGTATTTTCTCAGAACCAGATGAGGAGGCCTTGAACCAGCTCCAGTGGTGTGGTGTTCCTTTTTTCTGGGTGGTGGAAGACCACAACCTACTCTCCATATTGCTGAAATCATGATCTTCCTTAAATCTCTTATCAGGTATCCACCCTCCAGAAGTAATACATGTACATTAAATCCAAGCTGTGTTCATGTCTTCTCAGTAACAAATGGCCATTAACAGCCCCACTGCAGGCACAAAAGTGACCACGCTCTCGCCAAAAACAAAAGCAGTTTAATAAAATCATATCCTCTTTTCAATTAACCGTTCAGATGCTTTTGTCAGATGCTCTGTGAAGAGCACCTTCACAGTGAGTCGTAATGCTGAAACCAGTGCATTCTACTTAGCACTTCAGTTATCAGAAGAAAGAGTCAAAGACGTTTGCAAAAGGTTAAGCACAGATCCCGCATGCCTTGTACACCAGGAGCAATTCCAGTGTGCATACATCAACATTTTAACAAAATCAAGCATGAAAAAGGCATACTCAAGGTATCCATACGCTATGTGGCAAGATGCTAGCTATTACTGAAAGAAATTTGCATAACGAACTCTTTTCATTATAATGACTGTTTATTTCAAACAAAACATACCAGAAACTACACTATCTTTAAATACATTCATTAATAGGGCCCTTAACATGAAATATATACATTTATATTAATAACCAGTTTTAAATAGAGACAGAAAAAAGCACCCGCTAGAGGATGAGGAAGCTGCACTGGTAAGAAATAGTTCAATAATAAACAGGGGAATTTCAGCAGAAGACAAAGCTGTGAAGTTAACTCAGATGATGAACTTTGGCCCTCAGCTCACACATTGCAACCCACATTGACAAATGCCTACATTTCCCCTGAAACTCTTCAGGAAGTACTACAATGCCACTTGGTAAGTGTTGCTTTTTTTGCACATATTTGGTAGCTGACTAGCCCCAAACCTTCTCTCCTACAGACAGTACTGATACACCCAGAGTTATTCATCAAAACTGTCTTCTGTGCATGAGGAAAAACCCAAGCCAACAAGTGGGGGGCAGGAAATACTGCAAGTTCCTGTGTGTTAAGTTTCCCCTGCATCATTTTCATCAGGATACATCCTCTCTGCTACATGAAACAAATGCAAGAGATTGGATTGCAAATGAATTACTATTAACACTTCAGCTGAGATGTTGTATTAGTGTTCCCACATCTGGCAATTCACAGCTTCCCAAACTGCGATTTTTGCTATGCTTACCAAAACAGCAGCGCTGGTGAGGTCTACATTCTTATCTTCTGATTCCAGCCCCTCTGATCCTCTTATGCTGGATGTGATTCACATAAATGAAACTCAGATGAAATCCAGCTCAAAACTCCCTCACCATCACGTCACACCCTCACTTTACTGAAATGGGACAACACAGCTCTTAGTGGTTGAATTACAACTTGGTTGCACTCGAAGTTGTAGCAATAATGCTACCAGACAGAATTTCACGTTGTCACACTTTGTACATGCTTAGCTGGCAAATGACTTGAAGGACTATATCTACAGCAGCTTTCATTTTCTTTAAAAAGTTACCGAAGTCTTTCAGTTTCTGCTTTGCTCTGTACTTGATCTAGGTGTATGTTATGACAAGGATTAAAAATTAAAAAACCGCTCTAAGTAGAATCCACACTGCTGGATACCTTCTGAACAGATAATTGGAAGCTTAAGTCCTATTTTCCTGACGTTTTTCAGGCAGATCCCACATAGTTCTATTCTGAACTTCCTGGCAGTTCTGTTAAATAGTTGAACTTTTACTTCCATTTCAGCCTTTTACTAATGAAGTCTCTGCTGAAAATTCAGGATGTGACCTTGAAGAATTTTTTCTTCAAGTACAACACAGACTAAGAAACAACGGATACCAAAGGATGTTAGTTTCACCACTGTCAAAATTTAAATATTAAAGGAAATAATTTCTGAACTGAACCTGAAAATCAACACAGCTGAGGTAGTGCTGTCACTTTTGTTTTCCCTTTCTCTTAAGCTCTCACTCCTGCGAGGTGGTGAGCATCTCTAGCAAGGAGGCTTGTTATCTCCACACCCCTTGATGTCAGCTCTCAGATGTTGGTGTGTTTCAGCGGTTGTGAGTTACAACCTCAACTACAGGGACAAGAGTACTCATCAGGTGTCACAAGACATTTAACATCTCGAAGAGCTGAATTCAACTTAAACTGTCTTTGAGACACTGTGTGATAGCATCGTTAACCCACTATAACACCATACTCCATTTAATCCACTCTGCTAATTTATGGTAAAGTATAAAAATTCTATGGAAAGTGAACCACCAGAAACAGGGCTGCCACCACCCAGTCCCACCGAGGTCCAGCTTACAAGGGGCAAATGCAAGACAAGACAGTCCTTTACAGCCAGGTCTCAGGTCTTCACAGGGAGTGCCTGCTTCACGCTAACTTCCAGGGTTGGTTTCAGTTCAAGAGTTCCAGAGAAGTAATCGGACGAAGTTAAGGAATTGTGCTGTTTGTCCATTATTTTTTAATCAGCCACAGCACATGACCACATAACTGAACACTATCGCATGACACATTATGCATAAGCAAGTTGAAGAGAAGCTGCAGTGGTAGTCTGGAAACCAGCCAGTCTTAACACCCGAGAGCTAGGTTTTCTCATGTTGAAAAATGTTCTTGTAATCATCTTTGCTGGATACAATGTGGGTAGTCACTTCACCTCCTAAAGATGCAGCTGGCTCCAAAACGGACCCACCACTGGCCAGAGCTGAGCCATGAGCAATGCTGGTTGCATGCTGGGAGAGCAAATTTAAGGAAGGGAAAAACAGCTGTACAACGGCAGCTGGGGAAGACAAGTGAGCAGCAGGAGTCTTCTCACTCCTGCAGGCACCGCGGTCAGTGCAGGAGGGCAGGAGGTGCTCCAGGCATGGAGTAGAAGCTCCCCGCAGCCCAGCAGAGCCCCATGGTGGAGCAGGCTGTCCCCCTGCAGCCCACAGGCACCACACAGAGCAGATCTCCACGTGCAGCCTGTGGAGAAGCCCACGGTGCAGCAGGGGGAAGTGGCCTGAAGGAGGCCACAGTCCATGGAGAGCCCCCACAGGAGCAGGCCCTGGGCCAGAGCTGCCACCCATGGAGAGGAGCCCGCGGTGGGGCAGGAGGCCTGGGGGAGCTGCCACCCCTGGGGCCCTGTGCTGGAGCAGATCCTGAAGGGTGGGACCTGTGGTATGGAGCCATGTTGGAGCAGTGCTTGAAGGTGTTTTCAGTTTGTTCCAAGTTCTCACTGCTCTGGTCTGTTAATTTCCCTTCGGTTCTGCCTGTGATGGTAATTAGTTAGGGATTTCCTCATCCTTATCTCAACACAACTCCTTTTCATCATATTTTCTCCCCCTGTTCCTCTGAGGAGGGGGAGTGAGAGCAGCGTAGTGGAGTTCAGCTGCCCATCACAGGGAAACCACCACCCTATACATGAAGAATTTGAGGTGCTGTTGTTAAACCACGTACACTTTAGACTAGCATAGAGAAGCTGACAGAAAGATCTCCACACAGGGCAGCCTAGGAAAGAGAGTGCCAAGAGCTGCATTCAGCTACAAGCAAGGGGCAGTTAACATCTGATGGTCAGCTGGATGTCTCGCAGGGACGGGAAAGTCTTATTTTCCTTCATAAGCACAAGTGGTTGGGGCAGGTCCCAGTTCAGCACAGCAGGGCCAGCGGGCACTGTGGCAGCGCAGGGTGCCTGCCCTGCCCAGCCCATGGTGCAGGAGGATGAACACCACTTGCTGCAGCGCTCACAGCCACTCTTTTCTGCCCTACATTCAAGTGCAAACAAACATCTAGGTTTAAGGCGTTTGTATGATTTAATCAGATCACAGCTCATAAAAGGCATGGGGCTGAGCAAAACCTGACAGGAAACCCTCCTGCGACCTACTTGAGCAACATGCAGCTGTACCCAACGTGTAGCGGTGGCACCCATTCATACACCCGCGGGTAGAAGAAACATGAATAAGGAGAAGCGGGAGCGCCAAAAAACGCTCGGCCCAGGCTCCACACACCCGTAGTATGCTGCAATTTCTTCTTTTTTTTTTTTTTTTTTCCCCTCCTGTTTTTGTCTAACTTTGCATGGTGTTTCCACCTGAAGAAATGGAACAGCACATTGCAGCCAGCAGCCTGCTGCTCTCCCTGGAATGAAAGACCGCAATGCAAATGTGGCCAAACACTCCCCAACACCACCAGCTGGCTCCTGTGGCTGCCCTCAGCAGAAGGGAACAGCTCTTGTGCGTCAGCTGGCCTCAGGCTCACCCGGCAGCCACAGCAACTTGTCCCTCTGCGGCAGGCTCCTGAAAAGCAGCTCTCCTGCCCACATTACCCAGGCTGGACCACGCCAGGTGTGGGTTCTGCTGAACCTCCCAGAACACAGGACAGAAGCATCCAACCAAAACACAACTTTTCAGTGGTGTGTCTTTTCTCCTAAACACCTAGGAGTTGTTGAAACTTCTGTCAGGCAATATCATTCTTGCCAAGGGCTGCATTGACCTTATCATTGCTTAGGTAAATACAACCCATGACAGACAGACCTATTCCCAGGAGGTTTCTGCTACTCACTCAGAAATTTTGTGATCCCACTTGAACACTGCACATGCTTCACTGTGAATTGGCCTCTCTATTGTAACTCCACACTTAGGAAACTGTAAAATCCTACTTTCCACCCCTCTCAGAGCATCCCTTACGATGAGACTCTTCTCTCCACACCTCTATAAGAAGCCTATTTGTTCCTCAAAGTTTTATCTCACATGGTATTTTTCCTAATTCTACATCCTGACTCTGAATCACAGTGCAGAGGCCAGAGATGACTGAGAACTGCCAGGGCTGTAATAGCCACGGGGCAGTGCTCAATCACACATCTCTGCACCCCAGTTCCTCTTCTGCCACTCCAGACAGAAAGGGCATGTGTGTCCACCTGGATGCCGGCATCCCTCACACACCACTTTCTTTGCTAATGCATTTTTCTTTTGGAAGTAAACAGAGAAAACAACAAGAAAGAGGAGAGCAGAGTGAGGGCCAGCACAACAAATTTGGGATAAGCCTTTAGAAGTAACACTCTATTAACAAAAATACATCTCGAGACCTAATCACTCATTAATATAAATTTAGGATTGCAGGTGCAATCTCACTGGTTTCTGGAGAGCTGTGCCCAGCAAGTCCAGGGTCATACCTAATGCTGCATTGATCCCTGGCCTTGAGAATTAAGGTAAAATGGGAAGACCCCTCTATAGCAAGCACACTGCAGTCTGTGCAGCAGGAGTCCCTCCCTTGAATTTGTGTAGCAGAGGAGGTTACAGGCCCCAGCAGGCCATTTAATGAACACTGCTCCCTAACTTCCACGGTGTAATGACTGACTGACTACTGCTGTCACTTTATGCAGAATTACCACTACCCTGGCTAAAAATATACACACCGACATAATAACGAAAATATCTTGTAGCAGAAACTCAAAGCATTTGATAGATGTCCTTCAGAAGCATGTATGTTCTTTGATATACAGGGAAAAAACAAAACAAAAAGGCACCTCATGCCTTCTTCTCCATGCCAAACTTCAGTCCACTTCATCCAAGCACTGCTCCCCATACCTTTCGAGTTTTATATGGCCACCTTCTTACCCTATTTCTGCAGGAGACCAATTGTAGACTGCTACAACTGACATTGGCACACGCAAACCTGTCTTTTAAAGCACAGTTCCAACTTCACTAGTGAAAATGTAACAGGTTACTGAAAAAAGTCAAAACAAACAAAAGCAGCAAAACATCTTAGAGGTCAATGGTTAACAGAGGCAAAGACATTTTCCATGATCTTCGTGTTGACAGTAGGAAGCACAGAATTCCATTGTCTAATAAACAGAAAATATTTTGCATATTTGAGATATAAACATTTGTGTAAAAACTACACCATTTTGCACCTTATCTTGTGTATTCAGTTTATTAGCTAACACAATATAGAAGGAACTAGTCTGCAATGGGTTTCACCAACAGTTGGTGGAGGGAGAGACTTTTCTTCATGCTTCCATGCAATTCTGTGAAATTAACCACTTCCCAGTTATTTTAACCTTAATTACAGGATACCACACTATCACGGCACTTCTGAATACAATGTTGTTTCAGGGCAAGATAAAATAACATACAGCTCACATTGTTTTATCAGCTCTATTTCTTTCTTCACCATTTTCAGCCACTGTAGGCAGTCAGCCAGGTCACCGGATACATCACAGGGTCAAATTCACATGACCAAGCACACAGCTAAGAATTAAAATGTAACATAACTCAGGACATAATTCTAGCTGCTTCATCATCGAGGGCTTTACAAGATTAAACTCTACAATTATATCCAAAAGAAAAAAAAAAAAAAAAAAAAAAAAAAGTGTTCCTTCCCTAAGTTTTGAAGGGCTAATAAAATCAGGTCTGGCAGATGAGAATTTGGGTTAGAAGAAGGCCTAAGGGGCAGTATGTGTTACCTCTGAACTCCAAATCTTTGTCTTTTAATTTTACACGTGCAAGATGATCGCACTGAAAGAAAAGAAAAGAAAAGAAAAGAAAAGAAAAGAAAAGAAAAGAAAAGAAAAGAAAAGAAAAGAAAAGAAAAGAAAAGAAAAGAAAAGAAAAGAAAAGAAAAAGAGAGAGGAGGGAGTAGCCAAGTGTCCAATGTAACTAGAGCAATGTCCCTGTTCTCAGTGGTTTCAGCAGGCCAACTCACATAGAAATCATTTGGATATTTGGATTCACGCACAGGATTCATTTAGAAATTTAGCAAAGCACACTTTTATTTGGGAATAAATGCAGAGATAAGCATGGTTTAAAAAAAAATAAAAATAAAAAAATAAAAATAAAAAGTAAAAATAAAAACGGGAGAAACGTGAAGAATACCAGAGTCTGACAGCAAATGGGCTCAGCTCTTTCCTGCTGTAGCCCCCCCTACAAACCACAACCGCTGAGGGCACGGGAAGCAGCGGCAGAGCGCAGTGAGGCTCTGCAACAGGACATCAGCCCGCCGAACGCTGCCCACTGCACCAACCCCGTGCGGCAAGAGGAAGCCCACCAGCTCCCCACCACCTCTGCCCTGCAGGCCAGGTCCCCTCCTCAGCCTTCTGCCGTGCTGCCCGCTGCAGCGCCCTGCACAGGAGCTACCTCCCGTGCTGCCTCCCTCCCTACAAAACGGCCAAGCCTCTTCTGCACGGCCCAGGAGACCCCTCGGCACGCGGGAAGGGCGTGCGGTGCACGGCATCAAGGCAAAGCACGTAGGGTCAGCGCGGGAGCAGGTGGGGCGGGTGGCCGTACGAGAAGAGTGGGTGCACTGAGGGGGAAGAGGGCCATGGGCACTGTCACTCTGGGTGCTTGCTCACGGGTAACTGGAAACAAGCCCGCAATCCAGCCGCCCACTGCGTTTGCTGGACCACGCAGCACCCGAGCACCAGACCTCGCAGGGGCACTCCTCACCACTAAGGACGGCCGTGCAGCGGGTCAGAAAGCACCGAGAACCGTTCAGACGACTGGATTCACACACCAAGCTAATCCTGCCTGGAGACGCACAGTCTCGGTAGAGCACAGTACCACACGGCTACCTCGAGAAACTCAGGGAAAGTCACATAAACAAGGAAATACCGAGCGACACTTCGCTTTAAAGTGTACCTCGCAGCCCGCACCACACCAGCTTGCATCACACAAACGCCAGCTTCTAGAGCGAAGGTTTAAAAACGCAACGCTCGCCACAGCCTCGCGGCCACAGACCCGCGTTGCGCTTCTCACGCTTCCCTCCCCGGCGAGCTGCGAGCTGCAGCTGAGCACGGCGCCGGCCAGCACCCAGCCGCCTCCCAGCACCCAGCCGCGGCACCGGCCCCG